>JAJJWW010008008.1:0-23134 GCA_023531295.1 Papaver armeniacum | reverse complement strand
ACTATCAGTTTCGAGACGGAATTTATTTATATGATTCAACTTATCGCTAAAAATTACCTTATCCAGAAATTCCATGAACCTATTAGTCTCTGGTAAATCTACTGGAGGTGAATCTTTGATCACTTGATATTCGTCTTGCTTTGTATTTGAACCGAGGTCTGTATCGCAATCGGACTCTTGCTCGGTTTGATTTTCGTATGTAGGAGATCGCCATCGAGTGAAATCAAGAATGGGAAGCGATAACCAGAGATTGTTCCATTCTTTTGATAAGAGTGTTGTTGAAGCAATAGATTTGATCGGAAGAAATGAGAGAATGTGATGGATTAGGTGCTCAGGTAATTCACTGATCCTATCCATGTTCATGCTTTCGCTACGGAGAAATCGAAATGAAAACGAATTACTTGGATTCCATTTAAGGTTTAGCCGTTTAGGGTTTTGTCTGAAGGTGTTAAAAATGCCGAAAACGCTAGGTTTATAAGGAAAACAACCGAGTGAGACGTAAGGTGGGACCCACTGAAAAATATCCATAGTCATGGCTAGGGCTGCACAACGGTCGGTCAGTTCGGTTTTCAGGTGAAACCGTGGACTGAACTGTACAAAGCTCGGTTCTTCCAATTTGAACTGAAACTGAAATGTTTATTAACCGGTTCGGTTGTGAACTGAACTGACACGGTTCGGTTATTTTTTCGATTTTAAACTGAAACCGAACAATACTCTGTACGGCTGTACCTGCTGAAAACTATAAACTGCAGTAGATATAAACTGATACAAACAAACCAGTCTGAATAAAATGATAAATCCACAGACATACTCTTAACAAACCAAGTATTAAACCCACACACAAAGTCTTAATAAACCAAGTAAAGAAAGGATTCTAAAGTCTTCGAAACCAAGGATACTAAAGTTAAAAAACTAGTAGTCTTGAAGTTTAACATAACAAAAGAAAGGTAGCGTCAGTATGAACTAAGCTGACTGCATTCCAAGCAAAATACTGCATCAATATGAGCTTTATTAAACCAAGTAAAAGACTGCAGTCCATCTCAATCATCTCATCAATTTTCAACCTTCAAATCTCTGGCAATGGTCCCAAAATTTCTGCAATTCATACAAAGAAGAAAGGCAACAAAAATAAGAAAACAGAATCTCAAAATCAAAACAGATGAAAAGTTGAAAGCAATACAAATTTTAAGTTTAAAAAGAAGAAGAGAGTCCATTACCATCCTCGATGCTAGTATTATCATCGGGTACATTGTCGGAAATGAAATCAAGGGAAATGGGATGTCTTGTAACTTGACTTTGCGCACTGAGATAAGTGCCTCAAGCTGTCCTAGCGGACAATGAGCTTCTCCATGGAGTAAGAATACGTTTTCTGTCTTTTGAATGCGGACTCGGATCAAGGCAAGAAACGGGTATAGCCAAAATATCCTTCGCCATAAGTGATAGTACCCTATACTTGGTACTATTCGCCTTCCACCAAGCCAAAATATCAAAGTCCTTGGTACTTGCTTCACATTCATCCCTCAAATACCTTTCAACTTCTGACCTTGGCTGAGAAAAATGAGCATTCATTCTTTGCTTTTTCTTTCTTGACTCTAGCATATCCTCAATACTCACTTCTTGCACACAAACTACAGCAGCATCTACACCTGCGACACTTGTAGACCCAATACATTCATCTGCATTGGAATTTGAATACATGGACCTGTACTCTTCATAAATCTTTTCCATATCTTGTTTAACAGCTTTCAAAATAGTTGCAACCCTGTACTCATCTTGCTCATACATACATTCAAGATCAAACTTCAAACCGGACTCTTTCTCTCGAGGATCAAGTAACTTGGAAAAAAAACAAAACAGAGTTCATCTCTTCATAATCTCCCCAATAATTGTTGTACTTCTGAAACATTAGATCAGCCATCCTAGAAATATGTGGATCTCCTACAGTTTATCTCAGACGAACCAACTGTTCATGTATCAAAGCTAACTGCCATAAGAATTCATGTGTGGTGTCTTATTTTGAAGCCGATAAACTTAACTGTACCATCAAATAAAAATCTTCAAACATTTCACAAGAGATTTAGCATATGACAAATCTGCCGCATACGGAGCATGGTGACGGGGCTTGTTCTTCTTGTTCTTCTTAGTTACAGCAACATCACATTCAGAATCACTTGATGGAGAATGCGCAAAATAATCATCAGTATTAGGTAAAGCCTCCTGAGAATTTTCCTTGAAAATGTACTTATCTCTGAAGCTCTTATCTTCCCTTTCTAACCTCTTAATAACCCTCTCAAATGGAATTGCAGCTTCAAGCATAAGAAATGTACTATTCCAACGGGTTTTCACATCTAAGAACACCATTTTCTTACAATCAATCTTCTCTAAAGAAGCACATTTTATAAATTTTGCTGACCTAGAGGGAGAACTGGTGACATACTTAATTACTGACCTTATCCTGCTGATTGACTTGTGATATAATAGAACTGCATCTTTAACAACAAGTGCAAGAACATGCGCAGCACACCTCACCTGATAAGAATGAAACAAAATAGTGATAACATATCAGAAAAGCAATGAAGGAAAAGCAACAGATAAAAAATGGGAAAGAAAGATAAAAAATCATAACCCAAACATTTTCACAATCCAACTATTTCAAACACTCAATCAAACACCAAACATACAGTAATATGTTCCTTGATACTATGCAAATCGATTAGTACAAAAGCAAATAACCAAAGCAATGTGAAAATATCTATGAAAAGAAAACAAGGAAAAGAAATCTAACCTGCATGTCATACAACATACAGCTCAAAAAAATGATGATCTGTCCAATTGATGACAAGTGGTTTGAAGATAGTCCATTGCAACATTATTTGCACTGAAATTGTCCAAAGTCACAGGAAAAACATCTTCTAACCCCCAATCGAGCAAACATCTCTCTAGCATTTTTCCAATATCCAGTCCACTATGACCCTTGACTTAGCAAAACAAAATGATTCTCTTTTGCATCTTCCAATTAACATCAACAAAGTGCACTGTCACACACATATAAATGAAGTTATTGGGAGAAGTCCATGTATCTGTTGTTAAAGATACTCTTTGTTTGTTGTCCTTGAAATACTTTCTCAACACTGCTTTCTCTTCTTTGTAGATGAATAAAATATCTTGGTAGATTGTCATACGGCTTGGCACCTTGAATCTAGGTTCTAACACTTGACAAAATGCTCTAAAGCCTTTTCCTTCTACCAATCTGAAAGGTAGCTCATCTTGTATCACAAACCCATCCAATTTCCTTCTACACATTTTCTTGTCATAACTAAGAGAAATTAGTTGCGAAGATTGCCCAGGTTTTGGTATTGGAAACACCAACCTTTGTTGTCCTTTCTTCTTCTTGTTGGGATTTTCACGACATCTGGTCAGGTGTGTCCTCATACTTGATGTTCCTTTTCCTTGAGTGTTGGCTTGCATTTTCTTATTACAGTGGTTACATTCAGCTACTTCCTCGCTGAGTCTAGTAAAATCATTCCAAACTTTAGAAGTTACTCTGACCTTCCTCTTTGGTTTACTTTCAGGTGCAGGGTCCAGTGTAGGTGCTCCGTTGCTTGTGTAGAAACATCTACAGGTGTTGCAGAAGGTGTTGCGGAAGGTGGAACTTCAGTAGACCCAGCAGTTGGAGATCGAGACGCTGGAGATGACATCTTTCCTGACACAGAAACTAAACTACTTGCTTCAACCATTAGCAAGTACAGCCTCTGCAAAATGTAAACAAATTAGCATTTCAAGCAACAAAAATAAGGAGACAACATATTTAGAAACAAAGCACAAAACTAACCATAAGACAACACAGTTATCCTTCACATTTCCAATCTTTCATTTTTCCACACAATGTCAAGCATACTTGCACACATAGATTTCTTATTCTAAACATCTGGAACAAGGTGAAGCAGTGTCTCTGCTTGCTTTTGCAAATTACAAATTACAACTACCAAGTAACCAAAGAACAGAAACCCTGTATACATGTTAACCCCCTTCTGTAAAAACACATCAAAACCCATAACAACTCCATTTACCATGTTCTAGATAACCATAGAAAGACATAAAAGACTATCACTCTATCCAGAACTCTTTATATCTTAAATCCAAGTTTAGGATATTCAAAAACATCAAACACTAAAAACCCTAAAAACCCACAAAAACAAAATCCAGACCCACTCATGATTATTAAAAAAACAAACAAACAAAGAATCCTTCATACCACACAACTTTCATTCCCACATCAACATCTCTAGATCTATTTTCATTGCACAAAAGGCATGCTTCATAAAGAAAAGAAGTGAAAAAAACTGAAAAATCTCTGAAAAGGAAGAAACACAAGTTACCTACTCCTCAAAGTCTTAACACAAGTTGTGTAACACAACTATACAATCTATACTTGATGAAGAAAACTGATGTTGCTCCTCTCAGTCTTTCTGCATATAAAAAAAAACAGAAAAATAATTAAAACCCATATCGATTGACAACAAACATGGATTTATAAACAGAAACCAAAAACAAATCAATCGATTGGTTTTGTTCAACAAACTAAGAAACCCTAGAAATTGAAAACTAACAGAAGAACAAAAATAGAAGAAAGTAAGGAGAAATAGAAGAGGAAACTAAAAAGAAATCAATAGATTGGCTTACTAGAGGTGGTGATGATCGATGGAGAGGTGATGGTGCTCTTGATGGAGGTGTTTCTCTGATGAGTGGTGGTGGAGGCGACTGGTGAGGTGAGAGAAATGGAAAGAAGAAATGAAATTTACAGAACCAGCTGAGAGTTTAAGTAGTTAGGGTTTTAGATATAGACGACTAGGATTGATTAGGGTGATACAAATGAAGGGTCTATATTCATCGGTTTTATCGGTTCAGTTCGGTTCGGTTTGACCATACAAACCATAGACTGAACTGAAAGATCAACGGTTCTTGTGTTATGAACTGAAACTGACTGTTGGATGAACGGTTCAGTTCGGTTTCGGTTCATCTCGGTTCGGCTCGGTTTGCTCGGTACGGCTCGGTTCTGTGCAGCCCTAGTCATGGCCCCAAATATCCGTAACCGTTAAAGGCAGGTGCCATGGCCCAAATATCCATAGGAGGAAATACCGAGAAGTCCTATAAATAAGTCTAGTTCAGTTGACTCATTCAACTATTTGTTTAGTCCTTTTTGGAAAAGTATATTATAGTTTGGTCCTAAAAATTATAGTTTGGTCCTGGGGTGTACAATATTCACGCGTGATGATGTAATTTTCATATGGGAGTGACAAGAATAGCCTTTCATAAAAATATATATAGGATTTATTAGCAAAGACAAAAGGTTTTTTTGGAGTGATAAAGGAAAGAGAGAAAGACTTTTCATTAACCAGAGAGGGGGAGGAATACCATAGATAAGTATTCTATTTATACAAGAGTAAAGGATTAAACCCTAGTCTACCAATGGACCAAGCATCCATGGGCCGTAGGCCCTATAACACTCCCCTTGTCTTTGTTCAAAAGCGAGAACTTCAAATGTGTTGCCTCATTAAAACCTTGACAAGGAAAACCCAATGGGACAAAACCTTGACGAAGGGAAAAGAGTACAACGTGTTGATAAAGCTGGCCACTTCTCTTCAGAAAAACCTAAAATATAAAAACCATGTGGGAAAAACATAATTTCAATCGGAGAGTCACAAACCTAGTGTTGTTGTTGTCTCATTAAAAACCTTGCCGAGTAACAAAACCCATTGGGACAAAATAAAACCCTAGTGTTGTTGTTGCCTCACTTTGAGATTTTGGACTCAGCTGGACTTGAGTACCATTGTTGGGTAGCTGATGTGGAGAGTACTTTCGTGGTGAAAGACTACAATGCTACCATCAAGCCTTCAACTGCTGCAAATGTTGTTCCAGCGACTGAAAAAGAAAAGGCCAATGCCCTCATGTTTCTCAAGAGGCATATTGACCCTAACTTGCGATGGGGCTACCACCATTTGAAAACACCAAAGGAATTATGGGATGCTCTCGAAAGTCATTTCGGGAATATTCATGACTCTTTACTTCCACAACTGCAAGTCTAGTGGAATGAAATCCGTTTCCTGGATTATGTCAAAGTGAATGATTTCCAAAAAGACATGCTGCAGTTGCAAGCACGTGGCACCAAAATAACTGATGCTGAAATGATCCAAAAGACATTGTCAACTTTCACAACATCTTCAATGATACTAGCGAACCATCGGTATCGATTTGAGGTGGATAACAAAAGGATAACCACTTTTAGTAATTTGATTAACTTACTTCAAGTCGCCGAAAGGCATAACGAAATCCTTGTTAACAATAATGCAGAGCTGTGGGAAAAAAGAAAGTTCCTGAAACAAATTATGGCAAAGTTAACAGAGGAAGGAACCCCAAAAGTAAGAGGGGTGGACATACTGATCATTCACATTCCCATGATTCACATTCCCGTAATCCATACGCACATGGAGAAAGCAACACACGTGGAAGAGGACACAAGGTACCCAACAGAGGTCACGGGCGTGGTGGTAACTCAAATTTTTGGAACATAGATGTACCTTCTGGCCCAAGTGGTGACAGATCCAAGGTCGAGAAAACTCCGAGAAATCCCCCTATTAAGAAGGACGAAGTTGGAAACGGGCCTTGTTATAGGTGCGGATCTACTGCACATTGGTACCAGCAATGCAAGGCTAGTAACAAAGTTGCATACATCTATAAGAAGTATTGAGAGTCTGTGGAACAAGAAGCTCACTATCTGGAAGAAGATGAGAATGCCCCTGACCTCAACCTGACAATATCAAACTTCCAAGGCAACAAAAGTCATGCCATATTGGATACACCTGATTTCGATTGAAAATGCTTCTTTAGTTACCTTTTTGATATCATACATTTATTTTAGTGTTTTACGTCTTAGTAGACTTTGGTTTAAATAATTTTTTATCGATTGGACTATTTTATATGTCGTCATGATTGACTTATGAATGGATTATCTATGAGTATTTATTATATTAATCATATTTTGATGATAGTTTAATAGATTTTTTTTTACTTTGATAATCTGTTGTTTAGCATGTATATTAGAATGAAAATTATATTATTCTAGAAAGACTCAAATTCTCCAAAGTACATGAGATAAGTTTTTCGGATTTTGTAACGATACCATATTATCTACTTGTAGGAATGTCTCAAGGAGAGATTGAATATCCGGATGATAGTGGAACCACCCATATTATCTTAAGAAATAGACAATTGTTTGTTAACTTGACCCCTTATAATACATCTGTGACTACGATGATTTGATCATCACAAGTGATAATTGGGCGAGGTAATGCTCAATTCATGTTGCCAAATGGCACTGTGATTAAAGTCACAGAAGCTCTATATGCACCAAGAGCTAACCGCAGACTTGTTAAGTTTCAAAGATATTCGTGCAAACGGTTATCATTTGGAAACTCATAGTGAAAATGGAATTGAATACATACATGTTACCTCAAATGAATGTGGAAGAAAACACATTTTAAAGAAACTAATGAGTTAATCTAGTGGATTATATCTCACTGCTATTCGGGTTATTGAATCTCATGTTGTTACCAACGATGAGTTGTTGAATAGTGACTCATACATGCTTTGGCTAGACCGGTTAGGGCACCCAGGTCGTGACATGATGATCCGTGTTTTAAAGAACTCACATAGACATCCTTTTTTTCAAGGAAAAAAAAGAATGGGACAACAGACTGTTACAATGCAAAGTAACCAACTACTAACTGGTCAGAGTGTTACTCCAACACGACAGTTGCCTTCTCAAGAAGCTGATGCACAATATATTTTCCATTCTACTTCATTTACTATGTCAAAAGCACATCATTTATTTTGCAAAGCATGTTCTTTAGCAAAAACAGGATCGAGACCATCGAATGCTAAAGATACCAAACAAAATATTTCATTTTTACATAGGATACAAGGTGATATTTGTGGACCTATACATCCAGAATGCGGACCATTCATGTCTTTTATGGTTCTGGTAGATGCTTCGACTCGTTGGTCACATGTTGCATTATTGTCCACAATAAATGCTGCATTTGCAAAGCTGCTAGCATAAATTATTCGTTTGAGGGATTACCATCCCGATTACCCTATCAAGTCTATCAGACTTGATAATGATGGAGAATTCACATCAAAAGGATTTGATGATTACTGTATGTCTAATAGACGTAGAGCATCCCGTACCCCATATCCATACTCAAAATGGTCTCGCAGAAGCTACTATCAAAAAGTTACAAATGATAGCTAGGGCACTGGTTATGCGTACCAACCTGCCTATTACTGCCTAGGGATATGCTATATTGCATGCAGCTCTACTTATTCGTTTTCGACCCACTGCTAGCCAACCATTTTTTGCGTACCAGTTTGTAACTGGATATGAGCCTGATATTTCACACTTACGCATATTTGGTTGTGCCGTATATGTGCCTATTACGCCCCCACATCGTACTAAAATGGGTCCACAAAGACGATTAGGTATTTATGTTGGATATGAATCCCTAACTATTATCCGCTATTTAGAACCTTTGACATGCGATCTTATTACCGCTATATTTGCGGATTGTCACTTTGATGAGACAACCTTCCCGTCGTTAGGGGGAGATAATAAAAAGGAGTTTCTAAGGGAACGAAAGGAATTGTCGTGGTGTGTTCCCACGTTGTCTCACCTTGATCCCCGTACTCCACAATATGAGAGTGAAGTGAAACGAATCATCGATTTTCAAAATGTATCAGATTCAATGCATGATGCATTTACTTATATCGCCAAAGTGACGAGATCACATATACCATATGCAAACGTGCCTGCAAGTTAGAAATCCCTACTACGGGACAGAGCACTCTAGATAAATAAGCGCTTACACTTGGTGGAAGTGTAGCTGAGGTCATGCCCACCCTACCCCCCCACCCACCCAATGGAAAAGGGGAAGGCCACCTAGTTCGATAGATACTCACCCAAGGAAGAAAAGAGTGAGTAAGGAACAATCCGATCCATTTATCATCAATGCAAATAATCCTTCTCATGAAGTTGTCTCTGATAATTATAGTTATGTCCATGAATCAATACTGGAGGACGCTCCGATGTTTGAAATGATTCCAGAGAACAAAGAAATCTCTATGGATTATGATAATGCATATGTGTTGATAGAAAGATCCTCCACGCATATTGATGATATATTTGAATATACCGTTGCTCGAGAAATCATAGAGCACGATGATATCGAACCACGCTCTATAGCAGAATGCCAAAGAAGAGAAGATTGGCCTAAATGGAAAGTTGCAATCCAGGAAAAACTAGATTCACTGGCAAAGAGACAGGTATTTGGTGCGGTAGTGCTAACCCCACTAGGTGTAAAACCTATAGGACATAAATGGGTATTTTTCAGAAAGCGTAATGAGAAGAATGAAGTCGTAAGATATAAGGATCTATTTGTGGCGCAAGGTTTCTCACAACTCTCTGTAATTGATTATGAAGAAACATATTCTCCTGTAATGGATGTCATAACTTTCCGCTACTTAGTTAGTTCGGTAGTTTCAGAAAGACTTGAAATGCATCTTATGGATGTGGTTACATCATATCTCTATGGGGATCTTGATTCAGAGATATACATGAAAGTGCCTGATGGCCTTCCATTGCCCGAATCAAATACTCCCTCTGTCCTTAAATTTTTGTCCTCTATTCTATTTTCGTCTGTCCTAAAATACTGTCCAGCTTCTGTTTATAGTCATATGTTTTAGTCAAACTATCAAATATACCCTTCAATTTTTATTAATTATAAAATTATTAGTAATATAATCAATCTAAAATCTTAAATGATGTCTTCCCCAATAGGAAACAATTTAATAAATCAATCCATAAAGATTTTTATTTTTATCTTCTATTTGAACATTTCTATAAATAATAAAATTACCAAGTATTTATTTATCTTACATACTCCATAATCCGTATACTCCTTTTGATTTTGGTAATAACATAGCATTTAATAGGGGTAGTTTTGTACACTTCTCTAGTCTCCTTAATATCCTGACTTAGTCAAAACGGACTAATAATTTAGGACGGAGGGAGTAACTCTAAACCATGGACGTGGTATACCCGTCTAAGTGATTATTTGATAGGGAAGAGATATACAAATAATGAGTTATGCCCCTGCGTATTTGTAAAGAAAACAAGTTCCGGATTTGCAATTATAGCTATTTATGTTGATGATATGAACATAATAGGCACTCTTGATGAAATAAGAGAAACTGCAAGCTATCTGAAATCTGAATTTGAGATGAAAGATCTTGGGAAAACTCGGTGTTGTTTAGGACTTGAACTAGAACACCGAGCCTCACGAATATTAATCCACCCCGTCTGCATATGTCCATAAGATACTCAGGCAATTTAATATGGACAAAGTGCACCCCGCTAGCACTTCCATGATTGGTCGAAGCTTAGATGTAAATAAGGATCCATTTCGTCCTAAGCAAGATGACGAAGAAGTATTAGGAGCTGAAACTCCTTACCTAAGTTCAATAGGAGCATTATTGTACTTAGCACAATGTACTCGACTAGACATTTCATTCTCAGTGAACTTGTTACCTAGATATAGCTCTGCGCCAACGCAGCGTCATTGGAATTGTATAAAGAATGTATTTAGATACCTTAAAGGAACCACTGACATGGGTTTATTTTATCCCTATGAGGACAAAAGGAGGAATGCTAAGACAACCCCTACACCGAAACCCCAAATAATGTTTTGGTTGGTTTTTAACGATCTTGCCGGTACCTTTTAGACCCACATAAAGCTCGATCTCAAACTGGTTTATGTATTTACCATAGAGAACACAACGATATCCTGGCGATCGACCATGCAAACTCTTGTGGCTACCTCCACGAACCACTCTGAGATCATTGCCCTACATGAGGCAGTTTGTGAGTGTATATGGTTAAAGTCTATCATTACACATATTCGAGGGACAAGTGGTTTGAATTCTACCACTGAAGAGCCGACATGCATTTATGAAGATAATGCAGATTGTATCGAACAAATGAAGCAAGGGTATATCAAGGGTGATAATACGAAACATATTTCACCAAATTTCTTTTACAAGAAGCAACAACTGCGTCTCTTAAACATTCAAGTCAGCAAAGTACCGTCTGACGAGAATGCGACAGACTTATTTACTAAGTCACTTCCTAAGTACTTATTTGAAAAGCACGTAAAGAGTATTGGACTACGGAAATTGTCCGAACTCCCTTGATTGCAATCAGGGGGAGATGGCGACATCAGGGGGAGTATCTAATGATATGATGTCGACATCAGGGGGAGCGAGTGTCTGTTGAACTTTTTTTTTTTTAAACTCTATATATTAATAAAAAATCATAGTCCCAACTTGGGCCAGTTACAAATAGTAATAACCTCCACATTTTTGGATTGATAAAGGAAAGAGAGAAAGACTTTTCATTAACCAGAGAAGGGGAGGAACACCATTACATAGATAAGTATTCTATTTATACAAGAGTAAAGGATTAAACCCTAGTCTACCAATGGACCGGACATCCATGAGTCATAGGCCCTATAACAGGTTTCACCTATTTACCACCTATGATTCTCTTAAATTCCACCCATAGGAAAAAGAACATACACTTTGTGACCTTCTCAAACGTGAGTATCTAAAACCCACCTTAAAAAGCTACTTCTCCTTCTCTGGCATAATCCTGTAAACCATAGCCACACTGTTGCCGGTCAACCCACCATCATCACCTTGGGTTGATCGTGATTCAATCTTAACAGACTGATATTTTTACCAGTAAAACGATCGAAATAATATGATTATAATAATTTACAGTTTATGTCTGATAAACAGATCAGATGCATACATTTCTATGATGTGATCACTTAACTTGGATCCAGTTTTATTTTTACCAATAATCTAATTTTAACGATCCGTAAACATGGGACTGTTATGAGAATTAATTCAAGTTTACAGACTTTAGGGTTTTCTCCAAGAAATTAATAATCACAACTCGGAGGTGATGAATTGAGCATCGTAGAACTTCAAATATATATTTGCAGATGATTGTAAACTGATGCTATTAGTCATGAGAATCGATAAATAACCTCATTCGTTTTATAGTTGATTAATTTTAGGAGATGAGTTCAAAGCAATTCAATCCAATTTTTGATTTGCCATGGATCAAGATCTAACAGAGATAAAAGTACAATTCAAAAATATTCTTGAGTGCCTGCGTGTGGAACCAATCTGGTATAATACCTTTTTCATTTTATTTAAACGGATTACCACCATTATTTACAGCTAGTAAGAATGCGGTGGTAGTGATATCCTTAGTTGGGAGGCTTGAGGAGGTTGTTTAATATAAAGGAAGAACATAAACAGGTTGGGTATCCTTACCCAGATTAAATTTGGTTCATAATCAAAAGGAAATTGGAGAATGGTCGGTATTTAGGAGAAGCATGGGTGGTGAATAGGTAAAACCAAAAAGAAATCATTTTTAGATTTTTATTCTCTCTCCTCTCTAGATTCAGATCTACTTTCTCTTCTTGTTTTTCTTTCTGGATTTGATGGAGATGATGGTGTTGAAGTTGAAGAAGATGACGAAAATGTTACTGTTGTTTATGGTGTAGTTATTGAAGACGATAAAAAAATGGCGATTCGAAGGTGAAAAAAAGATCCATGAAATCTGGATGTGTAAAAATGGCGATTCAAAGGTGAAAGTGGATCTGAATTTTTTTTTTTTGCTTTTCCTGGATGTGTTTTAATTTGTTTTTTTTTTCTTCCTGCTGCTATGACAATGACATCTCCACAAGCAACTCATGTTGCTGCTGCTCGGGTTGAAAATAAAGATGAAGATGATGAACCCTGTTTTTCAGCCGTTTTATGATGAAGATGAACTCTGTTTTGTTGCTTCTTTTGTCAAAGAAGATGAAGATTGAAACGAATATGATGAAGATGATGAAGACGATTTGATGTTGCTGCTGTTGCATTCGATGAAGATGATGAAGAAGATGAAGATTTATGATGTTTTGTTGTTGCTGCTGCTGCTGCTGGAGATGATGAAGACGATGATTTTGATGAAGTTCAATACTGCTGTTGCTATTGAAGATGATGAAGAATGAACTCAAATATGATATTGTTTAAGATGGTGATGGAGTTCATTTTGACAAATGAACTCTGGTTTATATAGGTTTTTATCAGGAGTTCATTTTGACGAATGAACTCTGGTTTATATAGGTTTTTATCAGGAGTTCACTTAGACGAATGAACTCTGGTTTATATAGGTTTTTATCATGAGTACTCATCTTTGGTTTCATAAAGGTTTTCATTTTCGAATGAACTCTGGTTTCATATAGATTTTTATCATGAATGAACTCTGGTTTATATAGGTTTTTATCAGGAATTCATTCGAAGAATGAACTCTGACTTTTTGTTCTTAATAACGAAATTTTTGTAGAATCTAATGAAGTGTAATGAAGTTCATAAAATATAATGAAGTGTACAGTTTTCATGAAACATAATGAACTCAAATCTATAAAATTCCTGATAGTTCATCAGACAGAGTGAACTGCCATAAAAATAAGTAGGAATTAACACGGAAAGGTACTTTGGTCTATTTAATATTTTTAAATAATTATGGACCAAATAGAAAAGGTGATTACTGAAAGGACCAAACATACTTGAGACCACCTAAAAAAGGAATAAACGATATTTTTCCCTATCTAAGGAAAAGGAAGTTTAACAATCCAACCAAAGAGAGGAGTACAAACAGACAATACATAATCATATTTAATGTCACAAAAAGCTGGTTCGCACAGTTGTTCACCACGGTTATTACGCGAGTTGTTGGTCACGCGACACTACTAAGGGCGAAGACATGAGCGAGCGTTGCATTTTCTTTCCAAAACAGCAATTCGCATAGTTGGCCAGGAGAGTTGTGCGCGAGTAGTAGGTTGCGGGTTCAAAGTTTCGAAACTCCACTAAAAATTAGAGGCAAGTATAATATTTTTAAAACACAACGTATTCTATCGCGTAGTTTCTTCACCAACAAGGATCAATACTTCCAAGGATGCTTCGCGCCACACATTACAACACTTCAAAACAAGACAGAGGCATGTTACTTTTGCTTCGAAAATCTTTGTTTCCTTCATCTTCCCAAAGCAAAAGGAGGTATACACCGTATACCATATGACAAACTGAGGCAACACTATCGCAGAAGAATAATATTGAAGCTGAGGCAAAACAAAAATGAAGAGCGACCAACTCAAAGGATATGAAGAAAAAGTCTTCTCGCAATAATCATCACAACAATACAATACGATCCAAGCCACTCCATCACCACACATCTCGCACAAGAACAACACCAAGAAGAATTTTCTCCTAAGATTGCTCTTCAAGCAATCTCAAGAGAAAAAAGGCAAAATGTAGGGGTGAAATATCGCACGACGAAGAAGTTTCACACGAAGTACTGCGTCGCCCTAGTGGAACAGTTTAAGAGCGCGATGAAGCGGAATCCAACTCAATAGGTTGAGCGACAGATAAAAACAATTTTGAAAAGTAAAAGACAAACAGATCCCCAACATGTGAGTCTTGGTTGTCTTTGTTGATTAATTAAATGTAAATACTGATAGTTGTTTTTATTGACTCATGTAATAGTACTAGTCGTTGTAATAGTGCTTATAGGGTGGCTTGTAGGATAGCTTGTAGGGTGGCCTTACTTTTGCCTAACAACACTCTTTGTGGAAGATGTGTTTCACTTCCTCTCTCTTTTGTACTCTATATATTTACACCTCATTGATGAGAATGAATATACAACGATATTAAGAGAGAACCTTGAGTTTGAGTTGGTATCAGAGCTTCCATGGCGAAGCTGCTGAGTACTTCTTTGTAAAGTGGGTGCTTCTTTGTTTTAATCGGTCATTATTCCGCTGCTATCTTAAGGTTCTTTTTCATTTGTTCTTACTCTGACTATAAGTGAGCTTTTCTTAAACGATTAACTTCTTTTGTAGTAAGATTATTTCATCTTAAGCATCATATTTTATATCATTGGTAAACTTTGATATCTCTTGTTCTAATTTATGAACTCTAATTGATTTAGTATTGATACTTCTTTGAAAATTTAAAACACGTACTTGTCATTTTCTAGTCTTTGTTTGTGGAAGTTTGATTTTTACCTGATACTACTTGATAAAATAATATTTCTTTTGGTGTTTGATTATTTTCTCAAACATTATATTCTCCCAAGATATTAAGTAAGTAGTCTAAATTGATTTGACTTGTTTTTTAAATCTTTACTACAAAGTTCAAAGTAGTATTGTATCTATCTATCTGTGATTCATTACGGATAATGAACCAAGTGCTATCGTTATGCCTGTGGTGAATACGATGTCCTCTCAAGATCCGGTGTCGATACCCTATGGTTTAAAATTAAATGATAAGAATTTTACTCTTTGGTCTCAAATTGTGACTATGTTTGTCTCAAGTAGAGGCAAAAAGGGATATCTAACTGGTTTTATTCCACAACCTACTGAAGGGGAACCTTTATATGATGAATGGTGTATGAAAGATTCTCTTGTAAAAGGTTGGGTTGTTGGGTAAATTCTAGGATTATTAAAAGGTTTGCTTCTTTTGGGGTCGCCCCTAAAAATGATGAATAATGAATGTTTACCTCTAGAGCTGTTTAATAATCATAAGGTTATATAATAAGCTTGAATTAGATAACACTCGAGAAGTCTTGGGTAAATTCTCAATGATCAACCCTTGTAAACAAGCAAACCTTAAATAAATAGAAGGAACAACATGGCAACCATCACAGAGAAGTGTGTATCCTGAGGATGAATCCCTCAACCGTAGTTTAAATTTTTCAAGAGGAATATGTGTTTACTTGAGTTTAAAAATCATCAAAGGTTATATGTACTTGGGGGAGAGATGTTTGCGCCAAGCGACCGTGGAAATTGTTATTCCTCCACAAGAATATGTGTGAGTATTGAAGGAGATACATAAGATGAGATCCAAGATTATGAGAGTTGTAAGAACCAATATAAGGATAAATATGTTGTAGACTCTGTGGCTTAGTGGACTAAAATCTCAGTTGGGTTATACCCTGCGTTAGCAAGTGGCACCTAGGGAGCTCTTGGAGTGACTATTGCACGGATTGAAAAATTCTGACAAGGTTTCCGTAACTAATTAGTTAGAAAAGATAGCAACCTTCTGGCCAACCTACAATAAGGAAATTCATCTAGGAACTACTAAAAAAAACATGAACATTAAAAAAAAAAAAAAAAACAAACATTACCATCTACTTTCTACTAATTATACCTTTTATAAACATTAGGAAATGTTGAACACCTGCTCAAGTGTTTCTAGTTGTTTATTTTCATCTTAGACCGATCAACCATCATCATTCTTTCCTCATATTATTTTTTTAAAACTTATCTTCCCACCTTCTTTCGAGTATTTCATTCTCTTGTTTTAATTTTTTCGTTTGAGCTCATTCTTAATTCTTGAGATAGTTTAAGAATTATTCATTGTTTTCGTTAAAGATGGATTCAAGCGAATCGTTAGAACCGCCATCATATTTGCTTGTTTTGCGGTTATTAGTCTTTCTTACGAGGTCCTCTATGTTTCTTAGTTTGAACATCATCGGTATTATATGTATGAGTACTGGCCACCTCATCATTGTCGTCAACATCTTCGACTACAAATGGTGGGGGTGGTGGGGTTGGTGGTTAATTGGTGTATTTCGTGTAATATTAATTGGGTTTATGTTTGTATAATTTATATCATTTTTTGATGTTCATATCTTCTCTTTTTTTCACTTCCTCAACTTGTTACTAATTGTAAAAGGCTACTTCGCTGCTGTTAACTAGATGTGTAAATATTCTTAGAATCTTTTTTTGTTGATAATCATTTTGGATATTCTTTCCCCAATAAAACTCGAAAACAATAAAATATTATTCCTAATTCTCACTCCTCCGGATTAGAGTTTCATTAGCTAATATATTAAATGACCCCAATAATTCTAACCACGATACTAATAACATCAACCAAAACCCTTTATTCTCAAACCCTGTGTTACCAACCAATCCTATCCCGGACAACCAACCTTCTATATTCTACTACTCAGTTAAGAAATTGTGCTAGTTTTATAATTTCTAAACTTTTAATACGTAACTTTTAATGTTGTCTGAACTGTCTTTATCAGTCAAAAGACTCAAAACCCACTGCATTTAGATGATTTCATTCTTATAGCCATTTTTTCTTCAATACCAAGCTTTCTCAATGAACCCAGAGATGCAAAACAATATATATAACTAGTTTTCAGTTTGTCTTTTTTTCTCCTTCCCTTTATTATTATATCCTCACACCGTTTCTTCTATTCTTCTTATCATATCTTCAAACCAACCAACTTTTTGTTTATTTTTCAAACCCATCGGAAACATATGTTTATTTCCCTTTCTCATTTTCCTTCCTCTTATTATTTTCTTTCTCTAATCCTTATCAAACCCTTTGTTGATGTTCATATCTTCTCTTTATTTCCTTTTCTCGACTTGTTATTAATTGTAAATGGCTAGTTACCTGATGCTAACTCGATGTGTAAGTATTCTTAAAATCATTTTTTTTTGTTGAAAATCATTTTTGATCTTATTATATTTTTTTGGCCACGAACCACTGGTACGTCGTTAGGGATACATTGTTGAACATTACCGGTGAAATGGTATATTTTGCTGCACATACTCCGTAACGTTTGATGTAGTCATTCCAAGTTTAATGATTTGATCATTCACAACAGTTTTTAGTTGCGCAATCAACCACTTGTTGTACTGATAGTTTAATCTGACGTCCATTCTTGATGGCGTACAAACTCTCAACTGCTCCTATTACGGAAATTGCACAACAGTACGTAGTCACATTTCCCTTGTTTCGTGACAGGTGTGACATCACCTCTTTTTCTCCAATATATTGGAGCAGGTAAAATAGACTCTTCCTTGGGGTCCTGACGATGACGCTTGGAGATGCATAAAACAGAACATAGATGAACAATTAAAAACACTTTAAAAAATGACAAGAACTTGAACAAATGAAACTGCACAAACCTGAACAACCTGGCTATGCTCCCATATCTCTGAATGATCAATGGTATAGCAGTCCATGCCGTGTTGCGAAAGTAGCATCCATATGAAAAGTGAAACGGTATAAGTTGATCCACATAGTTAACATGAATAACAAGGAGCTACAAAACATAAAACAACAACCCACAATGTTCTAAAATTTCAACAAACATCAAATTACAAAGCATGTAATACTGATTACAGGCCAAAAGAATACTAAAACTTGGCTTTCCAGAATACCATTGGTTGGTACCACAGGGGTTGAGAATGAGGGTTTTGGTTGATGCTATTAGCATCGTGGTTAATTTGAAGTATTGTGGCCATTTAATGTATTGGATAATTAAACTGGAGGACTGTGAATTAGGAGTAATATTTTATTGTTTTCTAGTTCTATGAAAAAAAAATTGAACTTCAACAATTTTTTTTTTTTTAAAGAATTCTTAGACATCTAGTTAGCAGAGATGATGTAGCTATTTATAATTAGTAACAAGTTGAGCAAGGGAAATAAATAGAAGATATGAACATCAACAAAAGGTTTCATGGGGATTGGAGAAAAAAATAAAGAAGAGGAAGAATGAGAAAGAGAAATAAAAATAAAAATGTGTTTTTGATGTGTTTGAAAAATAAACAAAAAGTTGGTTGGTTCGAAGAGATGATAAGAAGAAGAGGAGAAATGGCGTGGAGGATATAATAAGATAGGGAAAGAGTGAAAAACAAAATAAAAACTAATTATATATACATAGGAAGAGGGTCTTTAGATCAATGAAGTGGAAAAATCGTATTCACTTGATAAGACCTATTCAATACTTTCCTATGACTTGGAGAAAAATATCCTTACATAAAACCCCTGCTCGTTCCAAAACAAAAGACCAACCCTCTTTTTTACTTATTCTTCTTCCAAATAAGAATGATGAAACTCATAAACCCCAGTTTCATCTATGATTCATTTAATGCAGAACCATAAAGACTTTGAACACTTCTTCGACAAAAGTACGACACCAATAATGGATGAATATTGAGATTTTGAAGGTTTAAAACCATTTTCAAAGCTAAAAATATCAAATGAAATACTTTGTGATATTATGTTTTCAAATCTACCGGAGAATTCTAGAAACGAAAAAAATCTAAGTTACCCAAACAATTAAATATAGATCGTTTATGTATGTTTATAGAAATAAAAAATCATCTCTAAAACCTTAGTTCTTTCATACCTGCAGAAGGGGAATAAAGCATTCATGTTCACAATACAAAAGGTGAATACCAAATTTCTCTACCATGTAGGTGGAGGTGGAATGTAAGTGAAATAGAACATTTCACTGCCATTTTGGTGATGGTGAAATATAACATATGCAACAAAGTGGTGCTCTTGACAAACTCTGATTTCACACGCATTATGTATGTGGAAATAATAGTTGTTTCAGATCACCCAATGAACTCTAGTTCGGGGAACCTAAAACACGACAACTAAACCTTAATAAAATACAAACAAACAATTAAAAGTTGATAGGATAATTACGCAATGATCAAGCACTCGTCAGTAAGAAAGAAATTAGTCATGGCATAATCTCTGTAGTCTTTAGCCTTCTCATTTATCCTAGTGAACGAGAAAGAAAAAACCCACGAAAATTTTTATTCACGTCTTTTAATGTCGATGTAACTATTAGCTTTCTTGAAGTCCTGATAAACCGAGAATGACGAAGTCACCTTGCATAAGATTAGTTTCAGCCAAAAATAAGAAGCATCTCTGCACAACCTTATACATAAATTTGCAAAGAAACCTAAAACAAGGATTATAAATGCTACAAACTCAAAGATTTGATCATGTTACGGTACTTTTGTATCTTAAATATTTGAAAAACTTGCAACTTTTCTTCTCCAACCTACCTCCGTGCATATCTATGTCATGTTCGTGTAGTTAGATTTCAGTATGTTCGGAGGACACCGAAGATATTGGCATAGGATTTCTTCATTATTAGGTAGAACCGAAAACGAAACAACCTATTCAAATTAGTAAGGCTAACCAAATAAATGGTAGTGAAATGTCACACTTCACCGTCACTCTGTTACTAGTGGAAGGTTCTATTTCACCACTACTTTGTTGACAGTGAAAGTATGTGTTTTACCGCTTTTCATATGGAAGAGAGATTCGTAATTCGGTTTTTGAAATATGAACGTGAATCTTTTATTTTTTTTCCACTGGTACAAACAAACCTAGATTTTACAGACTGATACAATTATACATATATGTAAAAAATAGAAAAGCATGCTTTAAACCCCGATAATACATGGAAGAAGAAAAAAAAAGAGAATCAAGTTTCACTCTCCCACAAATACCTTGAGTACCCTTTTAGAGATGATGAGCTTAAGAATTTTCGAGAGGTTTTGAAAAATAACTCTAAGGTTAATGCTTTTTATTTGCACCTAATGGAAAGAAAAATCTAGGGGATAATATAATCGAGGTTGTTTTGAAATTTTCATTTTATGCAAGGGTCGAGTTGTCTGAACCGTAGGTAAGTTTTGATCCGTAAAACTGGGTGAGTTGAGTACAATTTTTCCACTCCCTGGATCCAAAGAGCCCCTCCATATAAGAAAAATGTTATATATATTCTTTTGCATCTTTGGGTTTAGTGAGAAAGCTTGGTACAGAAGAAAAAATGGCTATTAGTAGAATGCAAAGTAGTATTCAAGTCACAAAGTAGTAGACTACAAAAAGTTGGCTTTCGGAAATCCAACTTTTTGTATTCTATTACTTTGTGGTATGAATTGTCTTTATCAGTGAATTCAAGAGGACTGAGTTTATTGATTTTTCAACTGATAAGTTGGCTCTTCAGAGGCTTAGAGAGGCATCTGAGAAAGCTAAGATTGAACTTTCATATACTTCCCAGACTGAGATCATCGTGCCTTGCATCGCAGCTGATGCTCCAGGTGATAAGCACTTGGACATCACAATTACTAGGTCAAAGTTAGATTCACTAGTGAATCATTTAATTGAAACAATAAAGAGCCTATGCAACAGTTGTTTGAAAGATTCTGGTGTCAGTGGAAAACATGAATGGGGTACTTCTTATTCAAGGAATGACAAGAGTACCTTAGGTTCAAGAAGTAGTGTCTGAGACCTTTGGAAAGAGGCAAAGTAAAGGAGTAAATCCTGAATAGGCTGTTACTATGAGTGCTTCTATTAGGGCGGTATCCTACGTGGATATGTGATACACCATGTATCTTTAGATGTTACTCCTCTGTCTCTTGTTATTGAGACACTTGGTGGTATCTTTACTAAATTCAACAACTGGAACACAACCATTCCCATTAAAAAGAGTAAGGTTAGCACGTAGTTCCTTTCTTGAAAATGCTCAATTTTTTATTGTTCTATATTTTTCTGCTACTTATCTTGTTTGAGAAGTTTTATATGTCATGGCATTTAGTTTGATGTTTTAGCACACAGTTCCTTTCTTCAAGTACTCACAGTTTCATATGCTATGGCCTTTCTTCAAGTTACTTATATTATTGGAACAGTTTCACATGTCATGGATTTGAATTTGTATTACATGCTTTCTACTTAGATGTTTGTTGAAATTTTGGATCCCAAAAGAGCTATTGGGATACAAATTTAAAATATATTATTTTCCATGTATTTTGTACTTTTATTTATATATGGTTGCATTGGATGCAGGTATTTTCTTTAATCATACTCAAATTGGTGTTCGTGTATTTCAAGGAGTGCAACTACTGGAAATCCAGTAGCACACCCAAATGGTTAACACAACGATTTTAAGACATAGTTAAACAAACAAGATTGAAATTATTATTTGTGAAATATATTGAGATGGTGATGATGATGTTACCAGTATATAAACTCACAAGAACCCTAACTTATTTTTTCTCAACATAACCTCACCTAATACAAACTATCCAGCCCCTTTTACAATGATCTATGGTCTCTATTTAAAGGAAAAACTGAATAGTGGAGTACAACTTATTTTACTTCGTGAAACATCACACAATTCATGTGTTTTACTTTATACTTCTCCCAAGACTTTTTCAATAAAGTTTTCCCATCTCTTTCGCCGATATCTTTGGTAACTTGTCTATACAGCTGTCCCAATTTCCTGTTCGACAATTCATCTTCATGTAGACTTTGGGATCACTTCGCTTCGTAACTTATCCTTAGTTAACTATCTTCTCTCCAGTCATCTTTATCTCGCTTGTTGGCTATCTATAACCATTTCGCAGATTTCTCTATTCAAGGACAAGGAAGAATTTATACTTCGCAGATCCAATATTCGTAAAAGTAACTCTGACAACTAATTTGACCCATCACTGACATCCATCCTCGCGTTTAGCCTACAATATCTTTTGGTGAGATTTATTCATTTACTTCGTGCAATCTCGTTTCACCACGTGGCTAGTAGGTTTTCTGTACTACATTTTGCCTTTTCTCGTTCCATTCGCAGGCTCTAAAGATGGAAAGAGAATCTTACAGATAGATTTATAACCGTCACGTCTCCATTATTCTTGCTTCCACGTCATCACGTTCCTTTATAACCGCCCATAAACCGGTTCCTCTTCCTATGACCTGCCTTAGCCGGTTACCTTTCTCTTGTGAGCAACGACAATAGGTATAACATGAAGAAATAGATCTGGAAAGATTGTGGTAGAATATTAGATGGATTTGGTTTGCGGGAAAATAGAGGTATTTGATGTGACTTCTTACGTTTTGAAGAGCGAGATCATAAAAATAATATGGAGACTTTTGGGATACACTGTGCAAAGGTATTAGGTTTATATTTTTCTTACTTTTGCTATTGCTGATGCAATTTTAACTTCCAGACGCATTGGGTGTAAATATGTTTAAACTGGTATAGGAATGTGTTAGAAGCACAAAGTCGGTGGAAAAATACTCCAATCTTTTCTCTATAATTTTCCAGAGAAGATTGAAACTTTTATACAAGAACAAAAGAAAGACT
>JAJJWW010008006.1:0-522367 GCA_023531295.1 Papaver armeniacum | reverse complement strand
TCTGGTGCAGTCTCTTCCTTCTTTACTGAGACCTCTTTCTCGGGCTGCTTTCTCTTCTTCCCCATAACTTCTGATGCAGATATACACTAGACGCAGAAAAAGAGCAAAACGGAAAAATAAAACCTAAGGGTTTAAGTAACAATGACCTAATTGCTTATGTTTGGAGTTCAGATTGTCGGAATTATCATTAGGTACTAATATTATGGGCTGTTTTAATGGCGGATCCTCCCATTAAGGCATTATTATCTGAGGTCCTTTTTTTTTATCAAAATCAAATATCGGACCCAAATTTTTATTCATGGGTGCAGCCTGCAACCACAGGAGGGGTGATGGGAAATTGATTTTCTAATATTCTCCGAATTCAAAAAAGTCGGTATAGACCGAGAGAAAAAAACACCAAAAAACCGCACACAATGCCCCAAAGATGTCGTAATAACTGCCCACTGAACCCACAAATTAAAAAAAAAAAAAAAACTATGAGTGGTGGTTTTGTCATGGTTTTTTCCCTGGTTCATAGAGAACCACCGCTCCAAATTACCCTACATCCCCTCTCTGCATGGGTTGGCCAATCATCTCAGGTAGATGGAAGTCAAATCTGAAGTTTATCGACCAAAATATGGGACTGTAATCTCATCTTTTATTAGTCAAATTTTATTTCATGATTCCGTGGGTACCATATACCCACGACAAATTGTAAACTAAATTCCCTTTTAATAAATTGCATGTTTAAAAAAAAAAAAATCTCCTCTCCTGGATATGGGAAATTGATTACAAAATCGATGACTTGGTTGCGAATATTAGACCTTTTATTCATCCGTATGTCGGACTCACACTATGCACTTTACACTTGCTATTCATGCCTTTGATATATCATATTGTCTCAACACAATTCAAATCTCGTCAATACTCAAAGAAACCACATTATTATCCACATAATGACACCTCATAGTTTCTTTTCCGAGATTGATAAGTTCTGAAGAGGACTTTTCTAAAAAAGACCCTAAGAAACCTAAAAGATCATACTATATACTGGCATTCTGTTTGGAAACCTAAAGAGTTGGAAGGGGCTTCAAAAACATAGGATTCTTTAACAATGCTATGATCACTAGGATAGACTGGAGACTTATCTTTGAACCAGATTCCTTATGGTCCTCCACCATGAAAGCCACCACTTCAAAGGAGGAAAAGTCATCGAGAATGGACACCAAGCCAAAAAAAATTGAGTTTTGGATTTGAAAAGGTATCCTAGAAGGAGTAGAAAACATTCGATACCACAAATTGGATTATGGAAAATGGCCAAAACATCGAATTTGGGAAGACAAGATGGATCCATAAATCTAACACTAGGCCTGGATTAACTTAACAACAATCAATCAACTCATCAATAATAGGGAATTGGACCCGAATATCAAAGCTCTTTGGTTCTCTCAAGATACTCGGGTTGCAACCCAAAATACTATTATCAACATTCAGGATTTGAAGATATAATTGTGTGGAGCCTCACTTATGTTGCTCGGAGAGAGTGATTCCACAAAGAATGATTCCTTAGATTCACCCTTGAACCAAATAGCCCTTTGCATGGGTTTTCTAAAAGAGTGGATGTAGATAGGCATGTTAAAGTTGGATTCATTATATATGTTTGGTAATATAATTTACTTAAGAAAATTTGAATCTTTGGTTTTGGATCAATTTTTGTGTATGAAAATACTTTGCATCGACCAATTTATGTCTATTAATATGAAGTTTATTATCGCGAACATACTCAACCTCCACGCTCTTCATTTAATTTTGAGTCTAGTTTGTCTACCATTTCACCATCAAGGCATCTTGAAAGTGAATCATATTCCATGAATATGATATCTATCTAGTATGATGTATGGGAATATATGACAAGGATGGAGTGTTGGAGTATTTCTATCGATCGGTCATGTCATATAGGCCCAAATCGGACATCCACCCGATTTGAATTATCCTGGAGGATACCTTAGATATATCAAAAAGATGTACAATCAAACCTACTTCTTGATTCAATAGAAGCCCTAGAAGTGAATATGATACCTAAATAACAAGAAATATGTAAAAACAGTCCGATTATGCCTATTCCTAATCCTAAATGGAACGTGTGACGTAGGGACCCATATGTAAACATAGTTCTATTTACATACGCTCGAATGCCTCCTCCTCATAATGAGAATGTACATAACTCTCATTTTGCATTTACCTAGGTTAATCATTTGCATTTGTTGCTCCCTTCTCGTCATTGATTTTCCTTGATTTGTCATCATTAGTTTTCCTTAAATCTTAAAATTGTATGTGATACATTTTCTTTGTATTTCATTCGATTTACTTCACACGTTTGCATAATGACGAATGTATGGAATTCCTCAGCTCCATTTTATACAAATGGAACTCTTTTCTATCGATTAATGATTCCTTTTATGGTAACAAAATGACTTTGGGAGCTCATATTTATAGCTAATTTAACTCTATTCGTCACCAATCTACACAAAAATTTGTTTCAATAGTAGTTTTTTTTTTTTTTAAACTCTCCCTTAATAAATATGGAAAATTGGGAAAATGCCCCAATATGGTGCAATGTTGGAAATCCGCCCGACTTTAAAAAAAAAAAATCGAAAAATGTCTCTTTCCGTCAAAACTAAGTTAGGTCACTTTGTGTGAGCCCACACACGAAAAATGGGTAAATACACCCTTCAAAATTTAGCGCTAAGGGTTCAAAATTTAGTATTCAAGGTTCTGTTCAAGATTTAGGGTTCGGTGGTGGCGGCGGGGGTTTTGGTGGTGGTGGTGGCCTTTACACGTGTCACTTAATTGGGTTGGATGTCAATGTTAACGGAATGGGGTATTTTTCCAACTATTTTTAATGTTGGGGTAGATTTCCAACATTGCACCCGTATTGGGGCATTTTCCCAAGTTTTCCCTAATAAATAAGAAGAGTCCCAACATAGGATCTTGACCTGACAAACTATGCAGCAGACGGAAACCAAACCAGAAACTTATCAACAACACTATGGACCAGGCAATTCCATAATTTTTTTACCAAATTCTATCAAATGACTATGCGGTGAATACAAAATATGCACGTGTAATGGCAATCTAGGTTTGTTCTTTCTGTTTCTCATGCTTCAACAAAAGAAAAAAAACAAAAGCATAGGTAGTGAGTAAACACGTGGTCGGATCGTTAGCCGGCTGACTACTTTTTCAAATTTCTTATTTACAACGAAAAATTTCTTATTTACAACGAAGCTAAAGGTAATGAGTAATGCCATGATACGCTTTCTAAATTTGGGATAATTCAACGAGTTACGATAAGAGTTTCAACCCATTTTGTTCCTCGAATCGTGAAAAATCGGAAATTTTGTTCTTCAAATAAAGATATTTTTTTGAAGAACAGTAGTCTGTAATCGGAACAATTTTTTTTGTTCTTCAAATTAAGATTTTCACACTTAGAGGACTTGCATGCCCAACTTGCTAATTGTTGGGATATATATTTAAAAACATAGTTTTGTAATTTTATATCACAATTAGAGAAATAGTGTGGTGGATAATTTTACCCTACACCGTAGAACTTCCATTCAAGTCTCACCCAATGCATTTGAATAGGTATACGTATTTATATATCTATAATAATAATATTTATTAAAAATAATAATAATATTTATTAAAATCCGGGAGAGCGGGGCCTTGGGGGTATTGGGAGGTATGCTGATCCAGAAACTTATTTTTTGCTGATTTTAACTCTTGATTTCAAAAACAGTTTTCAACTTAATATTCATAATTAATTATATTAATTTTTGGTAAATTTAATGTTGCCCTGTTATGGTTATGGAGGATTTTCAGTCTTCGCACTTATCAGAAATTTATTTTCATTAAAACCGTATTTTTTTGTTTTTTAACTCTTGATTTCAAAAAACGGTTTTCAACTTAATATTCCTAATTAATTATATTAATTTTTGGTAAATTTAATGTTGTCGTTTAATGACCTGTTATGGAGGATTTTCGGTGTGCACTTATTGCAAATTTATTTTCATTAAAACCGTATTGATGTTTTTTTTGAGTTATATAAGAAAAGTTTCTGGAGAAGATGAATATACAGTTTTTCATCTATTTCGAGTTCTGAGCAAGTGTTAGAGAGAGTATTTGTTAGTTCGAATAAGAGAGTTATCAGTTGTTTTATCTCATAGGGTTTTCGACAAGAATTGACTGCTAGCACAATCAAGAGGCAGAGTCGCGAAACACCTTAAAGATAGCGACCTAGTCCGCGACTCAGCTGTTTGAGATTTATTTTTGTGTGAATTTTTGCATTGTTTCCAAGAAACACTAATAATATAAGTTCCATATTTGTTTATTTGCCTAAAAGCAAGATTTTCGCTTTATTGCGTGAGGCTGGACATGAGAAGTGACGAAAGGAAAGGATGCATGTCAACGCTAGCTGTGGTGAAGAAACACTTGCTCAATATAATTGCCCGTCTTTATATTTTTTGTGATACTGCCAAACTGGATGCCAACCCTGTACTCTAGGAAGCTGTCTAACATCCCACTTTCCACCATCAACCTTAATTTTCACCCCAAATTTATAGCTCAAAGTCAAATCTTACAGTTTTCCTTTTATATACTCCACCTTATGTTATAGCAACTAACATCATGCACTAACACTCTATTGGCTACTATCCTCTCATTACACCATTGAAGAAAGAGCAGTGTAACCAAAAGAAGTTAGATCACCAGATGATGAACTCTAGCTAATCACTTTGTATTTTACTAATTAATAACCATGGGTCATTTCAAAAATATTGTTCGAAATTTAGTAGTGCCATCGATATTTATCATTGGATTCATATGTATGTTGTTTTGGACGCCGGATATATCAACAAGAATATCTTCATTTCAGTACTATCAGCAATGTGATTCGGTCTCAAACGAGGTAATTAATCAGCAAGTGCGTACGTTAAGATTTTTGTTTAATATAATGCACTCTTGCGCAGTGTCAATATTATTCCTCACCTGTTGTTATTCTAGATTGCAGCTACTACTCGGATTGCGTTATCACCACAAGATGAGCTTGAAACAGCACTAAGTGAAGCTTCAGCGGGGAATAATAAAACAGTAATTATAGCCATCATAAACAAGGCTTATGTCGAAGGCGACATGACGATGTTAAGTGTATTCATCCAGAGTTTCTGGCTTGGAGAAGACACTCGATATTTGATCAATCATCTCCTTCTTGTTAGTGTTGATCAGGTTTCTTACGAGCGATGCAAATTCTTAAGACTTCACTGTTATAGACTTGTTACCGAAGGTGTTGATTTTGGCCGGGAAAAGTTGTACAACTCCCAAGAGTTTAAAAACATGATGTGGAGAAGAACTGAGTTCCTTGCGGATGTGCTTAGACGCGGCTATAGCTTCATCTTCACGGTAAGATTTCTCTTACAGAAATCCTATATGGACACCATAAATACATGCATTTATACATGCATTCGTATAAAAATCCTTGACTTCTAATTTTATTACAATTCTGTGCAGGATGCAGATGTGATGTGGCTAAGAGACCCGCTTAAGGTGTTGAGGAACCAAGACCTAAACCAAACTGATGACATCCAAATGAGCTGTGATGGTTTTAATGGAGATCCATGGTCGGGATTTAATAGTAAACAACTAAACACGGGTTTTTACTATGTTAGATCAACTAACAATACGATCGCTCTATTCAATACCTGGTATAAAATGAAAGAAGATCCACATTTTAATGCGAAAAAGATCAAGATGCCCTAAAGGTTTTGTTCAATTGGGGAGTTTTAAGAAATCTAAAAATAAGGTGGTTAGATACATTATATTTTAGTGGGTTTTGTCAAGATAGTAAAGATATTAAGGTTGTTTCCACTGTGCATGCGAATTGTTGTCGCAGTATTAATGCTAAGGTCATCGATCTAATGTCTGTCCTTAAGGAGTGGAAGAAGTTTAGGATGGCGTACCGCCTATTAATGCCGTGAATGAAACAATATGGTCACCTCATTTAGAATGCGGCAATTCATGGAAGCGTAAAATTAGAGTTTAAAAGATTATAAACTACTATGTACTTAAATCTGGTGGAACATCCAAGGGAAAAGAAATAACAGATTTTCTAATAAGATTAGCATGGAGGCATCAATCAGATCATAGTCGCAGTAATATGTATCAATTTGTTTGATGGGTACGTGTTTTCTATTCTCATTTGTAACTGGGATGTTGGTCTTAACAGTCTCAAATTGCTTGTTGTTGTTTTTTGATGGAAAATCATATATTAAAAACTAGCAAATGTAGTACACAAGATTTATGTTAGAATCAATGCTAGATTTATGAACTCTTTGGAAAAGGTTTTTTGACATGTGTTGTAGTCTTTTAATCCTTGCCTCCTTTGCGATGTAGTCCATTGCGTTGTTGTTTTTCTCTTTATATACTTCACTTTAGCTTATGTAGATCGCCCAAAATTATCCTTTGATTTGCTTGCAAGGTATTTTCCGCCGACCACGACGTATCTGTTGTCATCTTGTTTACGTTATCTGCCAGAGTTTTACAGTCTGTTACAATGAACACACTGAACCCACTCTGAACAAGTAACATCCTTTAGTAAGGTCTTCGCTTCTGCATGGAAAGCTGACGTTGCCCACTCTGAACCCGCAGAAAGATGCATGAAAGTCTCCTCCTCAACAGAAGTAAAAATGAAGGCATATCCCATCGAAGAATCCTCTTTTTTATAAGAAGCGTCAATGAAGATTATCCAATCCGAATTTAGGTTGTACCAAAGATTTTTGGTTGATGTTCTCTCTTGTTTCTGCTTGTTGCTTTGAGGGGTATTTAACGCGGCTGAATTTAAGAAACTGTTGATTTGTCCTATTAAACTGACTGGGTTTGGTTGGATTTTCTCAAAAACTACCGAACACATGTATTTCCAAATGAACCAAATTATGGTGGATATTTTTACTTGAATATGGCATAAATTCGCTTCCGTTATCCACCATTTAATCCAATCGATAACTGTGCTGTAGGAGTTTCTGTTGATAACGTTTTGTAGAGATAGGCTAAACCAGATGGCTCTTGCAAAGGGACACTCGCAAAACAGATGAGCTTCTGTTTCTTGCGCTTGATTGTTGCATAGTTGACAAATCTGGTCTATTTCCATATTGTGAGCACCTAATCTAGCCGACGTTGATTATTTGTTCTCTTGATGGTACATTCAGTTCCTATATAAATTAATCTGCTTTTTTCTGTCAAAGAAACTACCATGTACATATAAGTTTTGCTTTTGTTTCGATGTTTCTTCTAAGATGAATGCATACTATTTTCTTTTATTAAACTCTGACTAGTCGATTAGTTGTCATTTTATTATGGCCGGCCCCCAAAATGTGTAGTCTTAAAAACAAATGGGAAAAATACTTGTTTGGTCCTTTTTTTGGGCGGTCCATGTCTGTTTAGTCCTTTCAGAAATCACCTTTTCCATTTGATCCATAATTATTTAAAAATATTAAATGGACTAAAGTACCCTTTCGTGTTAATTTCTACTTATTTTTTAAAGCAGTTCATTCGTCAAAATGAACTCCTGTTGATTTCTACTTAATTTCTACTATTTTTTCAAAAATCACCTTTTATCAGGAGTTCATTCGTCAAAATGAACTCCTGATAAAAACATATAAACCAGAGTTCATTCGTCAAATGAACTCCTGATAAAAACCTATATAAACCAGAGTTCATTCCAGAAATGAACTCCTGATAACCAGAGTTTATTCCAGATTTTAACTCATGATAAAAACCTATATAAATCAGAGCTCATTCCAGAAATGAACTCCTGATAAAAACATATAAACCAGAGTTCATTCGTCAAATGAACTCCTAATAAAAACCTATATAAACCAGAGTTCATTCCAGAAATGAACTCCTGATAAAAACATATAAACCAGAGTTCATTCGTCAAATGAACTCCTGATAAAAACATATAAACCAGAGTTCATTCGTCAAATGAACTCCTGATAGAAACCTATATAAACCAGAGTTCATTCCAGAAATGAACTCTTGATAAAAACCTATATAAACCAATAAAAACCTAAAATAAAACAGAGTTCATTTGTAAAAATGAACAACATCATCATCATCTTCTTCTTCGACGTCTTCAACAACAGCAGCAACATCGTCGTCTTCAAACACCAGCAACAACATCATCTTCCATCGTCTTCAAACACCAGCAGTAACATCATCTTCCATCATCGTCGTCTTTAAAACCGAAGTTCGTTTTCATCATCTTATCGTGTTCATCATCTTAACCACCACCAAAGAAGAACAACAACAACAACAACAACGGATCTTGAAATAGTCATCTTCATACAGCAGCAAAAAGAAGAAAAATAAATAAAAAAATCACGAGTTCATCTTCAATAGCAAAACAACACGAACTCGTTTCTTGTTTACATCATCTTCAGATATTTCTTGTTTCACATCATCTCCAAATTAAAACCCTAGAAAAATACATATCTTCATTGATTCTATGCAAAGAACAAAAAAAGAAAAAAAGAGAGAAAAAGTAGAGCTGGAAAGAAAAAAAAAGAGGTGAGAGAAAGTAAAACTGAAAATGATTTCTTTTCTCTTGATTTTTCCTATATATATGGTCCTAATCTAAAAGGGTATTTCTGCCACTACAAGATGAGAATTACATCATTCATGACATTACCCTAGGACCAAACCATAATTTCTAGGACCAAACAATAATATATATTTTAAAAAGGACCAAACAGACAGTTGACTCAGTCAACTGGACCAAACTAGTTCTAATATATTATTTCTAGGACATATTAGTATTTCCTACAAAACAAATTGGGCCAACAGGTGGCTAATACTCAGGTGTGTAAGGACGCCTTTATACCGTTGATCCCGCAGGGACAAAATCGTATAACCTTTTTTCTCGAAAGGAAACGTTATACTCCCTCCATCCCAAATTAGATGAGCTAGTTGGTTTTAAATTTTGTCCCATAAATAGATGAGTTATCTCTCTAATCAAGGGATATTTCAAAACTACCATTTTAATTAATTATTGTTACTATATGAAATATGTATATTTTGATAGTCATGTTTATATTCGTTACGTAGGTGTTTTAAAATGATTCTCAATGGTATAAAGTTTACGGAAAACCGTGGTATAGTTTAAGAGATAAATCATTTCTAAGTTTTAATAGTTATTATCCATAAGGGTATAATCGTAAAAAATACTTAAACATACTCCCCTTTCCTCATTGCCTTAAGAATTGTGCAAACTATAACTATCTCATCTAATTTGGGACGGGGGAGTATTAAAAAAAGAAAGTCATGGCCAAAGCCAAATATAAAAAAACATTCAGTTCAAACCAACTACTGCATCCAAAGAGATGGCATACAAGGAGAAAAGACTGCACCCCAAGACCCCAGTACACCCTATGCAGAATTGAAACAAAAGCCTGCAGATCGAGAACATTGGCTTCAGCGATTGCAGACAAGTGTTTCAAGTTGCAGGCGCCAAAATTCAGTATTTTAACCACCTGCAACAGCCTGTAAAAACTACTCCATTTCAGGTACACAACATCGATTTGCAGGCTCCCAAATTGTAGAACCTTCGTGTTGACGGCTTTCTAATCGTTAGATATATTTATAAAATAAAGGCTTCGGTGGTTCTTTGATCCTAAGGACCACGACGCAATACAAGCTGGTCGTTAGCAGTTTTCGAAATCAAGTACATAATTAACCTTCCGAAGTCAATCAAGTACTATTGAACTTTTTTTTTTTTGATGCAAAGAACAACTTCAGTCATTATAGGGAATTAAATAACTTCTGACTGACAAACCAATCATCCCTCATAAGGATTTCAAATTCTACCGGGATGTTACACCAAAATTCAACAAAAAATTTGTCAATTCTAGCCTTATTTTCTAGGACATGCTGATGTTCTCTTGACATGATTCACACTAAAAGATAGAAAAGTAAACAGAAAATGCCTTATTTCATCTACAATCCTTTGGTTCATGCAATGTACAAAAGGGGTGGCATCATTGATTGAACTAACCAAATTTTGACAGCATGCTTCAAAGATCAAGTTATCAATGTTCAGATTCTTGGCCCACAATATTGCTTCTTTCATGGCCAAGCATTCTGCTTATTCTGCATCTAATCCTCCATAAAAATGTCTGCATCTAATGCCCCAACTTGGACCAGTAAAATCTCTAATGATTAGACCAATACCAAAATTACCAAGAAAATGATCAAACGAAGCATCAATGTTTATTTTCAACTGATTAGCTTTTGGGGGAGCCCAAACTTCTATGATATTTGTGTGAGTTTTATGAGTATTATACTGAGTATCAGAAGTACATTGGGCCACCAATTTTTTTATGTTGTTAATGGTAAACCATTTATTTGGTTTCTTGTTTTCGAAAACTCTTGAACATCTGCTCTTCCACATAAACCAAGCAGTAATCATTAAAGTTGAAATCCATAATTCTTTAGATTCCATGTCTGTGTTACTTATGCTTTGAAACCAACTGACTATCCAGGACTTTATATCAGTATGTTGAGACTGGATGCACGAGACACTAACATTTATTGATAACCATATATAGACCTAGAGAAATCACAATCAATTAAAATATGATCCAAGGTTCCATTTTCTCTATGGCAACGAGGACAGGTATTGTCTATGTCTTGTTTATATTAACTCAACATCTCTCTTGTTGGAACAATATTTTTAAGACATTTATAGGTAAATATTTTAACTTTGTGAGGGAATTTTGATTTTCAAAGTTGTTTCGAGACTGTGCTTGGAATTGATTGGTTTAATTGATTTCTCAGGTGAACATCTGAAGTCAGAGTTTTATAAGCTGATTTGACTGAGAATTCCCCTGTTCTGTTTGGTTCCCAAATTATTTTATCTTCTTCATGTTGCGCCAGATACATTTTAAGGATTAACTCAGCAACATGATCTCGAAATAACTCATTAATGAGAGGTGAAATCCATCTCCTGGTATCCTGTAACATTAGATCAGAAACATAAACAATTATTGCCGGCTCAGAGTAAGAGGATTTAGGATTTGGTGGTTGATCAAGTCCTTTAACCTACTTATCATACCAAACAAGAGTTTTAGTTCTGCATCTAACATCCCATCTAAGCAATTTTTTGACAATTTCTATCCCTTGTTCTATGTCTTTCCAAATCCAAGAGGAATTGTATGGCATATCTTGTAAGTGTAAAAAACCACAGTGAGGGGAATATTTTGACTTCATGATTTTTCCCCAAGGTTTGTCTGATTATGTACATAATCGCCAAGCCAGTTTATTGATTAGAGCATTGTTGTATTGCTCTAGATTCCTAAAAGCTAGACACCCTTCATTTTTCGAAGCACATAATGAGTCCCAAGCTATCATATTAATTCCCCTGTTGTTTTTATGATCCCACCAGAATCTTCTTTGAATAGTATCAAGCTGCTTCAAAGTGTTGTTTATGGGTAAAAATCGTTTCTGTCGATTTCGGTAAATTCGGTAGGTGAGTGAGAAACTGGTTCAAACCCTAAACAAATGTGTTGCACGTGAGCACTTTATAGATTTGAGAGATCAATCTGTACAAGTCCTACTAAACCAAGAAATGGCCGTTCCAGGACTTGCTTCGGTCACAAAGTGGAGGAGAAGGGTTGATTTGGGGAGGGAAGCAAAGAAAGGTGTTGAGGAGAGTAGTATCTCGACTTGTATCGTAAAGTGAAAGCTTTGGAAGCTTGCAAGAGATGAAAGCTTTTGGGAGAGCTTGCAAAGTTTCCTTTCGAGAGTGTAAGTGTAGTATATTTCTCCCGACCGAGACTTGTTGTCCGGTGGAAATAGGTAAGACCTATTTATACAAGTCGAGATTGAAACGTACCCTGGCCTCATGAAGGAAGAGAGTAAAGGGTGAAATAATGGGAGGAGGTGGTAACCGCATGGTTTAATGGGCGAAAACGTTTTTCACCATTATTTCCTCTTTTATTTGACCGCTTTATTCCTTTTCACACTTTCTTAATGTGAGCGTAGTGTACGCTGCATGCTGTGACCGCCAAACCAAAACCCTAAAGAAGCATCCCCCGCCTGTGTCGATGTCTCGAGTGTTGGATGCATCTTGAGTGCAAGTGGCGCCCGCTAGTGGCGCGTGTGGCATGTGCCAATGGCATGTGCGGAATGCCTTGGTGGTAGGTTGCACGGTTTGCAAGTTAGGTTACCAAATAAGGTGTGTTTGGCATGTGCCAATGGCATGTGCGGAATGCCTTGGTGGTAGGTTGCACGGTTTGCAAGTTAGGCTACCAGCGTGTGTGTTTGGCATGTGCCAATGGCATGTGCGGAATGCCTTGGTGGTAGGTTGCACGGTTTGCAAGTTAGGCTACCAGCGTGTGTGTTTGGCATGTGCCAATGGCATGTGCGGAATGCCTTGGTGGTAGGTTGCACGGTTTGCAAGTTAGGCTACCAAATGGCGTGTGTGTTTTGGCATGTGCCAATGGCATGTGCGAATGCCTTGGTGGTAGGTTGCACGGTTTGCAAGTTAGGCTACCAGCGTGTGTGTTTGGCATGTGCCAATGGCATGTGCGGAATGCCTTGGTGGTAGGTTGCACGGTTTGCAAGTTAGGCTACCAGCGTGTGTGTTTGGCATGTGCCAATGGCATGTGCGGAATGCCTTGGTGGTAGGTTGCACGGTTTGCAAGTTAGGATACCGGCGAGTGTGTTTGGCATGTGCCAATGGCATGTGCGGCCATGTTAACCTAGTTGCAAGTCTTGCAAGCCTAGGGCGCTATGTTTGGCGTGGGCCAAAGGCATAGCGGCTTGGAAGTATGGCTTGCGACACGTGTTGGCATGTGCCAATGGCACGTGCGGCCATGTTGACCTAGTTGCAAGTCTTGCAAGCCTAGGGCGCTATGTTTGGCGTGGGCCAAAGGCATAGCGGCTTGGAAGTATGGCTTGCGACACGTGTTGGCATGTGCCAATGGCACGTGTGGTCATGTTGACCTAGTTGCAAGTCTTGCAAGCCTAGGGCGCTATGTTTGGCGTGGGCCAAAGGCATAGCGGCTTGGAAATATGGCTTGCGGCGCGTGTTGGCATGTGCCAATGGCACGTGCGGCCATGTTGACCTAGTTGCAAGTCTTTGCAAGCCTCGGGCACTATGTTTGGCGTGGGCCAAAGGCATAGCGGCTTGGAAATATGGCTTGCGGCACGTGTTGGCATGTGCCAATGGCACGTCTTGGCCATGTTGACCTAGTTGCAAGTCTTGCAAGCCTAGGGCGCTATGTTTGGCGTGGGCCAAAGGCATACGGCTTGGAAATATGGCTTGCACGGCTACGTGTTGGCATGTGCCAATGGCACGTGCGGCCATGTTGACCTAGTTGCAAGTCTTGCAAGCCTAGGGCGCTATGTTTGGCGTGGGCCAAAGGCATTGCGGCTTGGAAATATGGCTTGCGGCACGTGTTGGCATGTGCCAATGGCACGTGCGGCCATGTTGACCTAGTTGCAAGTCTTGCAAACCTAGGGCGCTATGTTGGGCGTGGGCCAAAGGCATAGCGGCTTAGAAATATGGCTTGCGACGTGTTGGCATGTGCCAATGGCACGTGCGGCTATGTTGACCTAGTTGCAAGTCTTGCAAACCTAGGGCGCTATGTTTGGCGTGGGCCAAAGGCATAGCGGCTTAGAAATATGGCTTGCGACGCACGTGTTGGCATGTGCCAATGGCACGTGCGGCCATGTGACCTAGTTGCAAGTCTTGCAAGCCTAGGCGCTATGTTTGGCGTGGGCCAAAGGCATAGCTTAGAAATATGGCTTGCGGCACGTGTTGGCATGTGCCAATGGCACGTGTGCGGCCATGTTGACCTAGTTGCAAGTCTTGCAAGCCTAGGGCGCTATGTTTAGCGTGGGCCAAAGGCATAGCGGCTTAGAAATATGGCTTGCGGCACGTGTTGGCATGTGCCAATGGCACGTGCGACCATGTTGACCTAGTTGCAAGTCTTGCAAGCCTAGGGCGCTATGTTTGGCGTGGGCCAAAGGCATAGCGGCTTGGAGATTTGGCATTGTTGCCATGGTGCGCGAGTCGGCTTGGTTTGGCATTCTTTGCCATGGTGCGCGCTATGATGCGGGGCTTGGTTTGGCATTGTTGCCATGGTGCGCAGGGTGCGGCTTGATTTGGCATTGTTGCCATGGTGCGCGAGGGTGCGGCTTGGTTTGGCATTGCTTGCCATGGTGCTGCGGATAAGGCTTGGTTTGGCATTGTTGCCATGGTGCGCGATATCATGTCTTGGTTTGGCATTGTTTCCATGGTGCGCGGGTGTGGCTTGGTTTGGCATTGCTTTGCCATGGTGCGCGCGATATGCGGCTTGGTTTGGCATTGTTGCCATGGTGCGCTGGGTGGGGCTTGATTTGGCATTGTTGCCATGGTGCGCAGGGTGCGGCTTGGTTTGGCATTGCTGCCATGGTGCGCAGTATGCGGCTTGGTTTGGCATTGTTGCCATGGTGCGCAGGGTGCGGCTTGATTTGGCATTGTTTCCATGGTGCGCAGGGTGCGGCTTGATTTTGGAATTAGGGTTACGTGTTGAAAACCCTAATGCATATTTTGAAAAATACCTATTAATTATTTACACCGAGTTAAATGCTCTTAGTTAATGTGTTGCGGGTAACACTAGGTCATGGGGTTTTACGATTTTACCCTTGTCTAAAAACCACCATCAACATTAAGTCCCCTGCTTAGCTCGGACAGGGCTTTGTTGCGAGGTAAGCATAAGATGGTGACAAATCATAATGACAAAACGTATGGAAAATTGAAGGAGGCTTGTCGACCTTTATAAATGGGATTTGGAATCCTTGCCTCTGGCAGTTTTGCACAAATCGGGAGGCTGGCACAATAGTGGGGCCAGTGCAGCTTGGGCGACGTTGGGAAGTTGGCGTGAGTTGGGAACCGAGTGTGCTAGCTGGTGGGACAGCGCGAAGTGTAGAAGCCGTGCGTGCTTGCGGCGTGACTTGGGCGGTATTGAGTAGTCGCAATTGGTGGGGCGGTGCGGCTTGGGCGACGTTGGGAAGTTGGCGTGAATTGGGAAACCGAGTGTGCTAGGCGGGTGGGACGGGCACAAAGTGTAGAAACCGTGCGTGCTTGTAGGCGTGACTTGTGCGGCCATTGGGAGGTCGGCGCAATTGGTGGGGCCAAGTGCAACTTGGAAACCGTGCTTGCGGCGTGACTTTGGGCGGCATTGGGAAGTCGCACCCTTTGTGGGCCCGTTTCTTACACGCGTGATTTTGGTGAAAAGGGAAATCCTTCCTTATTTCAAAGTCTTTCACGCCTATATATGTATATATATATATATATATATAAAGCCCCTTTCTCCCCATCCTGCGCTTTATTCTTTCCTCTTTTCATACTAGCGGCAAAGAGAAACCAGCTTCCAGGTATGTCTTCGAGTACTCTTCTCTCTCTTTTTTTTTTTTTTTTTTTTTTTTCACATAGGTATAAACCTTAAGAGTAGGCGCTTCCACAATCCTTGCATATGATTCCTTGGCGTGCCTCTTGTAGAAAATATTGTACGTATGCGACCAAGGGAATACTGCATATATTGTTTGAACCCGTGGGAAATATTGCATATATGAATTTTCGGTCCTGAAAGAAATATTTGAACCCTGAAGAAAATACTGCGTGTGTATTTCGAACCCGTAGAGAAACCTGTATGAATCCCGAAGAAGAATACTGTGTATATGCTTCATATGACTTCGAACCCGCAGGAAATATTGTATATATGATTTTTGCTTCTTGAGAGAAGTACCACGCGCGCAGTTTTGAACCAATAGAAAAATGCTCCATATATTTTTGAACCCGAGAAGGATATTGTAGACACACTTGTACCCGTATAGAATGCCGCGTATATAGTCTCGAACCCGAAGAAAATACTGCGTATATAGTCTTGAACTCGAATAAAATACGTCTTCCTACCCTTTCTTTTTTTTTTTTTTTTTTTTTTTGGTACGATTATGTGTCGGGAGATAACTTCGCCTTTCTTCGTTTGTTTTGTGCGGACATCTTATTACCAAATTGTTATGAAGGAATTCGATAAGATGTTAATCAACCAAATTTCACTTCGTCGAAGGATGCTCATAATTCCAAGCCGAACATAGATGATGAATTCTTCACTAGAGCCCTCGCCCCTGCTCGGAAGAATCACCCGTTTCGTGCCGATTTTGCTAACCGGTGGTGAGGATGACAGAAGACACGTTCGGTTCGCCTAGAGAGCACCATTCGGTTCTGTCTTCATAAAGGGGTATATTCCTCTTCCAACATTGACTTCGGGATGTGTCAAAGTCCATTGCGTTCTTTTGACGGATGGGTTGAGTTCATGGTGAGCGAGGAGCGTATAAATACCAACTTGACTCGAGCGCAGGGTCATTGATGCTTTGTCAAGACTTCAAAGAAATCTCCGGATTAGGAAGGACATCCCAGGCTTGGTTGCTTTCATCTCCGATGGTGTTCGGACACCCATACAATCATATGTAGATGGGGTGAGATAACTTTCTCCTTGGAGAGTGTGGCTCTCTTCTTGAATCTTCCAGTGAACCGGGAATCTTAGAATCCAATTATCTGAAAGTGAGGTGAAGATGCGGGATGACCTGGCCGCTAAGTTGGGGGATTTTGCTCGGAAAGACTCCATTGCGAAGTCGAAGGATTCTGCCCGGAAAGAGGATGAAAGGTGCCCTTACGGTTGGTGGATATCTCAATGGTTTCCGGACGAGTTGGAGCCTGAACAGAAAAGCAGTGATCTTCATGTCGCAGCATTTTTGGCTCTCTGGTTATCCAGAGACATTTTTGATGACGGTTCCGGCAAGAAAGGAATAAGACCGAGTCATTAGAAATTGCTGTGAAGTTGGCAAAGGGTGAAGTTCTTCCCATTGGCAAGTTGTTCCTTGGTTCCCTGTATGTGCATCTGGATCACCTAGTTGCGAACATGCAAGTTTCGAATGGTTTCATGAAAGTGGATTCATATGTGCACGTTGCTTTTCTGCAAGTCTGGCTATGGGAGCACTTCGAGAAGTATGCTCCGAAACCGCTGCCTTCGCTTCCCGTGAGTTGGGGGGGGCTCTCGAATTCTTCGATGGGTGAACAGGCATCCAAGAGTTGGCGTGAGCTTGGTTAGTTTTCTTGATAAGTTGCATGAAATCAATTTTCGTCCATGGGGGCCGATCCATAAGTCAGTGATTCAAATGGACACCTTTGCTTCTGCTCCGCTCACGTCTTTGTCTTCCGATGACGATTTGAGTCTTTGGTGAAAACTTTGTTCATTCGTGAGCTGCTCGCCTTATATATACCGTCTTTCTTCGTGGGATCTTTCCAGGATAGTCGCTTATAATATTGATCGTGCTTGCTCGTCACATGGGTTTCGATCAAGGGGTGCCTCTTGTTTACCTACCGGTGATCCCTAAAGATTCATTGCGCGTCGCCCTTGACGCTTGATGTCCTTAAGCCGTATCCGTCTTTCCTTCTTTCAAATGGGAAGAGTAACTTGACGACCTTCGGCTATAATGAGTTTTGGTGCAACGAGTTTACTATGATCCGAGATTTTGTGAATAACGTGGTGGAAAACGTTCGTTGCAAACCTTCCCCGGCAGCTTACGAAGGAGTATCCAATGTTGAGAGATCCCAAGCGAAAGTTGCCTAGCAATTCGGAAAGCCCCCAGGCCAAGGAACGGAGAACAAAGAACCGTCTTTGGCCGGGTTCGGACGGTTTCACAAGATCCTCCCACGGCTCTTGTGTCTTTCGATTCTTCCAATAACCGGTATGTGTTGCCTCTTCATTGGTTTGTCTCAAAACACGTGAATTTGGCCGAGAATATGTGTCTTGTTTCCTCCGGGCTTCGGTAGTGTTAATGCTTTCGCTGCCCTTGCACGTTGCCCGAGACGGCATTTTCTTCAAGGAATTCCGGCGGACAGAGCCTACTCATAGAGGTGATGAGTCGAGAAAGAAGAAAGTTCAACAAGCGAGAGTGATTCCTCTGGCAAAGACTGGTTCTTCTTCGGGAAGTGGTTTGGTGAGTTTCGCGTTTCTTTTCTTTCTTCTTCTTCTGTTTCTTCTTTTGAAAAATGTCTAACTCAAGTTTGCGGGAGGAATCCGGTTGGAGGACGATTCTGGGTGGAGTCACACGAAAACTTGCCTTTGGTGACCACCGCCGGTGACTTGGAGATGGGAGTTAGCCAATTGCCGGGCACAGACGTGGTTCAAACGGTGGATGATTCTCTGATGGTTGTTGCCGTAGACATGGAAGAAGACCCTTTGCGAGTCGTGAGGCCACTTGCAGGCGCCATTTTTGATCCCCCGTACTTGGTTCCTTATCCAGTCATGTCTTTGGTTGGCGGCTTGACGTGCTTAGGCTAAGCATGAGGCGTTGTACACCAGAATCTGGGAGAAGCACGGACATATGGCTACAAACAAGAAAGTTACTAGTCGATTTGCGCTGGTTAAGCGTGTGGAAGAGGCTTTATCTTCCATTGAGGATATGCGTGAGGTAACTGGTCACACCGTTTCTGAAGACGTTATTGCCGACTGGGAGCACCATCGCGACGTGTGCGTAGAAAAGGAGTTTAATACTTCGTGGTTTGTCGAAGGCCTTGCCGAGATCCAAAAGTTGAAAGATGCAGCAATCGAAAGCCTTTCCGCCGAGGAGATTGCACGACAGGAGATGGAACTCGAAAAGCTTTCCAAGATGTTGACTATGAAGAGAGCGGCTCTTGAGGACGCAAAGTTGACTTTTTCCAAGAAGAGCAGACTTCTGTTGGACGATTTTCCTTGAACGTTTTTCTGTTAAACTTTCATTTAGGTTCTTTTTTTTTTGAAAGACATATTGGATGTCTGGTTCAAAACTTGACCTTTGATAGACAGCTGGTAGCTTTTTAGGGTATTGGATTATTTCTGGGATGAATGGTTTTGGTAATATGACTCTGATTATGTTTTGGGAAAAGAATATTGCTTTTATGAAAGTGTGTGCTAGCAATAGGCACAAGACTCGGTAGCATGACGGTTTTACTAAAAACCTAAAAATAGATTGTATATCTTGCCCATCAATTTACTCACTTCATAGGTTTTGCGAACACGCCCCTCTCCATGTAAAAGGCGGTTCTTTCTTTGTGGCTTTGTTGGTAGCATCCCAAAGAAGTCCCCACCACTGGTAGCTTCTTCAAATAGTCCCCGCTTTTCTAGTGTAGTTTTAACAACTGATAACCGGGTTGTCTGAGTCGGACTGGGTCGCAAGTCCCCAATCGCTGGTAGCATCTTCAACGAGTCCCCAGTTTTCTGGTGTAGTTTTAACAACTGATAACCGGATTTTCTGAGTCGGACTGGGTCGCAAGTCCCCAATCGCTGGTAGCATCTTCAGCGAGTCCCCAGTTTTCAGGTGTAGTTTTACAACTGGTAACCTGTCGTCTGGCAGTTGATTTGGATCGAGTCGCTTTCCCCTACCATCTTGACATCTGGGTCGAAGAACGAGATCGACAGTCTGACATTGTAGCCGATAGATCGATCCTCCCGCTGTGGTCGCCAATTGTTTATGGGTAAAAATCGTTTCTGTCGATTTCGGTAAATTCGGTAGGTGAGTGAGAAACTGGTTCAAACCCTAAACAAATGTGCTGCACGTGAGCACTTTATAGATTCGAGAGATCAATCTGCATAAGTCCTACCTAAACCAAGAAATGGCCGTTCCGGACTTGCTTCGGTCACAAAGTGGAGGAGAAGGGTTGATTTGGGGAGGGAAGCAAAGAAAGGTGTTGAGGAGAGTAGTATCTCGACTTGTATCGAAAGTGAAAGCTTAGGAAGCTTGCAAGAGATGAAAGCTTTTTGGGAGAGCTTGCAAAGTTGCCTTTACGAGAGTGTAAGTGTACTATATTTTCCCGACCGAGACTTGTTGTCTGGTGGAAATAGGTAAGACCTATTTATACAAGTCGAGATTGAAACGTACCTGGCCTCATGAAGGAAGAGAGTAAAGGGTGAAATAATGGGAGGAGGTGGTAACCGCATGGTTTAATGGGCGAAAACGTTTTTCACCATTATTTCCTCTTTTATTTGACCGCTTTATTCCTTTTCACGCTTTCTTAATGTGAGCGTAGTGTACGCCGCATCTTTGTGACCGCCAAACCAAAACCCTAAAGAAGCATCCCCGGTTTGTGTCGATGTCTCGAGTGTTGGTTGCATCTTGAGTGCAAGTGGCGCTGCTAGTGGCGCGTGAGGCATGTGCCAATGGCATGTGCGGAATGCCTTGGTGGTAGGTTGCACGGTTTGCAAGTTAGGTTACCAGCGTGTGTGTTTGGCATGTGCCAATGACATGTGCGGAATGCCTTGGTGGTAGGTTGCACGGTTTGCAAGTTAGGCTACCGGCGTGTGTGTTTGGCATGTGCGGAATGCCTTGGTGGTAGGTTGCACGGTTTGCAAGTTAGGCTACCAACGCGTGTGTGTTTGGCATGTGCGAAAATGCCTTGGTGGTAGGTTGCACGGTTTGCAAGTTAGGCTACCAGCGTGTGTGTTTGGCATGTGCCAATGGCATGTGCGGAATGCCTTGGTGGTAGGTTGCACGGTTTGCAAGTTAGGCTACCAGCGTGTGTTTTTGGCATGTGCCAATGTTATGTGTGGAATTCCTTGGTGGTAGGTTGCACGGTTTGCAAGTTAGGCTACCAGCGTGTGTGTTTGGCATGTGCCAATGGCATGTGTGGAATGCCTTGGTGGTAGGTTGCACGGTTTGCAAGTTAGGCTACCAGCGAGTGTGTTTGGCATGTGCCGATGGCATGTGCGGCCATGTTAACCTAGTTGCAAGTCTTGCAAGCCTAGGGCGCTATGTTTGGCGTGGGCCAAAGGCATAGCGGCTTGGAAGTATGGCTTGCGACACGTGTTGGCATGTGCCAATGGCATGTGCGGCCATGTTGACCTAGTTGCAAGTCTTGCAAGCCTAGGGCGCTATGTTTGGCGTGGGCCAAAGGCATAGCGGCTTGGAAGTATGGCTTGCGACACGTGTTGGCATGTGCCAATGGCACGTGTGGCCATGTTGACCTAGTTGCAAGTCTTGCAAGCCTAGGGCGCTATGTTTGGCGTGGGCCAAAGGCATAGCGGCTTGGAAATATGGCTTGCGGCGCGTGTTGGCATGTGCCAATGGCACGTGCGGCCATGTTGACCTAGTTGCAAGTCTTGCAAGCCTAGGGCGCTATGTTTGGCGTGGGCCAAAGGAATAGCGGCTTAGAAATATGGCTTGCGGCACGTGTTGGCATGTGCCAATGGCACGTGCGGCCATGTTGACCTAGTTGCAAGTCTTGCAAACCTAGGGCGCTATGTTGGGCGTGGGCCAAAGGCATAGCGGCTTAGAAATATGGCTTGCGGCACGTGTTGGCATGTGCCAATGGCACGTGCGGCTATGTTGACCTAGTTGCAAGTCTTGCAAACCTAGGGCGCTATGTTTGGCGTGGGCCAAAGGCATAGCGGCTTAGAAATATGGCTTGCGGCACGTGTTGGCATGTGCCAATGGCACGTGCGGCCATATTGACCTAGTTGCAAGTCTTGCAAACCTAGGGCGCTATGTTTGGCGTGGGCCAAAGGCATAGCGGCTTAGAAATATAGGCTTGCGGCACGTGTTGGCATGTGCCAATGGCACGTGCGGCCATGTTGACCTAGTTGCAAGTCTTGCAAGCCTAGGGCGCTATGTTTGGCGTGGGCCAAAGGCATAGCGGCTTAGAAATATGGCTTGCGGCACGTGTTGGCATGTGCCAATGGCACGTGCGGCCATGTTGACCTAGTTGCAAGTCTTGCAAGCCTAGGGCGCTATGTTTGGCGTGGGCCAAAGGAATAGCGGCTTAGAAATATGGCTTGCGGCACGTGTTGGCATGTGCCAATGGCACGTGCGGCCATGTTGACCTAGTTGCAAGTCTTGCAAGCCTAGGGCGCTATGTTTGGCGTGGGCCAAAGGCATAGTGGCTTAGAAATATGGCTTGCGGCACGTGTTGGCATGTGCCAATGGCACGTGCGGCCATGTTGACCTAGTTGCAAGTCTTGCAAGCCTAGGGCGCTATGTTTGGCGTGGGCCAAAGGCATAGCGGCTTGGAGATTTGGCATTGTTGCCATGGTGCGCAGGGTGCGGCTTGGTTTGGCATTCTTTGCCATGGTGCGCAAAGATGCGGCTTGGTTTGGCATTGTTGCCATGGTGCGCGGGTGCGGCTTGATTTGGCATTGTTGCCATGGTGCGCAGGGTGCGGCTTGGTTTGGCATTGCTGCCATGGTGCGCAGTATGAGGCTTGGTTTGGCATTGTTGCCATGGTGCGCAGTATGCGGCTTGGTTTGGCATTGTTGCCATGGTGCGCAGGGTGCGGCTTGGTTTGGCATTGCTGCCATGGTGCGCAGTATGCGGCTTGGTTTGGCATTGTTGCCATGGTGCGCAGGGTGCGGCTTGGTTTGGCATTGTTGCCATGGTGCGCAGGGTGCGGCTTGGTTTGGCATTGTTTGCCATGGTGCGCAAATATGCGGCTTGGTTTGGCATTGTTGCCATGGTGCGCGCAGGTGCGGCTTGATTTGGCATTGTTGCCATGGTGCGCAGGGTGCGCTTGATTTTGGAATTAGGGTTACGTGTTTGAAAACCCTAATCTGGTATTTTGAAAAAATACCCCTATTAATTATTTACACCTGAGTTAAATGCTCTTAGTTAATGTGTTGCGGGTAACACTAGGTCATTGGGTTTTATGATTTTACCCCTTGTCTAAAAACCACCATCAACAAGTGTATTTTGGCAATATGAAATTTCTCATATAATGAGCTGGAATTGAGTTTAAAAATGATTTGATCGGAGTGGTTCTAGCCGCTTGATTCAAAGTTTTAGAACTCAATCCTTGAAGTCTATTACCAAAAGAATCTTGAATAGAAATGAAAGAATTTATTTTAGATCTTCCTAAGAGTATTGGTAGTCCTAAATATTTATCTGAAGAATAAAGTTGTTTGACTCCCAAAGAGTTAACTATATTATTTTTTTCTCCTTAGACAATTCATCTGTAATGAAAGCAGCTGATTTGGTAAAATTGATCATCTGACCAAAGAGGGCACCAAATTCTTCAAGAATTTTAAGAATATGACTGATATTGTGTTGATCCGCTTGAAAGAACAAAAAACAATCATCCGCGAAAAGCAGATTATTGATAGATGAAACATTTTTCACTACTTGAATACCTTTTATATATTTGTTATCCTCAGCAATTGCTAAAGTTGTAGTTAGGTATTCTATATCTATAATGAATAAATAGGGGGAAAGGGGGTCACCTTGTCTTAATCCTCTTAAAGGGATGTAAGAATTACAAGAACCACCATTCAATCTAATGGAAACAATAGTAGTTGTGTTGCAATCCTGAATAAGAGATCTCCATTCATCACAGAAACCCAGAGATTGAAGCATCTTATCCAGAAAAGACAATTCAAGTCTATCGAAAGCTTTCGACATGTCTAGTTTGAGGGCCATCTGACTTATTTTATTCTTTGGTTTCTTCATAGAATGAATTAGTTCATGTGCTATAATTATATTATCATTAATGTATCTATGAGGAACATAAGTTGTCTGAGTTGGTGATATTATTTTCTCCATGATTGGTTTCAATCTAGACATCAATAAAATTGAGATAATTTTATATGTATTATTGCACAGGCTAATGGGCCTATATTCATTGGAAGTTGATGGATGGTGTGTTTTTAGAATCAAACAGGTAGTGGTTTGGTTTATATTAGGTGGTAGTTTTATGAGATGAAAATTTTTTGTACCATAGATATGATGTCAACACCAACTGTATTCCACTGGGTTTGGAAGAAACCTGTAGGATATCCATCTAGGCCATGAGCATTCCAACTAGATATACTTTTAACAACACGTAAAATTTCTTCTAGTGAAGGAGTTTTAACTAAAGCATTATTATCCACCTGTGTTACAATTGGCTGAATACGAGAAAAAGGCAGAGTCTTAGATAATTGGTGCAGTAATAGTAGCTATTGATGAGAAGTGTATAGTAAGGAAATTTGCTAACTCATGTCTAGTATGATACCATTGACCATTTGAGTCCCTCAGTGCAGTTATATTATTGATGGATCTCCTTCAGTTGGCTAGAGAGTGAAAATAGGTCGTGTTACTATCTGATTCTCTAACCCAATGATCTCCAGATTTTTGTTGCAAAAAATCATCTTTTATTTTCTTCCAATAATTTAGATTACCAATGGTGAGATGGATTTGATAACAATTATCTTCGTTACATGGAAGATTGTGGGTTGAGATATTATTCTTCAGCCGAATAATGTTATTATAAATATGGCCAAAATGTTCCCTATTCCACTTGGAAAAAAAATTCCTATCTTGAGAAAGTTTCTGATTTATATTGTTGGTATCTAAATTTCATTTTCAGTTCACCCGAATGAGAAACTCAAGTCTAACTTTAGTATTATTAACCTGTGATGTTTTCGAATATGATATATTTCTTCTCCAGTTCACCTGAATTAGAAACTCAGGTCTAACTTTAGTAATCTTAACCTGGGATGTTTTCGAATCTGATATATTTGTTTTTCAGTTCACCCGAATGAGAAACTCAGGTTTAACTTTAGTAATCTTCGAACCTGGATGGATTCGTCGTTCTTACCAAGTTTCTGACTTAGAGTAGTCAACTCACGGCCAGGTTTCGATCTCGGATCCTGGTACGCATACAATATGCAGAAATAGGGTTTTTTAAAGGTTTCGTAGAATATCTCGAAGGAATCTTACCTGTAAATTGATGGATTCGTCGTTCTTACCGAATTTCTGACTTAGAGTAGTCAACTCGCGACCAGGTTTCGATCTCGGATCCTGGTACGCATACAATATGCATAAATAGGGTTTTTTTTAAGGTTTCGTAGAATATCTCGAAGGAATCTTACCTGTAAATGGATGGATTCGTCGTTCTTACCAAGTTTCTGACTTAGAGTAGTCAACTCGAGGCCAGGTTTCGATCTCGGAGCCTGGTATGCATACATATATGCATAAATAGGGTTTGTTTAAGGTTTCGTATAATATCTCAAAGAAATCTTACCTGTAAATGGATGAATTCGTCGTTCTTACCGAATTTCTGACTTATAGTAGTCAACTCGCGGCCAGGTTTCGATCTCGGATCCTGGTACGCATACAATATACATAAATAGGGTTTTTTTAAAGTTTCGTAGAATATCTCGAAGGAATCTTACCTGTAAATGGATGGATTCGTCGTTCTTACCAAGTTTCTGACTTAGAGTAGTCAACTCGCGGCCAGGTTTCGATCTCGGAGCCTGGTACGCATACAATATGCAGAAAATAGGGTTTTTTTAAGGTTTCGTAGAATATCTCGAAGGAATCTTACCTGTAAATGGATGGATTCGTCGTTCTTACCGAATTTCTGACTTAGAGTAGTCAACTCGCGACCAGGTTTCGATCTCGGATCCTGGTACACATACAATATGCAGAAATAGGGTTTTTTTAAGGTTTCGTAGAATATCTCGAAGGAATCTTACCTGTAAATGGATGGATTCGTCGTTCTTACCTAATTTCTGACTTAGAGTAGTCAACTCGCACCCAGGTTTCGATCTCGGATCCTGGTACGCATACAATATGCAGAAATAGGGTTTTTTTAAGGTTTCGTAGAATATCTCGAAGGAATCTTACCTGTAAATGGATGGATTCGTCGTTCTTACCAAGTTTCTGACTTAGAGTAGTCAACTCGCGGCCAGGTTTCGATCTCGGAGCCTGGTACGCATACAATATGCAGAAATAGGGTTTTTTAAGGTTTCGTAGAATATCTCGAAGGAATCTTACCTGTAAATGGATGAATTCGTCGTTCTTACCGAATTTCTGACTTATAGTAGTCAACTCGCGGCCAGGTTTCGATCTTGGATCCTGGTACGCATACAATACGCAGAAATAGGTTTTTTTTTAAGGTTTCATAGAATATCTCGAAGGAATCTTACCTGTAAATGGATGGATTCGTCCTTACCAAGTTTCTGACTAAGAGTAGTCAACTCGCGACCAGGTTTCGATCTCGGATCCTGGTACGCATACAATATGCAGAAATAGGTTTTTTTTTTTAAGGTTTCATACAATATCTCGAAGGAATCTTACCTGTAAATGGATGGATTCGTCGTTCTTACCAAGTTTCTGACTTAGAGTAGTCAACTCGCGGCCAGGTTTCGATCTCGGAGCCTGGTATGCATACATATATGCATAAATAGGGTTTTTTTAAGGTTTCGTAGAATATCTCGAAGAAATCTTACCTGTAAATGGATGAATTCGTCCTTCTTACCGAATTTATGACTTATATTAGTCAACTCGCGGCCAGGTTTCGATCTCGGATCCTGGAATGCATACAATATGCAGAAATAGGGTTTTGTTTATGGTTTCGTAGAATATCTCGAAAGAATCTTACCTGTAAATGGATGGATTCGTCGTTCTTACCGAATTTCTGACTTAGAGTAGTCAACTCGTGGCCAGGTTTCGATCTCGGATCCTGGTACGCATACAATATGCAGAAATAGGGTTTTTTTAAGGTTTCGTAGAATATCTCGAAGGAAGCTTACCTGTAAATGGATGGATTCGTCGTTCTTACCGAATTTCTGACTTAGAGTAGGTTTCGATCTCGTATCCTTGTACGCATACAATATACAAAAATAGGTTTTTTTTAAGGTTTCGTAGAATATCTTGAAGGAATCTTACCTGTAAATGGATGGATTCGTCATTCTTACCAAGTTTCTGACTTAGAGTAGTCAACTCGCGGCCAGGTTTCGATCTCGGATCCTGGTACGCATACAATATGCATAAATAGGGTTTTTTAAAGGTTTCGTAGAATATCTCGAAGGAATCTTACCTGTAAATGGATGGATTCGTCGTTCTTATCGAGTTTCTGACTTAGAGTAGTCAACTCTAGTAATCTTTGAACCTGCGATGTTCTAAACTAATATATTTCTTCTCTGGTTCATCCAAATGAGAAACTCAAGTCTAACTTTAGTAATCTTTGAACCTAGGATGTTGAAAACTGATATATTTTCGATCCAGTTCATCCGAACGAGAGTCTCAGGTCTAACTCTAGTAATATTTGAACCTGGGATGTTGAAAACTGATAGATTTCTTCTCCAGTTCATCTGAACGAGAGACTCAGGTATAACTCTAGTAATCTTTGAACCTGGGATGTTCGAAACTGATATTTTTATTCTCCAATCCATCCAAATGAGAAACTCAGGTCTAACTCTAGTAACATTTGAACCTGCGATGTTCTAAACTGATATTTTTATTCTCCGGTTCATCCAAATGAGAATCTCGGTCTCTAACTCTTGTAATCTTTGAACCTGCGATGTTTGAAAATGATATATTTCTTCTCCAGTTCATCCAAATGAGAAACTCAGGTCTAACTCTAGTAATCTTTGAACCTGGGATGTCGAAAATTGATATATTTCTTCTCTAGTTCATCCGAAGGAGAAACTCGGGTCTAACTCTAGTAATCTTTGAACCTGGGATGTTGAAAGGTGATATATTTCTGATCCAGTTCATCCGAACGAGAGACTCAGGTCTAACTCTAGTAATATTTGAACCCGGGATGTTGAAAACTGATATATTTTTGATCCAGTTCATCCGAACGAGAGACTCAGGTCTAACTCTAGTAATATTTGAACCTGGGATGTTGAAAACTGATATATATTTCTGATCCAGTTCATCCGAACGAGAGACTCAGTTCTAACTCTAGTAATCTTTGAACCTGGGATGTTCGAATATGATAAATTTCTGATCCAGTTCATCCGAATTAGAAACTCAGTCCTATCTCTAGTTATTTCTCAACCCGAGACGGTAAAATTTGATATTCTACATCTTTAGTTCATCAGAATGAGAAACTCAAGTCTATCTCTAGTTCTCTCTTAACTTGATGTTAAAATCTGTTGGAAAATTTGTAATTTTCTCTTAATTAAACTCAACTAAATGTCGAAGCTACATCGATGTTTTTAAGCGATTACTAGTTCAAATCGTATGATCGAAAATACTCATATTACATTTCTATCTAGAATTTAGAGCATTGAAAGCAAAAGAATTTAACCCAACAAAATCGATACTCGATCATCATTAACCGCAAATATGTCTAACTTACAAAAAGTGTTTTTTTTCTTTTTTTCGGTTGTACGGTTTGTGATTTTCTCTAAAAACACATGCTTCTCAAAAAGAACACACATACTTCTCACACACACCCCCTAATTCGTATGAGAAATTTAAAAAAATGCTAGTCGTCTGTGTTTTTTGATGGACAAATCTCAACCGTTGAACCTTTCCTTTATGATGGACAAAGCTCAACCACAGGACTTGGCCTTATCCCTTTCCCAACTCTTCCCAATTTCGCTCAAATCATCTCGTCTCTCTCTAAGTAAGAGAGAGAAAGTCAAAATAGAAAACCTAAATCTAAATTCTTCTCCGCCTCCCTCACCCCATCTTCTGCTCCTTCACTGAAATCCCAACACACCCATCTTCTTCTCTTTCGACTCGACTGAAACCCTAACACACACAAATTTCATCACTTTCTTCTTTTGCTCCTCTCGGTCTCCATCTCTAACCGAAACTAACAAGGAGGAGGCAATAAACCCATATGCTTCAACCTTACCAGAACGCTACTCTCTTCTCCATCATCTTCATCTCCCTTCTCCAAATCAGAGAAATGAAACCATAATCCATATACCCATAAATCAATACTCTAATTTCATTGGAAATAGATACCCTATTTTTAATGGAACCCAGTAGATCTCAAGTTCTCTTAAGATTTGGATTGAAATTAAAGTTTTGATTTGGGGTTTTTTTAGGGTTTCTTTTGATTTCGTAGAAAAGGCGGTTTGATTTCTACAAACTTTATCAGGTAAAGTTAGGGTTTGCAATGTATTTTCTCTATTTTCAATGTTTAAGGTAGGGTTTGATTTTGTAGATAGGGTCGTAAGTATAAATTTATCAGTTGTTTTTTTGTTGTAGCAATCAGTAGAAGAGCATCCAACATCTTCAGTTGCATTGTTGAAGATTTTCAGGTATAACTTCTCCCCCATTTTTCAATTTTTTGTTAACGGAGTTATAGAAGTAATCAGATTATTTGTTGATGAGTTATTAGAAGTCAATTGGTTTTACTCTTGTGTTAATGAAGTAATTAGATCCAGAATTTTTTTAATTAAATTTCAGGGTTTTTTTTTAGACTATGTATGCTGATGGGTTTGAAAGTTTTTATTGTTCAACATAATTGTATGGGTTTCTTAATGATTCTGATGTTGGGTTTATAATTTTTTTTTTTAAATCGGGAGAAGTCCTGTATATAATTTTAGAATATCTCCGCTTATGTTCTGTTGTTTATTATATTCAGTTGTTCATAATTTATATATTAAGTTATATTTGATCGTCAAAGGCTTCTTTTGGTACTAATTTGATTATTCTTTTCAGGTAATGCAGATGGTGGTGCTTTTGATTGTCATTCATAGGTAATGGAGATGGTGGTGCTTGTGATTCGTTGTAGAATGATACTAAATATGGTGGTGGTGGTGATTTGTAGTAGTATTTGGGTTGGTAATAGAGAGGGTAAATGGAGCATTTATGTTGGTACCATATTGGTTAGGATGGTCATCTTTGTTCTTATGTTATGTGCTGATTTTGCTTTTGGTCGTCGTATGAGAGTGTTATTGTTAATCAATACTTCAACATTGATGTATGGGTATCAACAGCAGAATATACGTTTTAAGTGGTGGGAGAGGGGGAAAGTGTTTCTGTTGCTACCAAGAATAGTTGGGATGATAATCTTGTTCTTATGTTATCCATGTGAGTGTTTGATATTTCCGTCACTTAGGTGTAGGGTTTCGATTTGAACTCTCTATTTGGTGGTCTTGGCGGTTGGATTGTTTTTTGGGGTTTTGGCTTTTTATGAATTAGTTACTTCAATATCTCGTAATAACCAGTATTTGTTGCAAATTCCTGCAACTTGTTTCTAGTTGTGGTTGTCAAGTATGTTGGAGGGTTTTCGCTGATATCCTCTTATTGATTGCTATTTGGTTTTTATTTGCTTAAACCGACAGTGCATGAACATAAAATTGTGTATGCGGTAATGATTTCTTCCCTTAGAGTAGTTAAAAAGTATAAAATACACATCTATGGTGTTCCATGTACTGAAGGTAAAAGCATTTTGTCTACCTGTGATGTTTTTTGGTTTGGTTTCGTACGAAGGTTAATGGCATCTGTTGGTTTAGTATATATGGGTCAACCTGGGATGTTTTTTGCTTTCTTATGTCAGTCCATTGAAAATTGAGTGGGTACTGTTTAGTACTTTTGTTACTTCATTAATGAGTTTAGTAATATTCCTCAAACTATGTGATTGAAGTTGTTGTACATATAGATTTGATTATTTCTCATTGTCATTGAGATACATGATGAACTTTTATTTCAGTACTTTTCATCCAAAATCTAAAAACATAACTAATCCAGGTGGTCCCCAGTTTGAGCCGTTGTATCATGATACTGATAAATGGAATGAGTTTAATGACAGAAGAGAATCGAAAGAACAGCCAGAGCTTCATCAAGCAATCCACTCTGATCAATTCAATGTCGTCTCTCAAGGGTTATGAATCTTGTTGAGGTATTGCTAATTTTTTTCAGTTGAGATTTTCTTATATGTAATGGGAAGTTGCGATGAAGACACTTGCAAATTTTCTAAATTTTGTTTTTAATTATATTCGACTGTGCAGACAAAAAAGGTTTCGAAGCTGTTCTGAATTTTTTTTTAGTGAATGGGACCAACCTCCACTTGAAAAGAAACCTGTTGTATCTGTTCATGTCAAGGTAATAATTGCAGATTACTTGGTTATGGATTACCCACTCTATTAGAAATAATTATCTTTTTTTTCACAGAAAATAGATTGATAGAGCTAATATGATAAGTATGTATAGTACATTATTGCTTTCAAATGTTACTATGTGCAAATACAAAAAGTTGAGAAGTATGCATTCGGTCTATTGCAGGTATCTTATACATCGGAGTTCCTTTACATGTTCAACTATGCCATTTCAACCAAGAAGGAAGTGCTGAATTTGAGTCTAGGAGGCCCTAATTACTCCATTATGGCATGCAGCTGCTCCAAATGGATCAGTTAACTGCACTTGGCAAAGAAGTAAGAATTTCTCTCTACTTGGATCTTATTTCAAGCCAATGAATTTCAAATTAACTGATAAAATTTATGTATGTTGTTACATGGAATAGGATTTTTCCTTTGGAAACGTCTCTGGAATGCATAGTGACGTTATCTGATTACTTACTTGTTGTTGTATCCCCTGGAAATTGAATTAAGGGTTAGAGTAAGTAATTCCTTTTCTTGTCTTCAGTTTCTTTAATTCATTTCTTCAATCTTACTCGGTTCTTGATTATGATTCGTGTTTAGTTTATAAATTTGGGTTAAAACTTTTTGTAGGCACCGCAGTTATTCAAATAAATAATTATCAAAAGCATTGCGAGATAACTGAGACGAATTGTTCTTGAGGCGTTTATCAAGATAATAGAGGAGAAGGCTGACAAAATGTAAGTTTTATCTACTAATTGATACTTTTGCATTACAAGATTATGTTTGTTAGTCCAATTTTGTATCTAATGGAAAGCATTCTTTTAAACAGTGATAAGGTAGATCATTTGGAAATATGGATGCCCTACCGCCAGCGAGCAATCTGTGAACTACTTTGCTCAAGTAAGAATCTTTATATCATAACTTTGATCACTGCTTTAGATGGTACAAGATGGTCAGTTTCTGTTTTTTCGTAATGTAAGCAATAGATTACTTCCCTGATAGATTACTTCAGTGCGGTGTTGATGTGAACCTTATATTGTTGGAGTGTTTGAGAAGAGTAGTAAGCTTTCCCAAACAAAATTACTCTGATATGCTGTAAATTGGCATTTGGATGAAAATTACGCGGAGCCTAGATTAGGTACCTAGTTAGTGACTAGCATTCCTCTTAATCTCCAGTAATGACGAGCGGCCAAACCTGTACCAAGTCATTTCAGTTGCCAAAAACTGCTTGCTCCCAAGGCTCAAGCCAACACTAGGACATCGTGCACTTACTGCTCTTAATAAAATTTTACGGAACAATCTGTTTTCACTTGAATGATTGAATCGGTCATCTTGTCAGTCATTGATTGTTGAATACCATTTTTTTCTTCAGCTTGGGTTTACATACTAAAGGCTTGATGGTGAGGCACATGCTGGATAGATTACGCATCATTAAAGGGCTGCATTACTTTAAAAAGCTTTATGGCAGCTCAGAGTGTTAGCTTTGAATTGTTTTGGGTTAAATTTCATAACGAATGGAACGATTCTGTTGTACTTGTGTTCGTAATGAATGTATGAATCTTCTTTGAGAATGCATGAACTACAGATTGAAAAATAAGAAATTGCAGGCCTGGGTTCCAAGTTCAGTTTTAATTGTATTACAGGCCTGTAAACTGAAAGTCCAGGTCCATGAAAATGATCTGGGCTACCCATTTTTTTTTTAATTGTAACAGAAAGAATTGTCACGGTTATAACTGTGACACAAATTTTGAAGAAAAAATAACACGCGTCATCATAGGCCGTGACAAAAGGACGACACGTGTCCTATGAGTAACTGTTACAAATTAATGGCAACACTAATATGTGTTACTTTAACCGTGACAAAAAAGGACACGTGTCGCCGAAGCAATCGTTGCAAGGATTCAGTAACAGTTATAAGCGTTGCTGTAAATGTGACTCTTTAAGACACGTGTCATACTCCGAATTGTGGTTAATAGAGAGTAACAGTTAAAACCGTTAAGATAAATGTGACAAAAATGACACGTGTCGCTATCATAAAATTAGGTTAATTGTGGCTATTAATTATTGTAACGCTTTTTAAATGTGACTGTATCTGGCAATTGTCACAGATATAAACGTTACAAAACTTCATCACAATAATTAATAACGGCCTATTTGTCACAGGCTATACCCGTTACAAATTTAATAAGTAACAGGTATAACCTGTGACAAAATTCCTGATTTGGTGTAGTGACGCCGTAGCCGTTACTACGTGGCAACTTGAAAAATCTTTGAGCCATTATGAATTTTTTTGTAACTGCAAAAAAATTACTGCGAGTCAACATTGACCTGGTCAAAATTGGTCAATCAAGGCTGACTGGCAGTTCATTTTCTGCCGGAAATAAGCCGGAATTCTAAATTCAATACCCTGCATACACCTTTCAATACATTCATCATCCACACTCAACAACAATTTCTTCAAACTATTATATCATATTCATTCAATTCATATCAGATTTATATTACAAAAGAACTGAAATTTCTCTAAGTACCAGATTTTTTTTTTTTGTTAAGTATCAAATTTCTAAGGGAATACATGGAAGGTTCCAAATTTCTAAGGGAACACATAGAAACTTACTAACTACCTACAAAACTTACAAAACTTGAATACATGGAACTTACAAATCTTGAAGTTGCTTTGTTCTCCACCCTTTTTGATGAAATAGAGCATCATTCAAATAACCGCAACTAAGCTTTATATCCTTTGCAAGCTTTCTTTATTGAAATCTTGGGTATCATAAAACTCGATGTAGGTAATCCTGCAAAATACAACAGGCAGCATTATTATATATGACAAGTAAACTGGAAGAAATAATGCTCAAAATACGCAGCAAGTAAATACAAACAAGCAACAAAACACAACTCAAAATGCAAACAAGCAATAAAACACAACTAAAAATACGCAGCAAGTAAATCCTCCTCAGAATATTCTTCGTCATCTTCACATACAACCAAGAAACATATGTTAAACGTTACAGGAATTTGACAAATAAAACACAACTCAAAATGGACTAACCAGAGCATCCGTAGCACATGAGTACTTTTATTTTCATGTCTTTAAACTCCATACAACAAACCAAGACAGTCTACTAAAATTGACTCCAGGTAACATATTATGATGGTTCAGAATCTAATTCAAGAAGGAGCAGAGAAATCCGAACTGAAAGAACTATGTCCACTAGCTGTAAACCAAGACAAAAAAAAAATCCATTGTTATACATGCAAGCCTCTTACCAGATATCAGGAGAGTGTTAAACGCTTTCACCGACCTTCCAGCTTGGAACATCTGTCATGATTCTCGCTTCTTCCTCTAGTCTAAATACTTTTTTCATTGGGTGGTGAATCTGATATAAAGTTAGGTAAGATTTAGTCCTGATTTTACATAGAGGTGTGTGATTGGACAGATAAAGGGGATTGACAGTGTAGATTTCACCTTTCATCCTCTTCGGCTTGAAGCATAGGGAGAATCCATCTCCGGGAAGCATATTTCTCTTTTTTGAGTGCCCTGCATATCAACATTAACATGTATGTGTCAGCACCACTTCTCAGACCATGCCAAGGTTGTTCTTCAACAGACAGCTTCAATTCTAGTAGAGTTAAGACATGAATGATTAATTGTTCAAGTCCTTAAGAAGCAAACAACATGAAACTCCCTGGCCAAGCATTTGAGATTGAATAATAGATGTCCAGCTAAACTGGCACTAACAAGGTTATTTGGATAGATATTTCCCCTGGCTAAGCAAGATGTCCATATTGCTTTGTTAATTGCAGGTCAAGAGTTTTAAGAGCTTCACTCCTAGTCATTCATCTATATTCTGGCAGTATAGAATATGAAATTAGGAAAGTCAAAGATACTTAACTAGTTAACTGCAACTAGGTAAGATGAAGATTCATAAGTTGGCACTATCTTTGGTCCTTCAACAAACCAAAGTACATAAGATCTCTCACCAGACTGAGTACAATTGTAAGAAACAACAAATCAATCAAGTATAAAAGTGAAGTACTTACCTGGTAATCTAGAAGGTACACAAGTTGATGCCAACCCCACTGCAGTTCACTTCCCACCAGCGCAATACCTCGAAAGTATAAACATAGTGTCAAATCTCCATAAATTTAAACTTAATAGTACAAGTATAACCAAGTGAAGTACTTACTGTGGATTTATATTTCCCCATCGGCTACTACTTTGTCTTCAACTGACCTTGTGTGAAGTCCCTGTGCATTCACATATAACATAACAAAAACCACCTACATATATATACAAAAAAAATGATGAACTGAAACAAAATATCCATTCATAAGCCGGTTTGTGTTCACATATATAGAAAAAAGTTACATTGGACCAAAAAAGGTTGCTTCAGGTAAAGCTCTTCTTATGCACAACTGCATAAAAGTATCCATATCAGTCACCACACACAAAAGTGTGAACCGCCAAAAAAGATCAAAAGAAATCCTAAATACTCTTTATGCACATCTGCATAAGAGTATGCGCATCAGTCAGCATACGTACAAAAGTGTGAACTACCAAAAAAATCAAAAAAAGATCCTAAATACTTTGTATGCACAACTACATAAGAGTATGCGCATCAGTCAGCATACGTACAAAAGTTTGAACTGCACAAGTATAACAAAAAGATCCGTATAAGTCAAGGAAGATATTACGCGATGCTCAAAAAGGCTGAGATCTATTAGCTCAAAAAGTAAGAGATGGTGCGTCTTTGTTTGAGAGGCACATCTTTAGATGAAGCACATATCCTCCAATTCCAACTTCTCTGAAGGTCGCTGCGTACTTGTTAGATTTCACAGAGATTGCATCTGGCTTGAGAATATCATCGATACATACCTTGGCAAGATGTATAGGTATAGGATCTCCATGAAACTGATTTGATAAAGCACCAGTACAGAGCTCACTAGTTGCAACTACTTCACCCTCGAAGTCCAGTAACGAACAAAACGACAAACCACCTACTCTTGATGAAGCTGGTAATACAGTATCCCCAATAGGTGAACTTGTCGCAGCTGGTGATACAGTATTCCCAACAGGTGAACTTGTCGTATCATGTGAACCTATTTGAGGTGAAGCAGAAAAACCGCATGGAGTATGCGAGGCTACATCTCTTGAGGTGTTGGGCACGTTCGAGCCAACTGATACTGGAGTTGCATATTTAATTTCATCCACTACGTGGCACAATTTCACAAATCCATTAATCAGAACACCCACCTTTCCACCTATTTCTTCCACCATCCCACCAATACCACCATCCTTCGCTTTCAGTTCATTTACCTTGTGACACGCTGGAGCAGAAAGATTGATTTGCGTACAAGATATAGGACCAACAGAACGAACCCGTCATCTAGAATATGTCCCAAAAGATTTATTCATTGCACAAGGTTCTTCTACTGGAAGACTTGCATCTTGTTTTTCTTTGATCTCATCTTGGGCATTCTTGAGATTCTCCTGTAGTGTTGAGCATAACAACCGAGTAAATTCTAATATCTTAACTACCTAGTACATAGTTTTAAAAGAGTTGAAATAACTGTAAAGTAAACTAACTCACAGTGAAAGGCACCGCGCTAGGTAAAATAGAACCACCTTCTTGTGTATGAGCTTAACCCACACATCCTCAGGAGTGATCACTGCATCAGGATTTGCGGCCTCCTAAATTTACAAATACAATGTGAATCATGTACTTGTTCATAAGAGGTTGAGGTAAGTTGTGAATATACTCGAGTTACAGGTAAGTTGTGAATATAACAAAATTTGAGGTAAGTTGTGAATATACGTACCAGTTCAGCTCTCACCAAAGCATGAGGTTTGCGACCAGTGTGTAGCCATATTGTTCTCTTTTCTTCTTATGCTCAATTCTACTTTGCGCTGCCTTTTCTTCTCTTTCATTTTCGCAAAATTTTATCCAATCCTCTGATTTGACACTTGGTGGAACATTTAAAATCCTTTCTTCATGAGTAGGGAGCACATCATAGTAGGCAATGCGTAACTCAGACTTGAATCTCCTCCATGGACCAAAGAATCGACTTCTAATATTTTCCTTTGATATCTCAGGTACATCAAATTCATCCTGGAAAGACAGAACAAATTAATTCCTTACTGATTTGCAACAATCATAAAAGAAGTTAAATGACGAGTGAGCAAAAATCATGTCTCGGGTAAGTATTGTACCTTAAGGGTTTTCCAAATATCCTCCTTATACTTTGGAGCCACAACATTCCATCTTTTGTATGAAATAGGCACATGTGTACGAGCCAAGGCGCCTTTCTGGTGACCTAATGTTGTTGCATTCCTGGAAACCGGTTGTCCATATTCATTGACCCCTACTACTACCATACCCTGTGAAATTCAAACATAAAAATAGGGAAAACCGAACAGAGCTAAAAGAGAGCATCCATGTTAACAAAAGAGAGCTACCTAACACCTCAAAAATAAGTGATCAAACAAATAAAACCAAACAATTCACGAAAAAGATAGCAGTCATGGTATATATTGTAGGGTAAGGTAAAACACATCGCAATTGTTTCAGTTCAAACTATATAATCAGTAATGAGCAGCTTTTTAAAATTCTTATTGTCTGTAAGAACTGACTGAAAATATGTAGGAAATTCAAATTTATCTACTGAAGACGTTAACCGCTGTCGTGAGTGCAACACCACGGACATCCACCACTGTAAGATCCTTCGAGTATAACACTTGAGTAGCTTCAGATGCAAGGATAAACGGCTCATCCACCACTGTATTTATGCTTCTCATTTTCGACACGTTGACCTTTACAACCTTTGAAACTGCATCAACTTTGCAAGCATTCTTATCTCCAACACTAACCCAATCACAATAAAAAACAGTTTCTTCAAAGTCAGTATAGTTCAAGTTGATGATCTCTTTAATTACGCCATAATAAGTTATTTCTGCTTCCCCGGTCGACTTCGCTTGAAGCCTTGTAACTGCTTTCATTGACACACCGCTATTCTGTGATACATTCTTCACCCCACAACTGAGTTTGCTAAAAGTAAACCCATTGACTTGGTATTTATTATATGATTGTTCCTTGAAGAGTGGTCCTTACAGGAGTCTCCAAATTGTTGAATCAGTTTCTTTGGCATATAACAACTGTAATAGAGCATGGCAGGGTCAGTATCACAAACAAACCATAAAAAGTTGTACTCAAACCACTAGTGAAATCTTTACAGTAACATATTACCTCGTTGCGCAACCATAGATGAAAACTCTTTGAGCTCTAACCATTAGACGTGCCACCGTTAACATAAACATCATACTTCCTACAGTCAAATACCAATTCAAATACTATCAGATGATGCAAACATAATAAACCAATTAAAAATGGCCAACCATAGTGCTTGGCCTTAAAATAATCGTTCTATAAATGAGTTTTGGCCTAGGTTGAACAACTACATTTTGCAGTTTTATTAGAAAAATAATAAATCTCCAATTTTATCCAGTGCTTGTCCTTTTAAGCAAAATATATTGCATTTGAAAGACTGATTAAATTTTGAACGACAAATTATAGTGGGTCTCCATTCAGCTGAATAATTGAGAGAATAGTTTCTACTTTTATCATGTGAAACCAAAAATTACAGTTATATATTGATAAGATAATGACTAGTGGGTGAGTGGTACATCACAAACATGTTTCACAAAAGTTTCCATACAGCAGTTTCGTCAAGCAAAATTCTATCATGTTTCACAAACTAAACAAACATGAATCCAAATTCATAACCTTTTGGAACAGTAGCAACCATTCTACTAAAATGCACTAAGTCAGAACTATGCTACTAGGCTCTAACATGGATATTTTCATTTATACTGAGGAAGACTAAACAAAATTCAGAATTGAATGAGACATAAAAGAGTTAAGTAAAAGTTACCTTTGCCAGTCATCTATTCCAACATACTTAGATAGGATCCAGTTTCGGCATTGTTCAAATTGTGCTTGAGTAAGAATAATCGGGGTTGCAGTACTTAGATGCATCTCATCGGCATCATCACAGTCATCATCCAAAAAAGCATGACGAGTATGTTTATTTGTACCATCATCTGATATGTCCTCCATAAGGTATAAGCTAGCTTCTCGCAACGCATACCCTCTTGCAATGCACCCCTCAATGTACCTTTTATTGCGCACCAATCCCTTAAATCCTTTCATTAACCTACACAGAAAGTTAACAGATCAACAATGAATTTTAATAGTTCAGTAATACCAATTCTCAACTTAAAAATTAAACAAGAACATAAGGGGTTGTATTTACCTCTCAAAGGGGTACATCCACCTAAATCTGACGGGACCACAGATTAAAGCTTCATCGGCCAGATGAATCATCAGGTGGATACTAATAACAAAAAAAGATGGTGGAAAATATTTTTCCATAACACACATTGCTTCCACCAGACTAGCTTTTGCTTTTAGAAGTTCGACTCTGTTGATAACCTTTGCACACAAAATGTTGAAAAATATACTAATACGGAGAAGAGAAACTCGCAGATCTTTAGGCAATGAAGTCGCAATATGAATTAGCAATGGAAACAGAGATTGCATCATCACATGGTAGTCTTGAGACTTGAAATTCTTCAACTCCGGTGGACTAATTCTCACGCAGTTGCGAAGATTGGAATAGAATCTAGAAGGCACCCTTATGTTCTTCAGCACTGTACAAAAAGATACTTTTTCCTCTTTTGTTAAGGAAAAAGATATATCCTCCATTGTTGTCTTACCAGTTGCACTATCCTCTTTCAACCATAACCACTTCTTAATACCCATAGATTCCATATCTTTACGTGCATTTACACCATCTTTTGACTTACTGTTACCCATGAGAGCGTTAACGATATGCTCAGTTATGTTCTTCTTTGTATGCATAACATCTGTACAATGACGTACTGTGTTCGTTCCCCAATTCGGCAAATCATGGAGAATGGACCTTCGAGAAAAGAGTGAGTGGTCAGAAACATCTTCATCGGCACCCTGTTGCAAACTATCCCCTTCTGCTCCTTTTTTACGTTTCTTTGCTGGTGGTTTACCCTTACCCTGTTTGTTTTTCATATCCTTCACCATTTCTTGAATTTGAAATCCTGTTAGTGGCCATGGAGCTTTACCATGTTCTACCCCTCCACTGAAGTTTGTCTTGTCATCGTTTAGATGGCAGCCATCTTCGATGTCCCATAGACATATTTTCTTACTATACGACATCCACTCAGAAAATGTTTCTTCACCACAGGTAGGACACGCATAATATCCATCAGTCAAACATCTAGACATAGTCCCTAATGCCGGAAAATCATGAACGGCCCATAACAACCTTGCCTTCAACAGAAATTCAGACTTTGTGAAGTTGTCGAATATCATAACACCATCATTCCATAACTCTTTCAACTCCTCTATCAATGGTTGTAAGTACACATAAATATCTTTACATGGTGCTCTCGGGCCTGATATCAACAAACATAACATGGATAATTCGCGCTTCATACACATCGAAGGTGGAAGGTTATACAGACACAGTATCCCCGAACAACAGTTGTAATTGAGACCAAAACATCCATTTGGGTTGAAGCCATCAGTTTATATCCCAAGAGTAACATTATGTGCTTCCTTAGAAAATTCTGGACAAAAGTTACCTGCACACCGCCAAGTTGTAGAATCAACCAGATGACGTATTATATTGACATCTTTCTGTGCTCTAGAATGCCAAACCATCGCCTCTGCTATCCATGGTATACTGTAAAGTCTTTTCAGCCTTGCAATTATTGGAAAATGCCTTAACGTCTTCTGCGCAACTTGTGTAAGTTTTCTCTCATCATTAAAAACTCTTACATACTGAGGTTCTAGACATACTGGACACTTCACCAATGAGCTATTATCCTTTCAATAAAGTACACATTCATTTACACAAGCATCATAGGTTGCATAATTCATCCCCAGCTCTTTAATAATCTTATTAATATCTGGAAACTTGGATGGCAGGGTGTTACCTTCGGGAAGAAACTCTTTCATCAATTCTAACATTGCGGTAACACCATTGTCTGAAATTCAAAACTGAGTCTTTATGTTGTTCAACATAATCGCAGCATACGATGCTGACTTTCCTTTAGGACATGAAGGATACAATGGTTCTCATGCCTGCTCAACCGCTTATTTCTTTTTCTGATAACACCTGCTGGTTCCAACATTCACATCAACGCCTGCTTCTGCATTGTCATCAACACATGTTTCTCCATTCTCATATATCCCTACCCTAACATTTTCATCCACATCTGCTGTAATACTCTCATTCAAACCTGTTGTAACATCATTATCGGCTACATATTCAGTTGTAGTGTTACGTGCTGCTTCTAAAATTCCCCATGAAAGCGCCATGTTGTGTACACCTCTTGCACACCATATTTCATCAAATGAAATGAGATCTCACTTAGTGTAACTAAACCTTTAGCATCCATACAACATCGACAAGGGCATGAAAACAACGTACTCCCACCACCATTAATCCGGCAAACTCTATGAATGACTTCACACCTTGTCCGTAATCTATATACTTACGGGGAAACTTCATTCATTTCTTGTCCACATCATTTGACATATTACCCATCAAAATAGATATTTTACAACATCAAACAAAATCACTTAGTCCTAGTGGTACATGGTTGCCGAAGCCCCGCAAGTTAGCTAAAGAAACATCCCCTCAAAGAAGAGAGAATGAGCTACAAGTAGCTTTTGCTAATAACCACTAGGATCAAGTATCATCTTGCTCACTATGAATCACCAATATCGAACAAAACTTCCTAACTTTAGTTCATTTAAACTTAAAAACTACCTTAACATGAAACTAAAGTTCAAATCATGATGAGCATATTTATGGAACAACTAGCTGGCTATGTTCTCGGCTTCAAAACTTCCTAACTTTGGTTCATTTAAACTTAAAAACTATCTTAACATGAAACTAAAGTTCAAATCATGATGAGCATATTTATGGAACAACTAGCTGGCTATGTTCTCGCTTCAAAACTTCCTAACTTTAGTTCATTTAAACTTAAAAAACTACCTTAACATGAAACTAAAGTTCAAATCATGATGAGCATATTTATGGAAAAACTACACATGCTAGTTCATAAAAACACATACCCAGCTATGTTCTCGGTTCCAACTTGGACAAAAGTTCTTCAAAGTTCAATTCTTGATGAGCAAAGAACAAACCCCGAAGTCATAAAAGAAACACCCATGTTAGAATAACAAACCTAAAATCAGTTCATACTTTCATTTCACTTCCAACCAAGAAACTCATTAATCTCACACTTGAAGTACATTATGACACTTATTGAAAAAATATTCAGATAATAGTAAACCATAACAACTTAACGAATATAATCAACACGTTTCCTAGCTGCGACAAATCAACCAAAACTAAAATAAGCAATATAAGTCATCTAAACCCATACAAACTGGAATTTAAGATACTAATAGCTGAACTACAGGGTCTGGTTATTACAGAATCACTGAAGTATATATATAGCTAAACTACAAAGTATCTATCTCACTGAAGTATATACAGTCATCTACTTTTTAGTTTAGCATCTTTTAATACCAATGAATGTATGTTAAGTGGATACCTGACATAAAAGTTAACGTTTTTTAAGAAAAACTTATGATATCTTATCTATCTCATATCTTGGCAAAGCACCAACTTTCACAGCTTGCTTCAGATTCCGTAACCGGTGCTTCTTTTCTGTTTGTCTCTTGGAAAAAGGATCCTCTCCTAGCTCTGCAAAGACCAAGATATAGAACACGATTAGCTAAACTTTTAAAATTTATCGGCTTTGAAGTTCTTTTGAACAGTGCGGAAAAACCAATTACTGGATGCTAAATTATTATATAACTCGAACATGAAGAAAATCCAGTAATATGGAGTAATAGTGGATCCAATCCAAACTCGTTACATGAGCATTTTACTGAAAAAAAATAACGGTTATCATGAAGTTATTAAATCACCTAATCAACTAGATGGGAGACTACTTATTACCATCTTCCAATTCCTATAACTGGATGGCTCTATAACCTGGCAAACTAAAGTCGGTTATTCAACATTGTGAAGTTATAACCATTGCGAAGATCTTCACATGTCTCTCACGGGTAAGAATTAATATGTTTTCATCATTTCCTGCAATCTCAAGTATATGTATCTATATATGATCAACATAAGGTAAAGATACTTAATCAGTTTGCACGGTCCATTGAATATTACAATTCAATGGACACATTCATCAGTGTACCTTTATCAGGTAGCACTCTGCCTACTCAACTTAGTATGCTTCTAAGGCAAAAAAAACTATATCATGTCTAACAACACTATGCATCTTTACACAGGAGGACTAGTGGATCAAAAACTGTCATTTAGATGAAAAGCACAATAAGCACAACACAATATGAAGTCATAACGATGAAGAACTAGGATACTGAGAATATAAACAACACTTGCGCTAGTGGATCAAAACCTTTTATATACTTATAGTATGTAAACATTTATCAAGTGAAGCTAATGATGTCAATCAACACCAATAGCTTATAAACTAGAACTTATTGAAATTAGCTTACAAACTAGAAATTTGCTTACAAAGTAGATGTAAACATTCTGATCCCTAAAATAGAAATTAACATAAAACCCTAAAATCAGTTCAATTTTTCGAAACTTATACCTTCTATAAGTCTTCAAATTAAATTCTTCAATCTTCAAAGTTCTTCAAACCCTAACAGGAAATCAGAAAAAACAAATCTAATTAGATCTATATGAAGAAGATTAACAAAATGAAACTAAGATGAAACAAATCATATTAGATTCACTGATTAACAAATCGAAAACTAAAAAATAGATGAAATGATGCCCTAAAAACAGATCGATTGAAAAACAGATGAAACCCTAAAAATAGAAAAACTTATAATGATTAACACTTACACGGATCGATAATTTCAGGCTATTGAAAAGATTAAACTAGGGTTTCATCGCCAGAGAGGAAAGAAAATAGGCAGGAGCAGAAGAGAGGAGAGAAAAAGGAAAAAGAAAAAGAAAAAGAAAAAAGATAATGAATCCCGATTTGTTATACTGCTAGCATATCCTCAAAATCACGTGAATGGCACACGCATGGAAGGAAATATCCTCTGCTATAACTCACTGTGGGTGGAAACATAATGCCACACATGTGAATGGCACACACACATACTAAAGGTGTTACAACCCAAATGTGACCAAGCGTGTGACTGACACGCCTATAAAAAATTTCGTAACGGCTTAGCTCTGTTACGAATTTTTTAAGAATTAGTAACAGACCCTACATTTTACAAATTTTTCGTAACGGCCATTTGTAACGAGAAATTCGTAACGACCACAAAGCCATTACGAATTTTAGTTACTAATTTCAGAATTTTGTGTGGTGGATATGAACTTGCAACATACCTTGTTATTGACTAAACTAAATTCATGTGGTTGCTTGGCTGAGAAAATCTCTTTATTTTTGTCTTAAACCGGTTGGACTTGAATGATTGGTTGATTTATGACTGGTGCAGAAATCTGAGCCATATTCTCATCCCTTGCATTAACTTCCAAATTTTGAGACGCATTCATGCAAACCTTCATTTATTGCATGTAGAGCATGCTAATTTTTCGATGATTAATCGGCAACAACCGCATGTGAATTTTTAGGCCCAATAATCATCTGATTGGTGCTAGCATTAAAAATATTGAATCATCTTATATCTGGATTCTTCCATGAAGGTGGATCTAAGATGGAGTTGGATGAGAGAAAATCTTTCGGCTGCTAAAGAAGAAAAACAACTATTATGCCGTAGTCATGTTCTTTGTGGTGTCAATTCAAAAAACATGATTGCTCCTAACAAAACTACTGGAACATGACTGTGGCATAATAGCGGGAATAAAAACAATCTTGGTGAAAGGGAAATGCAAGTTTTAGAAGTTAATCCAAGAAAATGTTCCGTTAAAAGGCAAAGAAAAGTTCCAGTTTTGAAAGTTAACAACCGAAAATTCAAAAATAAAGTAGAAACGGTTCACGCGCGCGTTGAATGGAAGATAAGTCAAATGAAGATAACTGGGAGGCCAAAGATTGTACTGGATTTTTATTGAAGTCGTCAATTAGGTTCTTATTATTTTCTAAGTTTATATCTTGTAAAAAAAGTGGCAGTAATAATAATTAATGGAAATATTTAGACCTTAAGTTAGACTTCCATTTTATTTTATTTTACGATACTTATTACATTTAGACTTGCATGTAAAGTAACTTGATTTCATAAACGACAACAATAACATCAAACTATATCAAATCCATGGACATGAACTTTATAGAGTTTATAACATTCAAAATGCTTAAACCCTCTTCTGTTTTCTTCAATAAACTGGGCTTGAGCTATGGTGTACTGAAAAAAAGATAAACAACAACTTAGTTAATATGGTTATAATTAAACTATGATGCAGTTGCTCAATGAGGACAAAGGTATTAAGATTCTCACCAGTTCTTCGTAGGACAATGCAAAATTATCACGGTGAAGCATCCACAAAACTTCTATATAACGTCTGACATCCTCGGTGATGAATGAAAATTTGATTGTAAGGCTCTTGCTATTTCTTAAATGTTCATTTCACAACGCTACAAACCTTTGACACAGCCTTTCCTAGAAATAGTCACTGGTCATATTTCTCGTTACAATATGTAGTCAACATCGAATAAGAGTAACATCTTCTTCCATAGTGAAGAGAGGGGACAACCTTTCGGATGCAGTACAGGTGTGACTGAGATGGAACATCTTTTAAGGATGTTGAAACAACCTTCATAAAGAAAAGGTTTTCCTTGAGTTTTCTACCATTCACTAGAGCTATTTGGATCACTTATGCTTCATTACACGATTGAACAGGTTCCATGTTTCTGCGACAAACAATCTAAAAACTTTCTTTCAGAAACACAACATCGTCTCGGCTGCATTCCCATTTATACTATCTCTTGTTTGAAAAACCTAGGCTCTACAAATAGCTAAATCCTCTTCTTGAGTAAATAGAACCACGAACTCTATGAGACACTCTAAAGCATTTTTTTAGATGAATTTTGAGTGAGTTTTAGAGGTGTAGAATGTGTGAATTTGAGGTTGAAATGAGGAGTATTTATAGGGGGAAATTGAGCCCTTGGATGATGAGAGTTTTGAGCCATTCAGATGTAACCGTTGGCGCTTGATCTAAGCCCCGGAATGGGCATATTGGTCCGCAATAGACAAACCAATAAAATTGTCCATTTACCATCTCATTTTTCAAAGTTTGTTGAATCCATAGTGGGATCAAAATGAACAAATCCATGGTTTGTTCATTCGACTGGAATTGCCCTTACTACGTATTCTTACTTAGTCCCATAAAGTAAAAGGAGTCCTACAAATAGTATATAATGAACGCGCAATTGGGGGATACATAATCTAATTGGGGGATATGACTAAATGACAAAATAGGGATCCAAATATCCTAGCTGGGTTACCCCTTATCTAAATAAAATTTTAATTCCTAATTTAACCCTCACTAATCAGGATTAGATACTAATGATGATTAGTAAAATATTAATGATTTGGGGGATATAATGTGTGTTTATGTTTATTTGAATTTGTGTGTTTTAGTTTAAAGGGAAAAAAATTTTGAGTAGAATTTTTTTTTTTTTTTTTGAAAATGGAAGATGATTGTGATGAGAGACTTTGTAAATTTCTTGAATCTTTAGCTCAATTACAACAACAATCATATCTTCAATCTTCGATTAATGATAACAACTCACAATTGTTGTATGATGAACCAACACCTTTGAATCATTATTTTCTTGACCATGAAATGTTTTGTGAAGAACCAACTCAAGAAAGTAAACATGTTCAGCATACAAGCAACCCCAACACACAGGTAATGCTTCAAAGAGGTCGAAAATTTGATTTTTTTCTTTTGAAACCGCCATTTCTGTCTGAAAAAAAACCTTTGTACCGGCATGCTCGTGGTTTGAACACTATGCCGGTATCATGTAACCGGCATAGTATTCATATATATATGTATGCCGGCACTAAATTTCCCCCAGTATTCAAGAACATACCGGCGTGGTATTCAAACCAAGATTGAGTGCCGGTACAAATTTATTTTTTTTACCTACCAGCGAATATTCTGAGGAATATTCAAACCGGCAGTGTTAGTACATGACATTCTATGCCGGTTTTTGATACCGGCATAGAAACTTAAATGTCGAAAATGCCGGTTTTACATGAATAACATACAGAAGCTAATGATATTTTGAACTTAAATACCGGCATTTAGTTCTTTCAACTTAGTATGCCGGAACCTGATACCGGTATATAGAGTCAATTACCAGTTATGCCGGTTCTTAATAACGGCAGTCTCATTTACTTATCGACAATGCCGGTTTTGAACTAATCCAAGTTTCTTTTCATTCATTCCTTAGATTGTTACCTACAACGATCAACCAAACTCCAAACCGCTCCATCGGGATACGTCGGAGTACTATAAAATGCCGCGGGTATGTTACCAAACAATACTTTCACCTAGTTCTTACAATTTTATGTTGGGATTTGCTTGTAATCTCTATAATGTTGTCCTTATGTAGGGAATAAAATATGAAAAGGAAGCAATTGCTTGGGCAAAAGCAACGGCTCTTAATAACATGTGTGTCTTAGTGAGGAATTCCCAACGTTCATCAGTTCGTTTTGAGATGGTTTGCGAGAGAAGTGGAAAATACAATGAGAAAAATAGTCATAAGAGAAAGGGTTATGTATATGAAAAGAAGACTAACAAGGTATACAAGACAGTTACGCGGAAGGATGACTGCCCTTTTAAGCTTGTATTCTATCTAAGAGGTTCAAAAGTAGAAGAAAAAGAATGGGAATGTAAGGTGTGGTTTGGCCGTCACAACCACCCCGATCCGAATGATTTTGAAGGTCACTCCCTAGTTGCGAAGCTAAAACCCGATCAATTCGAGGATGTAAAGATGATGACCAAAGCATGTATCAAACCAAGAGTGATTCTCGAACCTTCAAGGAAAAGGATAAGACCAACGTTTCTTCACTCAAGACAATTTATAGCGCACAAGCAACCATTAGAAGGTTGGAATGGGAAGGGAGGAGTGTTATGCAAGAATTTGAAAAGATAGCTTGGGATCACAATTACACGCGTATCATTAAAAGAGGTCCGGACAACAAGCCGCTTCAAATATTCATTTCGCATCCTTTGCTTTCACAATTGGCTCATACGTGTTGTGATGTTCTTATGATGGACTGCACATACAAGACAAACAAATACAACATGCCGTTGTTCAACATCGTGGGGCAAACATCGGACAAGGTAACATTCACATTGGCTTGGTGTTTAATGGAGAACGAGAGGGATTACAATTATCATTGGGCATTGCGGCAATTGAAATTATTGTTCCCGAAAATCGTTTCTCCGAAGGTCATCATAACCGATCAATTTGACGCACTAATGAATGCCATATCCGACGTATATCCGGATGCACAAAATTTCCTTTGTACATATCATATAGGTGAAAATGTGAAAACATTGTCATGCTTTGTTTGAACCCTCAAAGGCTGATATTAAGAATAGAATGATTGCTCAACTAGAGGAAGATGTTCGCAAAGAGAAACTATCACCCGAAGAAGAAGAAAATGAAAGAGGAAAGATTAAAGAGCGAGTCGACAAAGAACACTATGAAAATCATAAAAGGTGGTTGGAATTTCTAAAGGATTGGGAGAAAGTTTATTGGTCTCTTACCGAGGACATGTATGAAAAGAGATTGAACAACTTTATTGCCAAATATAACGAAGTGTATCCAAGTGCCGTCTCATATTGTCGGGATAATTGGTTGGATAAGTTCAAGGAAAAATTTGTGCGTGCGTGGACAAATCGTTATAGACATTACGGGAATGAAGCAACTAGTATAGCGGAGTCCTCTCATGGGAGATTTAAAGATCTCATCCAAATCGGCCAGGGAAATGTGGTTACGGTCACCGAGGCAATGGAGCAACACTTTAAGGCCGATATCGATAGGATCAAGAAGGCTTTTGAGAAAAGCTCAATGGAAAGGATGACTCAATTTCTTGAACATACTAAGTTGCTCCAAGGAATAGAGTTTAACGTCTCCGGTTTGGGCAATAAACCATATGATGAGACAAAGGCAATATGAGAAGCTTAACGGAAAGCCGGGTGATGTGTGTATTTGTCCCGACATGTCTTCATTGGGGCTTCCGTGTCGTCATATGCTTGTGAAGTATGAAGTACTGATACCTATTGATGTTATTGATCCTTTTTGGAAGCAATTATCTTTCGACCTTCCCCTACCGAAGCTCCCTGGACAATCACCATGGGATACAAAGGAGGCTTTAGAATTTTATGAAGCTTACTCACGTGGAAACTCGGCTACCCGACAAGTATTGCTTTGAGCCAACTAAGACTAATTACACGGCCATGGATAGCACAAAGTGAAGAGCCAAGAAAAGGAGATCCGACGGGTAGACCACAAACTAAAATTGCAAGGAAGAAACAAAGAAAAGAGTTAAAACAAATGACTCGACGTGAAGAGGAACTCGCGGCAACTAAAAACGAGATCTATGTGCAAGTGAGATTTCGAAGCAAGATTCGCTGAAACGACCGTTCCAAACAAGAGGGGTAGGCCGAGGAAGGAACCGATATCAAGTCAACAACAATCGACGAGTTCGAACCTACACCCATAGTCGATGTATCGGAGGTTAAGAGGAAAGGGGAAGGCCGCCAAATGTACCAACATTAAGCAACCAAAGACAACAAGGTGAGCATTCGAACCTACGCCAATAGTTTATGTATCCGAGCTTCAAAAAAAGGGGAAGGCCGCCGAAGGTACCAACATTAAGCAACCAAGGACAACAAGGTGAGCATTCCGAACCTACACCAATAGTTGATGTATCCGAGCTTCAAAAAAAGGGGAAGGCCGCCGAAGGTACCAACATTAAGCTACAAAGGACAAAAAGGTGAGCATTCCGAACCAACACCAATCGTCGATGTATCCGCTGTTCAAAAGAAAATGGGAAGGCCGCCGAATTTACCAACATTAAGCAACCAAGGGAAATAAGGTGAGCATTCCGAACCTACACCAATAGTCGATGTATCCGCGGTTCAAAGGAAACGGGAAGGCCGCCAAAGTACCAACTTTAAGCAACCAAGGGCAACAAGGTGAGCATTCCGAACCTACACCAACAATCGATGTATCGAGGTTCAATTGAAAAGGCGTAGGGGTAGGCCAAGGAAGTATAATCTCCCGTCACATACCGAAGACATTTGTAGGGTAGAGATTGCGAGAGGATGGTTTGGATATAATTAAGCTAAAAGTTGGTAATATGACGATGTATAAGGATTCGCAAACGGGTAGGACTTATAGACACTACCATACGAAGATAGAGTCTTACATAGATCAACTTCCGAGGTTATTCGCGAGTTTGTTGTGTACACTGGATGATGTCGATGGAGATGGAAATTGTGGCTATCATGCCGTCACCGAATAATTAGGAATCTTCGAGACGGTGTTTCAAACCCCAAACGTTTCTTGCGACCCGCATCTTTCCCCGTGGAGGCGAGGACCGAGGAGTATCAAGACCGTCCTTCCTCCTTCTCTTAGTGAGGATAGGACCTTTATCTTTCCTCGCTTCTTTGGCTCTTGACCTATAACATAAACAAACATTAGAAAAGGCATGGCAGTTTAGGAACCGGCATACCAATTCCTAAACAAACCAATACCCAGGTAACATGAACCTGACACACCATAAATATCGAGCATGCTTGGGTATCGTTGAACCGGCATTGTCCGAAAACTAAATTAAATGCCTTATTAAGCACCATTTCGTTGATGTTCCCCGTATGTTTTAAGTGTAATACTCAAGCATTGACGAACCGAACTAACATATGCCGGTTTTAAAATACCGGCAATCACGAAACCAAGATATAATGCCTAAGACATCTAATTAAGTTCCCGTGTGTTTTTAGTTGCAAACCGGTATGGTAATCGACCCAAATTCTATGCCGGTATAAAACATTCGATTTCAGGAATGAAAACCGGTATGGTATTCGACCCAAATTCTATGCCGGTATAAAAAATTCGATTTCAGGAATGCAAACCGGTATGGTATTCGAGCCAAATTTTATGCCGGTAGCTAAACCGGCTTGGTATTCAAACCAAGATCCAATGCCGGTTTTTACTGTAACTCATCAGTTTCAGCTATTGTGGGCGATTCTAACCTAAACCCATGGCTACAAATCGAGTAAAACAATCATAAATGAGTTCAAAAATCACTTACCTTCTCAGAGAAGCCATGAGTGTTTGATCATCCGGTCGCCGCTTTAGCGTCGTCTTCTAGTTGTTGAGCAATATTCTCGATTCTTTGTTCATGTGTTTGTTGAGCAGCCGTTTTGGTTCTCGATTTTGCTTTCGATTTGGTTCTTGGAGGCATGGTTATGTTATGTTAATCGACGAAGAAATTTTTGATTCAACGATTAATCGTCGATGAAGAATGAACGATGAGGAAGAAGATGAAGAATTATTTTTTTTTCAGAAACAAAGCTATGCCGGTTCGGAATTGAATTGGGGGATATATGATTTTGGTTATTTGATTTTATGTTTTAGTTGAAAGGGTATAACAGTCTTTTCATAATATTTTTAATTAATCTAAGGGTGTTTTAGTATTTTCGCCTCCAAAAAACACCCCTTAACAGCCACCTATGGTTGGGGGAAGTAATTCATATCCCCCAATTAGATTATATATCCCCCAATTGCGCGTTCTATATAATCTGGTCCCCTTATAGCAGCCATCCGAATTTGTTAGCGTAAAAGCAAGACCTTTTTTTTTTTTTTTTTTTTTTTTTTTTTTTTGATGGCTGCAAGACTTTTCTCTTTATTGGCAAGGCAAAACTTGAGAAGTGATGAAAGGGTGCATGTCAACGCTAGCTGTGGTGAAGCAACACTTGCTCAGTATGATGCAATTATATTCCTTTTCCCCGCGCAAAGAAATTGACTAAATACCACCCCCCACCATTATCACTGCATTTAATTAAGAATATGTTCCATCTTAATATAGGTTCATCATACAGCTTGGACGAAGAGAGTACCATATTTTCTCAGCTACTGCTGTAGACATCAGCCAACTTGTAAATTAACAAAGAAGTTGGTGATTCAAGTGGACTAGTATTTAACATAGTTAATCATGTGCGTGAATGTGATATCCATTTTGCTTCCTTCCTACAAATAGTAACCAATGTACGTCACGTTAATTATCGTGAAAACATTTAGTAATGAAAACTAGATAAACTGCCAAAACAATGGTGACCCTTTTTTCCTTGAATTCGCCATTTTTATTAAAAACTTAACCTCGAAGTCATTTACATGATCTTATGTTCACAATTTCACATACCAGGTTTTCATTGCTAACTTTAAAATTAAAACCGACTACCCAAACAATCAGAACTGAAACCAAAACCGATAAAAGTTCAAATTTCGAGACTAAATATATTGAATATTGGCATTGATCTTGATTGTATCGAAGTCGCGCAAGGATAACACTTTACTATAGAGACTCGATTCATTACATTTACTTGCATTGGCAGGGACGGCAGGGTCCTAGATTATGCCATTATAGTGCCCTGGAGCTATGTTGTAAAAGACGTCCAGGGCGCTCGCCTATGCGCGCTAGGTGCTCAGGAGGCGCCTAAGAAAAAAGACGCCCAAGGCGCTAAAGTATGCTTATAATTAAGTGCAGTTTTCTAATTTTTTCCCGTTGCGCCTCGCCTTGCATAGCGCCTAATATAACATAGCGCTAAATAGAGTCGCAACTTAGTTGATGGCTTTGAGTCTCAAGAGTCAAGACCCGTTAGTTGACCATTCCACTGTCAATAATCTGGACATTATTTTACAACTTCGCCACTCCGTTAAATCTGATCAATCTATTGAACCTGATGATAAGATTCTCGATGCTGGGTGTGGTGTTGAACCTGCCTGATAAAATCAAATCAAATAGTCCATAATAACTGGCCAACACAGGCAACAGTCAAAATCACAGTGACATACATTTTTGTACTAGTTTTTTTTTTTTTGCTGGAGCTAGGTAAACAAATCTGTACCTAACTAGTCTAGTTGAGAAAACAATACTATAAATTTGTTTTGATATTTGTTAAGGATCAAGTGGAATGGGGTCGACCTGATTAAACAGGTTTCATTGGTTTAATTTTGAACAACCAAATGATTCGTACACCCAAAGAATCGTTACCGAGGCTGCACCGTGTGAGAGGGGTGGGGTCCACGCCTGCCCACCCCCACTAGATGCTAAGCACGCAGCATTGGGACCGTCAGATCCCTCTCGGTGCAACCGTATCGGTGTCTAGCAAAGTTCAATATATCTGTTCAAGGGAAATAAGGCATATATTGGAGTATTAAACTTTTTAAAGCAAGATTTTCCTCTAATTAAATATGATTATATCAACTCTATGTAATCTTTCTTTAATCACACTATAAACCAGATTTAGTATGACAATTGGTGATTAATTTAATAAATATTCTTCCACATAAAACCCAAATGAAACTCTGTCCAAAACACACAGCAACATTAGAATATAAAAAGGAATTGCGAAAAGTTAAAATTGATTCAAAGTAGGTGCAAAGTTACATATAAATCTAGAATATTAAATTTTATTGCTTTGTTATTACAGTAATTTTTCAATTAACGTATTATACGGCAAATCTCATTCTTGATCTTACACCTTAAAACATTCACGGATTAGATCAAGCCATGTCAATTTAGTGAGCGAACCTTAAAAACTAATCCGGAACAACTCAAATACTTTATATAGATGAAACAAGAAAAGAGATTCTCTGACATTTTAATAAGATGCCTTGAAATTAAATGTGAGAATGAGGACTTACATGATTATTATTATTACACTTATCATCATTAATTGTAGTGATCGGATCAAGAACACTACTGACTACAATTTCTTCATGACCATCATCAATATCATCATCATCAGAACTAGAAGTATTACCATTGATCTGATCAAGAACAAGTACTAAACCCATAGCAAAAGCAGCATCAAAACCAGGTTTAACACAAAGAGTAAAAACGTCTTTCCCAAGCAGTACATTATTTGCAGCATCTACTTTTCTTTTCACCTCTGCAACTACTTCTTTACTCGTAACGGATGATGTGTCGTAAAAAGTACAACACCTCTGTGAAAACGAACCATCAACTTGATATTCTTCTACATGATCATGGTGATTGTATACTTCTACCGTTACACTTGATTTTCCTATGATTGATGATCTTTTTACACTGAAGATTGGTTTTTGTCCATCACTTCTTTCTCCTACGTATCCTTCCCATCTATGATGTAAACTTGGCCTCTGAAAAATCAAATCAATAATATTTTCCGTTAAAAAGAAACAGATTGAAACCCTTGATGTAATTTAGCAATCAATCAAACCACTTTGGTTTAAATCTGTAGAATATAATCTAAAAGATAGTTTATTATGAATCAACTAACCTTTCTGCGAACACTTAAGAGACACTTGCCAGAAGCATCCATTAAAACAAGTTCATCTTGTTCATGACCATTATGACCATAAGAATCAACTCTGAAAACAACTTCTCCCTTACAATCATAAACAGAGAAACCATCACCGGGAGAAAACAAAGAAGTTTTCCGAACAGTAAGTTGAGTTTCTTCTTCGAAAACAGAGTTTTCATTAACAATTGGAGTGATCATCGTTCCCTTATCTTCAGAGTTCATGAGATTTTGAAGCTTCATTTCCTTTACTTGACTCTAGAAATGGTAAAGAGAATAGGTATGGTTTTGTTAAAGAGAAAGAGACGAGAGAACGAGAGTGGTTTGCTTTTAAGGTGTGGGGTTTGTCTCTCTATTAATACTTGAGATTCGGGGCAAAAAAAGATTGGCCCTAAATTTTTTTACATGTGCAACGGCCCTTGCCTCACTCACTATGTCTCTTCATTCTCGTACCTCATACGTTAAAACTTTTATAGAATAGTCTTCTGATATTTTTGTTAAATGATTCTTCGCTTCGATCCCAATGATATACTCCGCGATTCTGTATATCACTTTTCGTGAAACAGAGGTAGTATCAGGCTCATATACACAAGAGTTGCCAAATTTTTTAAAAAACCGAAAAACCTCTAAAATTTAAATCCACTCAATGGATAACCATCATATAATTTAGTAACCCTTTGTAACATCTTTGTTAGTATCAGGTAAAATGTAGAAATCTTTTAGGAAATGACAGTGCAAAATAAAAATAACATTCTAGAGAAATATAATCAGTTAGTAATTTTTACAATGTCGATCAAAACATAGTCGATATAAATATGTCAAAAGATTCTATCTAACAGTGCGCGATATAAAATTCTATTTGCTTGTAATGGTATGTATAAAACGTCAGGTCACAAATATATTAGTATGACAAAAAAGATCCAAGTTGCATGATGTACTTGATCAAAAGACTGAAATATCCAGTTTCTTGTTGGAGCATATCCGGCGTTGTCATTAGCTTGAGAGCTACACTAAAATCTCTGTTCCAAAGTTCAAAGAGAAGGACGACAACAGTAATAACTTTTTCAAAACAAAAAGGCCATGGCGAAAACAGTATAATTCGATAGGAACTTCAACAGCAAACAAGAATAATACGAATTAGAAGCTTTTCTTTTCTAAAAGAAACTAAAGGCAACGCAAGCACATCCATCCACGTTGACACTAATATAATTCATTCATTGACAAGAAGAGTGTCGATATTTTTCTTTTTGGGAGAGGCGATTCGTATGACGATATTTTTCTATAGTGATCTATGCTGCATAAGCATAACTAGAGCCTAGAGGCTAATTTCGTCGTACAAAGAAAAGAAAAATCAGGTAATATTGTTCGTTGAATTCCATTCACGCGTAAATGTTGTAGTCAATAATTGATTTCCAACACTGATTCTCCTCCTTGAGAGGCCCATCAGTGGTTAGTCTGTCACTAACCCTTTTGTATTATGCGGGCATGTGATTTGCGATTTGTTAAGCTCTACATAAAAGGCGGGAGTAGTAGGACCAACAGTGTTTCTTTCGTTTGTTTGTTTGGTCGGAGTGTCATGATAGTGTGTACGCTAAACAAATAAGCGGCCATTTCAGATTTGTGGAGATATTGTGAACACGGAAATCGGCTATGGTGCGCGTGATCACAAACAATCTTAATATGAATTGAATACGTGCATTGAGGTGTGAGAAGAGTATAATAAACCTAGGTAGATGATGATTCATAGATTCCAAACCCTTTTAGTTTGTCATGATCTCGTCATCATCCCCCAAGGTGATAGGTCTGAGACACCGGAATGTTAAATGAAACTATCAGTACTAAAGGTAAAAGAGACGATGGTTTACGTGGTTCAGCACTAAGGCTTACATCCACGGATCTGAGGAGATTTACTATAAGATAAACAGTTACAAAGATGATCACAAGATCTTGTGTTCATTGACCACTTAAGTTGAAGCTCTCACTTACTTCTCCCTATTCTCTCTCCTCCTTTCGATCCCCCTCTCAGTGGAGGGGGTATACATATTTATAGCTAAATTGGGTGGGTCCACTGACAATGAGCTGTTGAGATCTTATCTTCTTGTGCTCTGTGCGTGGTCCGCGGACTTCTATGTCACCCCGCGGCTTCTACTATATCCCGGTTCATCACGCTGACCAACCCTCGTTTCCTCCGTTGGTCGTCCGACACGTGTTCTCTGAGCCGCATTAAATGCGGGTGGTTGGGGCGGTCCAGTCCGCGCCGAGTGGTGTCAGTCCTCTTGTCACGTCTGTGTCAGTTGGACTACCCCTGACCGTTGATCATATCTTACCTCGTGATGGGTTAAAGCCATCCTTTGGTGTTACGCGGGATCACCTATCTCGGGTGCTCCTTCATCTCTGACCGTTGGTCTTGACAGATGGCACGTTGTCTAAGTGCCACGGATGCCCCTATGTGTCATCCTTCTTTGAGAAATGGCCTCCACGTGGACTCTGCTAGTACACGTGGCAATGGAGATAAATAAGTGTACTTACAATTTGCCCCTCTTCTTGCGATCAAGGCGTTTGGCCTTTGTTGGACGAAGAACCGTGCGGCGTGCGTTTTTATCTCCCTCATATCTTCTCCTAAAAAGGTGCTACCTGCATTTATTGTGCACGTTTCCCATGTCCGGCCATAACTGCCCTTTGGGTAGTGGACGGTTTCTTCTGGTTCTATATATATAAAGAAGAGAAGAGTGAGAGAATGTGACTTTAATTCACATTCTCTGTTCTTTTGTCTTCATCTTCTTAACTTCCTCTGACACCATTGTTGCTGCTGTTGCTGCTACCGTGGTCGCCGCCGTATTCGCCATCGTGGTCGCTATTGTTGCTTTGCCACCTTCGTTCTCCGCCGTTGATTTATTCTTTGTGGTTCAGGTATGATCTTTTATTCCGTTTAATCACCATGCCTAAGCCTGTCGAGTTTCTGATCTTCTGGTGATGCGTTGATGATGAGTTTAAATTTAAATATACCCTGGGATTTGAGAGTTGACGCCACTGAGTCGGGTGTTTCATCGGCCATGCTTTGATTTTATTTCTCCTTTTGAGTTTGGATAATAGTCTGAGAGTTTAAGCAACTGTTAGATGAAATCTAGGGTTTTCTTCTTTTGTACTGCTGTTCTTGAGATTTTCTTGATTTTTGATCTTCCCTGCCTCTGATTTGAATTCCTATTCGTGTTTGTGCTCGTAGACATGTCCGATCATCCGCGGGTTCCTTACCAAACTCCCCCGTCAAGTCCCCACCGATCTCCCCGGAGTGATCCCAATGTTAGGGGTGGAACTTCGCCTCCACTTACCCAGGGTAATCCTCGGGATGGACGAACATCCTCATCCTCTCCGGTCGAGGCCTTCGCTAAAAGGGGTGATCCTCCGCAGGATCTAGATATGCCGTGAATCGTCCTAGAGGTGGGTCTCCTAAGAAGCGCGAGAATCCGCGCAATGAACCTTTGGATGTGCACCTCTCCGCACTAAGCCTCCATCGCGGACTAACCCACCTGTGCCTAGTTCAAGTAAGTCAACTAAAACTCTTACTTCGAAGAGAAAGGCTGTGGAGTCACAGGAAAAGATAAATCTTTTTACCGGGACAAGGTCCCTGTTTCTAGCGCCAAATTGTGAACACGGAAATCGGCTATGGTGCGCGTGATCACAAACAATCTTAATATGAATTGAATACGTGCATTGAGGTGTGAGAAGAGTATAATAAACCTAGGTAGATGATGATTCATAGATTCCAAACCCCTTTAGTTTGTCATGATCTCGTCATCATCCCCCAAGGTGATAGGTCTGAGACACCGGAATGTTAAATGAAACTATCAGTACTAAAGGTAAAAGAGACGATGGTTTACGTGGTTCAGCACTAAGGCTTACATCCACGGATCTGAGGAGATTTACTATAAGATAAACAGTTACAAAGATGATCACAAGATCTTGTGTTCATTGACCACTTAAGTTGAAGCTCTCACTTACTTCTCCCTATTCTCTCTCCTCCTTTCGATCCCCCTCTCAGTGGAGGGGGTATACATATTTATAGCTAAATTGGGTGGGTCCACTGACAATGAGCTGTTGAGATATTATCTTCTTGTGCTCTGTGCGTGGTCCGCGGACTTCTATGTCACCCCGCGGCTTCTACTATATCCCGGTTCATCACGCTGACCAACCCTCGTTTCCTCCGTTGGTCGTCCGACACGTGTTCTCTGAGCCGCATTAAATGCGGGTGGTTGGGGCGGTCCAGTCCGCGCCGAGTGGTGTCAGTCCTCTTGTCACGTCTGTGTCAGTTGGACTACCCCTGACCGTTGATCATATCTTACCTCGTGATGGGTTAAAGCCATCCTTTGGTGTTACGCGGGATCACCTATCTCGGGTGCTCCTTCATCTCTGACCGTTGGTCTTGACAGATGGCACGTTGTCTAAGTGCCACGGATGCCCCTATGTGTCATCCTTCTTTGAGAAATGGCCTCCACGTGGACTCTGCTAGTACACGTGGCAATGGAGATAAATAAGTGTACTTACAGATATTGCTAAAGACAGTAAAGACTTTTAACTGTTGAAATGTTGACATCTCAAAATTAAACGCGACTAATGTTGAACATGCATGCAACTGTAATGTTGAACATGCATACACAGAAGTTCTTGATCAAGAAGATTGAATCGTCCCAACTTTTATTTGTATCTCCGTGAACCCAATTATTTTGTTCTTTCCATATTTCTCGTATAATGGCACGAGGCGTGAAATTTCCCAGTCTTTTATGCCTACCTGTTTAAAAATGAAGTACTCACATCCCATCGGCTTAACTTGGCCTCTGTATTATTCTTTGCACCTACCCATTGTAATCCCCAAGAAGATAACTCATATTCACAGTGGAACTGTGAAGAATAATAGTCCCACATCGCTAATATCCCATAATAAACTTAAACTCCACTCATTGCCGATTCGTTTTGAGTTTGATCCATAAATTTTAACTGAATCAACATATATAAATTTATATTAAAGAAAAAAGGTCGGCCAAAGCCATTACACAAGGAAAAGTGCCATAGAAGTCAATTGAAACCGCTGAAACAGATTATAGAAGAAGTTTAGGTATGCAAGGTTAACTCCCAATTATGAATAATTTGGCTGCTGTCTGCAAACTTAAACGTGCTCATGTCGCAACTCTAAAGAACCAACGATTGCTTGACCAGGACATGGCTTAATTTTGTTAGACATCCTCAAGGTGAATGTCTAGTTTTGGACATTCACCTTGAGGATGTCAAGCTATCCTAATAAGCTTTTGCATAACTAATACTCCCTTCGTCCCAGATTAATTGAGTTATTTGTAGTTTGCACAATTATTAAGGCAAGGAGATAAGGGGAGTATGTTTAAGTATTTTTTACAATTATACCCTTATGAATAATAACTAATAAAACTTAGAAATGATTTGTCTCTTAAACTATACCACGGTTTTTCGTAAACTTTATACCGTTGAAAAGCATTTTAAAACACCTACGTAACGGATATAAATATGGCTATTAAATTATACATATTTATTATGGCAACAATAATCAATTAAAAGGGTAGTTTTAGAAATTGCCCTTGATTAGTGAGATAGCTCAATTATTTGTGGGACAAAATTTAAAACCAATTAGCTCAATTAATTTGGGACGAAGGGAGTATTAATTCCAATATATTAAATAATCATTTTTAGCTCTAATAAAATCTTAAATTCACTAAAAATAAAATTTATATATAATTTAAAAAAGATCATAAATAACACCATTGAAGATGGATTAGTTTTTTCCCGTAAACTTAAGGAAAAATTGGAATAAAGATGTCTTGTTTATGTTGCCACCTAGAAAACACAACCTTTAGGGAAGCTCTAAGCACGTTTAACGAGATTTGTTCAAAGTTGATGCACATGACCAAAACAACCTGGCCAAATTGGGTTATACCCAGATTAATTGGGGTATACCCATTTTGTTCCCAACCATAATAGTGAGTTAAGGGGTGTCTAATATGTGTAAAGTTACCTAATTACCCTTCCCCTAATAATAACCAAAACTATCCCTTTTTGGTTTTAGATCAAAACCTTATTATTTTTTTGTCGACCTTGCCGACTTTTCATACTTTCATAATTGAAAGTGTTGATTTCTTCTATAATTTTGAATATAAAATCACTTAGCTGCTTTGCAATCCCCTTTGTAGAAGTGTTTGGCTAGTGTAGTTTCATTACCATTACAAAAAAAAATCTCAAAAAAAAAAATCCTCAAAAACCATAACACATAATCCATGAGTTCAATCCAAATAATACCTAATTTTAGAATTTTAATTCAACTAATTAACTAACTAAATTAATTAACCTAAACATATTATTAATGTTAATTAAGTATGGACAATTTAGCCATTTAGAAAATACATGGTTAAGGGGTGTCTTGTTTTACTTCAAAATGACCCGGATTTTGTCTTATAGGTATACCCCAATTAAACTGGTATACCCCCAATTTGGCCAGGCAAAACAACTTTTTCAAAAAAAAATAAATACTAATGTTTTGTTTCCGATAGATATCCATCGTTACCCATGAAGACATTAATTGTTTCATGATGAAACTTTTCCTAGTTAGGAACATTCGGAATTTCTACTACGTAGCTTTTTTAGAAGGAATGTGTAGTCTTACATTTTCAAATCAGTGCTCGAGTTATATTTTTGATCTTCACAAAACTTCAGTGGGGCGAATAATCATGCAACTATAAGAACATAGAAGTGTTAGAGTAACTACTAGCAAAAGACAAACTTGGCGTATTATCAACATTATTTTCCTCATAACGTACCCCATGGAAGTTAAGACCTTAAAAACCGGGGGTGGACAAACATTAACAGTAGCCCGCCATAGACTAAGAGTCGTTTATTTGAAATTTCGAATAGTAAATGTTGTACAACCATTAGTATTCGAAATCTCTTTTGTGGTGGAAAATGATTTGATACTCCAACTTGATTCTTGACATCCGATGGAGTATACCTTAGTTTAGGGGCACATGTGACGAGCCTCCTGTGAAATTAAACACTTGAATGTACAGCTCAAATCCATCTTGATTTTATGATAAATATTGAATGATCATGACAAGTCCATTAACAAGTCGATCGGTAATGCGTATTGGAGACTGTAGAAGGAAAATGATATGTGCCTTGCAGACTTGTAGTGTTTGGCCGTTTACGTGAAAAAAACGCTTGTAATGTTTGCCATATAAAATGACTCGTCCGTAATGCACCGTCGTGGAATTTGTAGACTGAATATGCCAATGTCTGAGTTTGATAATCACTGCCGGACAAAGTAAAACCCTTTCATTACTGTTTTTCTTGCTTGTTTTCTATCAATGTTTAATGTTCTTTGCAGTTGCTTTCTCCATTTGTTTGCATAACTGTTTTACCAAATTACTTGTTATTTTTCCAAGTCTTCGATGTTCTTTTTTCAGTTGCTTTCTCTGAATGTGTACCAGTGGTGTCTATTAGCTTACAAAAGAAGAAGAAATGTGGATTCGAGATGCACAACATTCTGATCTGTTTCCAAAAATATACCAAAGAATAATATAAAGTCAAGAAAAGGAAATTAACGTCACAGTCCTAGTGCAGGTAGGGGGACAATATGTCTCTTGTGCATGTCCACGAGTTTGAAATATTGGAGCAAGATAGATTGGGATACAAGTAGGTTGGACTGCATTAATAACCGCTCCTTCCTATATGCATGTGGTCTATCTAAAATGTACCGGAGCTAGTTGCACATATTGAGCATATGAGTCTTGCTGTCATGCGCACGGCCGCGGGACAGCACAAATGAACTCGCGGGTCCCCGCCTTTCGATTTACATCATCAAGCTTAGATCGATTATCGAAGATACTATATAATATTCTTTAACATTAATTGGAAAGGCATCCCTAAAATTTTAATTTATTGTTAATAAACCCTTTAATGTATGTTTTGAAATGTGGGAATGTTATTTATGCCCCTATTATCCATGGGTGCACAAATACCCTTTTGAATCTTTACAAACACCCTTGATGGCATAATTGAAATTTTCTTTAAAAACCTAATAACCATAATCCCTCTTTTAGCCTTTCTTCCTTCGTTCTTCTTCATTTCTAATAACAGAAGAAAAAAAAAACTCATCACTCCCACCTCCATCATCTCCGTCGCCCCTACCCTTACCAAGATCTATCACCGCCACCACAACTAGCACCACCACCTCCGTTAGCTCCGCCACTAGTATCAGCAGATTTTCCATGATTTGTGTTCGACTTCAAAACAGTTTCAGAGATCGATTTGATTTTTTTTATTTTCGATTCAGTAATTTCAAGTTGAGATGCAGATTTTGGTTGGGTTTTTAGTTAAAGATTCGGATTCGATGGTTTGAGCTCGAGATTTGTTGATTCTGAAACTGGTAAGGTTCAATTTGAGCTCGAGATTTGTTGATTTATCTAAATTAGTTTCTGGTGGTGGTGGTTAAATCAGTGAAGCTAGGGTTAGGGGTTTGAAGCTACTGATGGTGGTTAAACATTAATTTTCAATACATACTGGTGGTTGTGTTTGATCCGAATTTGTGGTGCAATGGTATGAAGTCAGGGATTGAGTTGAATGAAGTGAGGGGGTGAGTTGAAGCAGAATGACATAGCTATATGGGAGTCTGTTGAAATCGTGGTTTGATGGAGGTTGGAGATATGATTCAGATTGTGAGAAGGGTTTAGAAAGAATCAAAGAAGGAAATACATCCGTTGGTGGATGAATTGGTTTGAGATTTAGAAGATGGCGAGCTGCTGCTGATGGGAAGTGAAAGGCATGAATTTGATTGTGGATCTGTTGAGAGATTGTGAATGCAAGAGAAGATTGAGAGGGTGGTAGAAATTTAATGACTGGTAGATTTATGTTAGGGTTTGATATTTCATGCTTTGCACTCCTTAGAAGAGACCTTCGGTCGTAATGGTTGATTGCAGTTTGCGCTAAGATGACTAGGGTAGTGGTGGTTGTAATGGTTGATTGCAGTTTGCGCTAAGATGATGCAGAAGGTGTCTTGTTGTTGCTTTCAATGGAGAGAATCATAAATTGTTGCTGATGCTCAAGGGAATGCAGCTGTGTTCAAGTGCAACTCAGTTAGGTGGTCGTCTTGTTTGCAATTGCAATTGCAGGTGCTGTGTGTGTTGTACAGAGATGTTGCAGTCAACAAAGAAGCGGAGACGGTGCAGTAAATTGTAAGGTTCGAACAAGAAAGGAGGATAATTCGATGTGTTAGAGTTGAGATTCTTGAAGGTGCGGTCAAATGAGCGGATGTGTTCAATTTCGGTGGATGGAGAAAGAATAGTTGGTGGATTTGAGAAAGGCAGACTACGAGAGAATGGTGCTTTATGAGGAGTTTTTATTTGTGCTTCAAGTTGTTACTTGGCTGGAGTGAAATGAAATGCAACGACAATGGCTCGAGGCAACCTTGTTGCATTTATTCTGATGATGCTTTTAATGGGTGTGCGGGGTTATCTTGCGATCAGTTTGTGAGAATGGAATGTGGAATGAAGTGTTGTGACAGAAAATGATTATAGTTATGAGTGTTTGGTGCAATGATGGAATGCGTGCTACTGATGGGTTTGTTGAGGTTACAGTGCAACTGCAGTTAGGAGATGTGGTTGATGGCCTTGCATTGGTGATGTTGATGTTAAGAGGATGAGAAGATGATATTGCAGGTTTGTTGAGCTAGATTTTGGGGACAATTTGATTCCGGATTTGAGGCAACTTGTGCTAGTTGCTTCCAACTTTGAAGACAACTTGACCAAGTTGCTTTCACTTTTGGAGGTAACTTGAGCTAGTTGATTCCAGATTGGAGGCAACTTGAGCTAGTTGATTCCAGTTCGGAGGCAACTTGGTTATGTTTTTGGGTCCATTTATTCATCTGAAATTATCTTATACATATATCTTAGAGTATTTGTGACGAATTTGTGGTGCAATGGTAACACAATGTTGTGTTGAGTTGTTGATAATGGTTGTGCTGCTGGTACTCATGCTTTAAAGTCAAGAGAGTAGATGAATGCTTAGGAAGTTGATAAGGAACTCAATATGAATCCAGGCATTGAAAGCAGAACAAGAAGTTGTTACTTCTTGTGTGTTGCTGATGGTGTTTGAGTATGGGCATGGAAGTGACTGCAGCTATTGGCTCATGTTGCAAGTGTGCATAGACGGTTGTGGTCATGAAGCTGTTACAGGTAGTAGAGTTGCAGTAGCAGAGATGGAGGGTGTGGTGTTGTATGGTGGTTGTTTGAATTGTTGGCTGAACATTGTTGGTGTGGCGAACCTGTGGTCCAATGGTAGCACAACTAACTATATGTCAGAAGATGTGTGTTCGATTCACACTAGGTTCACCTATTTTTGTATATATATATATTTTTTTTAGAGACAACTTGTGCAAGTTGCCTCTATGTATGGAGACAACTTAGGCTAGTTGCTTTCACTTTTTGAAGACAACTTTGTGCTAGTTGCCTTTATTATTAAAGACAACTTGAGCTAGTTGCCTCCGATATGGACACAACTTCAGCAAGTTGACTCCACATGGTGGTGGTGGTTGACGGCGGCGATGGTGGTTGACGGCGGTGATGGTTGGCGGCGGCGGTGGGTGTCGGTTGTTGGCGGCGGCGGTGGTAGTGGACAGCGGTGGTGTTCGTTAGCGGCGGTGGTGGTTGGTGGTGGTGGTGGACAGTGGTGGTGGTTGGCGGTGGTGGTGGTCGGTGGTGGTGGTTGGTGGTGGTCGGTGGTGGTGGTCGTCGGTGGTGGTGGTTAGTTGTGGTGGTCGTTGGTGGTGGTGGTTGGTGGTGGTGGTGGTCGTCGGTGGTGGTGGTTGGTGGTGGTGGTGGTCGTCGGTGGTGGTGGTAGGCGGTGGAAAGTGGTGGTGGTTGGCGGTGGACAGTGGTGTGGGCAGTGGTAGGCGGTACCAACCACCACCAATGTCCACCGCCAACCACCACCACCGTCCACCGCCTACCACCACCACCGACGACCACCACCACCACCAACCACCACCACCGACGACCACCACAACTAACCACCACCACCGACCACCACCACCACCATCGACCACCACCACCGCCAACCACCGCCGCCGCTAACGAACACCACCATTGTCCACTACCACCGCCGCCGCCGCCAACCATCACCGCCGTCAACCACCATCGCCGCCGCCAACCACCACCACCATGTGGAGTCAACTTGCTGAAGTTGTGTCCATATCGGAGGAAACTAGCTCGAGTTGTCTTCAACAATAAAGGCAACTAGCACAAAGTTGTCTTCAAAAAGTGAAAGCAACTAGCCTAAGTTGTCTCCATACATGGAGGCAACTTACACAAGTTATCTCTAAAAAAAAAATTATACAAAAATAAGTGAACCTAGTGTGAATCGAACACACATCTTCTGACATATAGTCAGTTGTTGTGCTACCATTGCACCACAAAGTTCACCACACCAACAAGAAACAACCAACAATTCAAACAACCACCATACAACACCACACCCTCCATCTCTGCTACTGCAACTCTACCTGTAACAGCTTCATGACCACAACCGTCTATGCACACTTGCAACATGAGCCAATAGCTGCAGTCACTTCCATGCCCCTACTCAAACACCATCAGCAACACACAAGCAGTAACAACTTCTTGTTCTTCTTTCAATTCCTGGATTCATATTGAGTTCCTTCTCAACTTCCTAAGCATTCATCTACTCTCTTGACTTTAAAGCATGAGCACCAGCAGCACAACCATTATCAGCAACTCAACACAACATTGTATTACCATTGCACCACAAATTCGTCACAAATACTCTAAGATATATGTATAAGATAATTTCATATGAATGAATGGACCCAAAAACATAACCAAGTTGCCTCCGAACTGGAATCAACTAGCTCAAGTTGCCTCCAATCTGGAATCAACTAGCTCAAGTTGCCTCCAAAAGTGAAAGAAACTTGGTCAAGTTGTCTTCAAAGTTGGAAGCAATTAGCACAAGTTGCCTCAAATCTGGAATCAAATTGTCCCCAAAATCTAGCTCAACAAACCTGCAATATCATCTTCTCATCCTCTTAACATCAACATCACCAGTGCAAGGCCATCAACCACATCTCCTAACTGCAGTTGCACTGTAACCTCAACAAACCCATCAGTAGCACGCATTCCATCATTGCACCAAACACTCATCACTATAATCACTTTCTGTCATAGCATTTCATTCCACATTCCATTCTCTCAAATATGTACTGCAAGATAACCCTGCACACCCATTAAAAGCATCACTGTAACAGCTGCAACAAGGTTGCCTCGAGCCATTTTCGTTGCATTTCATTTCAGCTCCAAACAAGAACAACTTGAAGCACAAATATAAACTCCTCATAAAGCACCATTCTCTCAGCCTGCCTTTCTCAAATCCACCAACTATTCTTTTTCCATCCACTGAAATTGAACACATCTGCTCATTTTCAGCTGCACCTTCAAGAATCTCAACTCTAACACATCAGAATTATCCTCCTTTCTTGTTCTGAACCTTACCAGTTGCACCGTCTCCACTTCTTTGTTGACTGCAACATCTCTCGTACAACACACACAAGACCTGCAATTGCAATTGCAAACAAGACGACCACCTAACCGAGTTGCACTTGAACACAGCTGCATTCCCTTGAGCATCAGCAACAATTTATGATTCTCCCCATTGACAGCAACATCAAGACACCTTCTGCATCATCTTAGCGCAAACTGCAATCAACCATTACAACCACCACTACCCTAGTCATCTTAGCGCAAACTGCAATCAACCATTACGACCGAAGGTCTCTTCTAAGGAGTGCAAAGAATGAAATATCAAACCCTAACATAAATCTACCAGTCATTAAATTCTACCACCCTCTCAAGCTTATCTTGCATTCACAGTCATCGACAGATCCACAATCAAATTCATGCCTTTCACTTCCCATCAGCAGCAGCTCGCCATCTTCTAAATCTCAAACCAATTCATCCACCAACGGATGTATTTCCTTCTTTGATTCTTTCTAAACCCTTCTCACAATCTGAATCATCTCTCCAACCTCCATCAAACCCCGATTTCAACAGACTCCCATATAGCTATGTCATTTCTGCTTCAACTCACCCCCTCACTTTATTCAACTCAATCCCTGACTTCATACCATTGCACCACAAATTCGGATCAAACACAACCACCAGTATGTACTGAAAATTAATGTACCAATAACACCATCAGTAGCTTCAAACCCCTAACCCTAGCTTCACTGATTTAACCACCACCACCAAAAACTAATTTAGATAAATCAACAAATCTCGAGCTCAAATTGAACCTTACCAGTTTCAGAATCAACAAATCTCGAGCTCAAACCATCGAATCCGAATCTTTAACTAAAAACCCAACCAAAATATGCATCTCAACTTGAAATTACTGAATCGAAAATAAAAAAATCAAATCGATCTCTCAAATCAAGTTTTGAAGTCGAACACAAATCATGGAAAATTTGCTGATACTAGTGGCGGAGCTAACGGAGGTGGTGGTGCTAGTTGTGGTGGCGGTGATAGATCTTGGTAATGGTAGGGGCGACGGAGATGATGGAGGTGGGAGTGATGAGTTTTTTTTTTTTCTTCTGTTATTAGAAATGAAGAAGAACGAAGGAAGAAAGGCTAAAAGAGGGATTATGGTTACTAGGTTTTTAAAGAGAATTTCAATTATGCCATCAAGGGTGTTTGTAAAGATTCAAAAGGGTATTTGTGCATGACCCATGATAGTAGGGGCATAAATAACATTCCCACTTTGAAATATAGTTCATGGTTGTGTTCGTCTTTCTTTTATTGATCGGTTTAATAGTATTAATTTTCACCAGATTATTTATTTCATACATTTCAATCGATATGAATTTTATCAACTACCAAAAAGCTAACAACCATACTAAAATTTAATGGTTATTTATGGAATAAAATATATAAAAAATTATTGATGTCCAAAATATTGCAGATCAACAGCTGTCTCCTAAATCCGACGGTTGTTGGACGCGAGTTCATTTAAGCTATCACGCGGCTGCACGCGTGATAGCACGACTCTTGAGCATATACCTATCTAAGACCACATAACACATGAGGCTTTATTGTGAACTAAATCGGTGTCCGGTTCCAGTACCTGGTGATATAGGGAATCAAAATGACAAGGTAATCAAAATGACACGCACTCGATTAAGTCACCTAAATGAAACATTATTAATATAAGTGTTTTTTTTTAAAAATTATTGGATAAAGAGTATTGTTGCAAGAAACTAGTTGGAAGTCTAGAAACAAGCTAAGCTCCAATAACGTACTACATTAGTTGAATAGGTTATCGTATTGGCCTACCAGCGAGCCTCATGAGGAACCAGCCAAAAGAGCCGAAGCGAATAGGGGCTGATTATGTCGCAAGGGGAGCAAGCTAACCCTATCTTCCATGTCAAATTATGCAGTGTTGCACCATCGGGAACTCGAACCCGGGACTTCTTGGAACGTACCAAACCTTTGAGGAACGGGGATGACCAGCTGAGATAGAGTAACTGCTATCAATTAGATTTGCCCATGTGTTATTGTCCTTATTGTGCATTGTACTCTTATAAGAAAGAGAAAGCATTTTGTGTGTAACTTTGTCATCTATCGATATGAATTTACTGATATTTTACCTAAATAAGGACTCGCAGCACATAATGGAAGCATCGACACCCAACGATAATTTATTTTTCATTCAAAATATCTTCTCGATAAATAAGCAACATAGGAACCGAACGGGTCTTTCCAGAGGAAATAATGTGACATGACTGAAGAGGAACTTCGGATTATCATTCGTCGGGCAGAACTGAGATCCAACTAGCACACAATAACCAAACATGACTCATACGCTAATACGTAGTCAGTCAATCAACAACTATCTCGAGTACAACTAGGAACCCTAACCAATTAGGGCATGAAAAACACGAACACTAAGAATCATTCCAAGTGAACATGGTGTGAAAAATTTATTCAGTTTACAATTCTAGTGCATCAACTGCATATTCCACGACCTAAAATCAAGTTAGGCACTAAGCTTACGACCCTTTTACAAAATATATAACTCAAATTGGATCAATAGTGTGTTAGAGCACTGCTCGGTCGAACTCGCAAGCGTTGCTATCTCAAGCTTGTTTTTCAAGTTTAGTTTCCAGAACTATAAGTCTTGATTTCTAGTCTACTTATAACTAAGTCTCGGATTAGGATAGAAAGTGTAGTTGAGATTTAGACTTCACCGCGTTCATCGATTGAAGACGAAAAACCTACTAAGGAGAGCTTGTGGAACTTCTCCAACAAAAGGTATGTGGAGACTTGAACTCATCTATCACTCAAAAATCTATCTACTCTATCTCCTATTTGAGACAAAAGTCGTATAGCTATATAGACTTCGATTATACACATTTGATATTTCGAGCTGAGTTTAACTCGCTTACATATTTCTCGAAATATATGTTGGTAAGCTTTCATTTCAACCAAGTTCATCTTATATTCTTGACGAAAGTCAAAAGATGATCATGTCAAAATCGCCTGGTAACATCTTACATGATTTGTGTGAGACAGTCATTTGATGTAGACTCAGAATGTTTCATATTCATCATTCGAACACTTGAAAATTGCTTCAAAGCTAATAGTTTGTGTGAGACAGCTATTCCCGTCTTCTAAGAATGTTTCAATGATTGAAATGAGAGTTTAGAACAAATTAACCATGATTGGATATATCACAGTATGCGTACTTGTATGATAACTGTTGCAAGTTATTCCAAGTCCGGGAGCCATGGTATGCGTACATTACGCGTACTGGTTGGTTAATCAAAGTCCGGGAACTTAGTATGCGCACCCGTTCGCGTACTGGCGTAAGTTCAAGTTCCGGAATTCAACTGAGTTTGGTAGTATGCGTACCCATTCACGTACTGGCGAATCCAAACTTAGTCCGGCTACTTAGGTATGCGTACCCGTTCGCGTACTTGAGTAGGTTATGTTCTAAAATCGGTTTGTTCATGAACTAATACATTTGTATATTAAGGAATGCAATCTTTTGCAAACTGTGGCTATAATGTTCATGAATTGACTCAAGTGAATCAACATCGATTTTGCTTCAATTGTGTCTTGTATACTTCTATGAAAATATAAACAATTGAACAACTCTAGAACTAGTTTCATTTGAGTCATTTGAACTAGTTATGGTTAAGATTAAAAAGGTTGATATGAGTGTTCATATGGATAACTTCGGTTAACTATTGTTGAACCAACTAAGTGTACACGTTTAGGTACGGTTACCTTTATCTAAATGTTGGTACTTTTCATTTGTGAAGAAGTCTTAATGAGTTCTATAGTTTTAAGAAGTCTTAATAAGTTCTATAGTTTCAATTTAAGATTGAAGTGGGATGTAAGAGTAACACTCTTTATGGAAACTCGCCTATCTGAATGAGGAAGTTGAGCCGCTTCCTATGAGAATATGAGCTTTGATTCTCTAGAACATTATGAGAAACATGATATGTCGAGGGCCAAATTGGAAAAAAACGACACGAGCTTGGCAGCAACCTTGGAGATATCATCTGTGGTTGTTATCGCGAGTTACATCAAAAGCTAGCAGTTCAAGACATCGTGTTCATTGTCTCTAGCAAGTAGTTCCGGTAATATATTACTAAGCAAAGGTTCAAGACCTCATGGACACCTCTGCCTAAAATGGTATTTCCTGCGTTTTTATGTGATTTTCGTTTTGATGGTTTTGGTATTACTGGAACTTATGACCTAAGGGTCACTAAGGGTTCACTAGCATGCATTTTCACTAGTCTCATCTGTGAGAAACTAAAGATGAAAACACTCTATACTGTGTGATTTTTGCAATCCATAGTATGACCCACGGGTCAACACATTGTTGTGTGAGGGAGAGGACGTTGGAACGGCTAGTATGACTTCAACATGTACAATCCGTCTGTATGTTCAGTTAGTTCGGGTCGTGAGATTGGGATGTTGATTTACCAACATCTATCTGCGTTTTCATGTTTTATTGAGGTTTTCATTCATGTGGGGGAATGTTTTGTTGGAAAACGATTACTAAAAAATAATTTTTAAGGTTTTAATAAAATTATAATTTATTGTTTTCTTTTGTGAATAAAAAAACTTATTAGTCCCACATTGTGGAGTTTCCACGTTTTAGTTGTTTTAAGAGACTATATAAGCATTTTAGTCCCACATCGGGGAGTTTTTCTTCTTAAGTTGTATTTGTCAATTATATAAACAAAATTCACTACTTTTGTAAAATCTATGGGAAAGGGGTTGCTCCATATTTTAGAGGGACCCCTAAGGGAAAATATTTTATAGACGTTTCTTAAGCGTTCGCGTTTTTCCTTAACGGTTTTTTCAGAGTTGCCAAGCTCAAGTTGAGCATCTACTACATATGCTAGTAGTAGGTGTAGTAGGGTGTTTTGTCCTGGAGATATTCGTCCTGTGAGGGCTATAGCATCACTCTTGAGTGTAGCCGGGCGCTAATGTCTTAAGAGCAACGTGTTGAACACGTGACTCACTCTGTTTTTCAAAAGTTTTGCCTTGTTGCTGTTGCGGAGATTTGGGGAGCTCGTCCGTTTCATCAAATCGATCACTTCCACTATAAAGGAGCTAAGTATCAATAACTTTTTCTTATTTGATTTTTTCCTTGTTTTTGATTATTGCACCCAACAATCATAAGACATTAGAATTTGTAATAATCAAGAATGGTTGATTGGTTTGTGAATCATGGATGTTAATTACGGAGTGAAAAAACAGAAAATGAATTTTTGGTCAGCTGTAGAGTTTCAAATTTATCTCTCAACCTAGAAGGAATTTCGATGAACCCTTTTGACACAACGTAGTGGACATCCTGATAGTTACCCACGTAAAATTTCAGAATTTTTGGAGTTTTAAAAGTATTGTTTTGATATTTTACAAAACAGAGAAACATTCCTGAAAAATTCTGACGGGCAGAAATGTTTTGTTAACTAAAGTAGTTTTTATGGGGTAACCATGAGTTTTTTGATATGGTGGTTCAAACAAAGTTTGTAAATCTAGATATTATCTTCAAAACTCATATTTTATCTTCCTTTTCGGAACTAAGGTTTCTGAGATGTGGTGTATTAGGTGATTGGGAAATTACCATCTCCATAGTCAGAGTATAAACGAAGATTGTGACATGAAACTGGAAAGGGACATGGCTAACAGGTGCATGTGGATGAACACAATTTTTCCAAAGCTGACAAAGGTTGGAACATCAAACGCAACTCTAAGCGTAGTCTTCTTAAGAAAGGTATGTTTCATAAACCTGAATCTAGCATTACTTTAATTTAACGGTGATTTTTATGTGTGTAAAATCCTAGCCATACGGCAGTAAATTGTAGGCAACATAAAAACCTTAATTAGTAGATAGTTAATGCTATTTTAGTTGAAACAAACTAGTACGAGTTCAGTGGCATGATGTCGGAAGTTATTTAATAACTAATGTGAGAGACCAGTAGGTGGACTTTGGAGCCACCAAGCATGTTTGTTGAAACACAGACCTGTTCACCTCCTATCAGAGGATAAGAGATGTTGAGAAACTCTATATGAGTAACTCACCTGCGACAGAGGTTGCATAAAAGGGAAAGGTCGAGCAGAAGCTCATATCTGTAATATTCTCACATGAATGAAGTTTTCATGTTCCGGGCATATGCAAGAATCTTGTATCTTGTTCTGTTGTAGATGGTAAAAGACTTAAGATATTAATTGAATATGGAAAACTTGGCGTACCTAAGGGCATGTGATTTTGAAGGAAACGTTAGAAGACTTAAGATCAATATAAGCTTAACGAAAAAATTGATGAAGTAGTTGATTCTTGTGTTTTCTTTTGTGTGATTGAATGTTTTGCATGGTAGACATGGAACCATAAACTTATATAAGTCAATGCATAAACTGGGAAGCGTAGGCTGGATACCCAAATTTAGTTTGGATATTGAACACAAAAGTTAAATATTCGTAGAATCAAAATATGCTATAAAACCTTTTAGCAAAATTGCTCAGAGTAATTCTAAGCCCTTATAATTAATTCAGTTAGACCTAGTTGACATGAAATCAACCCAAACTAAGGTGGTAAAAGGTTTTTTTTATAACTTTTTAGATGATTGTACGAGGTACTATCTTATATACTTACTTAGGGGTAAGAATGATGCCTTAGAAGCCTTAAGAGTATAAACTTGAAATTGAAAGCAAAGTATATGTTACCACTTAAAGGGTTAGGTCTGAACATGATGGCAAGTATGAAATTCATATAGGAGAACTTTACTTGTTAAATGGAATTGTTGATGAGATCACACCTCCTTATTCACCGTAGTCTAATGGTATAGTTGATCGTAAGAACATAACCATTAAGGAGATGATTTATGCCATGTTGATTAAAGGATTAACCGCCAACTTGTAGGGGGGAGGTCGTCCTCTGATTTTGTTATATCCTGAATAGAGTAACCTTTAAAGGATTAGATAAAACTCCATATGTTTATGAAAGATAGACAACCTTCTTATGCATACGTCAAAGTGTGGGGGTGTTTAGATAAGATATCCTGAGTACCCTACTGCATATAGTTTTTTGGTTGTGAGCAAGGTAGTCAATATCGGTTGTACAGGCCGATATTACAGGTTTTTATCGGATATCCGAAAATACCTATACGATATCGAAAATATCGCCGATACGGAGACTGAACTATAAAAACGTTCGTATCGGCCGGTACAGACCGATATATCGATTTTACCTATACACTGATATTATCGGTTCCACTATCATTTTTTGTAAAGATGAAATCTATGAAGGGAAAATTAGGCACTTCAGTATCATGTGTGGTAAAAGATTTGGTAAACTAAACACGAACGAGTTAGGTCATTTTCTTTGTTTCGAAAAACAAATTGATCCATAATCGTTAATGGTGTCGCAAACTGATTGCCTTCTTTGTTTCAAAATATTTCTATAATCCTTAACTTGTTAGGGTGTTAGCATTAAGTTTTGATTGTGTATAGACAATTTCTAGGAATGAGAGTTAATGAGAATGTATGTAAACTGCCTCTTATTTTTGAAGTTTGAGAAATGTTTATGATTATTATTGTTTTTTATTATGATTTTTATAGACATTTTAAATTATAATTTTAATGATGTATCGCCGATAAAAACCGATAATATCTTTTGTATAGGTGTATCGGACTCGCCCGATACGATACCGATACGCGATATTAACTACTTTGGTTGTGAGTTCTGCTTTTTCCGACTTTGGTGTGAATACTATTATGGAATCTAGGGATGCTGAGTTCTTTGAACATGTTTATTCTTAATCATGTACCTCATTAGAGATGTGATGTTGATCCCCTGGATTTATTTTCAAATAGTCAGAACTTATCTTTAAGGAAGATGAATTAGAGTTGATCATAGGAGAAGTAAAAGATTATAAGTGAGACTTCTTATGGACCTGACTTCTTAATAAGCCTAGCTTAATCTGAGCTCCAGATTCGTAAAGAAGCCATAACATCTATTGAAACCCCATTCTGGTAAGAAGCTTCATTTAGTGAAATGGACTCAGTCCGTCGGAATCAGACTTGGGAGCTTGCTAGTTTACCTCTAGGGAGTAAGACCATGGGATGTAAATGAGTCGAAACGTTAGATATATGGAACTGTGGAAAAATATCAGGCTAAGTTGGTAGCTAAAGGCTAGGGTATTGGTCTGGCGGTTTACAGCGTGCGGCGTGCAATGCGCCCGTTACAAGAAAGTGTCATGAAGTGGGATAATTAGTGGTGGTGAAAAGTAACGGTGTAAACAATTCATTTCCTTCATCATGAAAGTGTAATGACTGGCGGCTACACGAATTCACTTCCCTCATCATGGAAGCATAACGTCTGACAGTTACACGTTACTCTTTTCTTCCACCACTCAATCGTTTCCACTTCCTACGAAACCGGGGTACGTTTTACTATGACTTGTATAAATAGGTCTCACCTATTTCCACCAAACGACAATTTTTGGTCAGGAGAACAATACAACATCCAGAAATCATCCAGCTAGCCAGTTCAACTTTCTGATATAAGTCACAAAACACCCACACTTCCAGAATCAACTATTCTGGTCTAAACACTTTCTTCGCTTCCCTCCCTAAGACCAACCCTTCTCCTTCACTTTGTGACCGAAGCAAGCCTGGAACGGCCATTTCTTGGTTTAGTCCAGGATTGTACAGATTGATCTCTCGAATCAAAAGTACTCCCGTGCAGTACATTGTTTAGGGTTTAGATTCGTTTCTCACCTACACACACCCAAAATTACCAAAATCAGCAGAAACAGCTTTTCACCCTCAAACAATTGGAGACCACAGTGGGAGATTAATCTCTCGGTTGCAATACCAATTTCCAATTTCCAATTTCATTTTTTCAATCCCGATCTCAAGATGGTAGAACTCAGGTCCGGATCAGCAACAAACCCTGAAAACGCTAGCGCTGAGATTGCTCTTGGTATTAACGCTTCTTCCAGTGGCATTAATACACCACCTGTCAACACCAGCGGCGCAGAAAATTTTCCTTCAGGCGTTACACCTCCAGTCACCAGAGCCAGAGCCGCTGCCGCCACCCCAACGTTTCTTCAAGGGTGACACCTCCAACAGTCACCAGAGCCGCTGCTACTCCACCACCGGGACAAGAGACTAGAGCATCCAGAGGAAGTCAACCTCCTCTTGCCACTCTTGATTTGATGGAAAGACAAAAGGTTCACGTAAGGCTCAGACAGACATGGCTACAACTCAGAAAGAAATACCTATCTTCCCCAAGACACTAATGGAGCGGCTACCACAAGAGTCACGTCAACCCCAGATAGAGCTGACAAAGGAATACTTTTAACATCCTGCGCAAGCACTTCAGCAAGACGCGCATTTATAGATGAAGAGGATCGTGTTGCTCCTGAACGCCCAGTAGAAAAGAATCAGCAATTCAATTTCATCACACATGAAGATCATGAACGGTTTCTCCAAAATCGAGGCAAAGAAAATCAGCAACCCTCCTAAGTTCACGGAGGCCCTCTTCCCGAAGCTGCATAATTTCTGGGGACTCCGTCCACAAAATCGTGCAGTCTATGATGAAACATATATGTGAGTTTCTGTATTTCTCCAAGGTGCAGCGTCAAGACATATCTGCAGCCCCCAACCGCACTGTATCAGGAAAGCAGCTGTTTCCAGCCCGGTGAAGCCGTTCCCAAACCCCAACCTCTCTTGGGAAGCACGATTGATAGATGGAACTAGGGACTCCTAACCACTGTTCACTTGAAGTATGTCGAGTTTGACAGCATGCTGATTCACGCAGCCTCCAACTTCGACATTGTAACCGACAAGACTCTAGTTGCAAGGGGAAATCAAACAGAAGAAGCGTATTCTTTCCCATGAGGAGAAAAACACGATTTTGCCAACTAGCACTATTTGTGTGCCGTCTTCCCATATGTCATATCGTCTCAACCCGTTTTTCGAAGTCAAGGGTTAATGGAGACCTCACTTGAGTTCTCTCCAGGAGCCGCTTCTACTTTTCGCTTTATAAACCGCGTCGCTTCAACGTTGCACTCCAGGAGACGCTTCAACGTTCTCTCCAGAAGCCGCTCCGCTCCAACGTTTCGCTCTAGGAGCCGCTTCAACGTCTCACCTCCAGAAGCCGCTCCTCTTCAACGTTTCTCTCCAAGAGCCGCTCCGCTTCAACGTTTTCTCCAGAAGTCGACACTCATCCCTGTCAAGGATCGTGATCACAGCCAGCCAAGGTTCATAATGTTGGCCACCTTCTGTCTCATCCCGCCAAAGCTTGTGGTTGTGGGCAGTTTTACTCGCTTACACATCCAGCCAATTCCTTTGCTCTCATGGCCGCCCATGCAATTTCAGCCGACCTATTTTGTTGCCATGACAATGTAGTCTCTTATGATCACAACTGCTGCCAAGAACCATTGCTGCTCTTGTTACCAGCCAGAACTTCACCATAGCAACAACCTCTACAAGGGTAATCCGTACTTCTCCATATTTTAGTAAGTAATAGAATCACAATTAAGGATGCAAGATGGCGATATCTTTATCATGGACAACCCACCGACCATACAAGATGGAAACATGTAAACCACAGTTGGGGACTGAGGATTTACACGAAATCCCTTCACTGTCAAAGCTGAGAAGACGTGGTCAACCCAAAAGTCGTAGCCACGACGAGGTCATCTACTCTTCAAGGGTGTAACGTAAGAATATCATCACCTCTCTGCCCAGAAGGCGTGTGCAACACTTTACGAGGCCCACGACGGATCCCAAGCCTACTCAGAGGAAACAACTTTAGTAACCAAAGAGGAGTGCGACTAGGGACTTCTCATCGCGGTCCATTCCCGACAACAATCAAAGCATTCATGAGATAACTCTAGAGACGCGGCTGAAACATTTTTCTTGAAGAGACAGAGGGTGCCATGATTAACGACATAACTCTCTTACTGCCACCCCTTCGTTATCCAGAATTTTCGTTCATGAGATGATTCCAAGAATCCCAGCATCACATCCAGAAGAGTAAAATAAGCTTGTATCAAATCCCATAAGCATGGATTCAAGGCGATGCAATTAAAGTAGGCTACGATCGGGGGTGAAGCCTCCTTCGAGGTTTGAACGCAAATCACCACCTTACCAGTGAATGCAGTAGAAGCACATCTTCCACGATAAAATAGGCTCAGGATAGTTACACATGGGGACTACTAACATGGGATGCTTTTCACTCCCATCAACCAGGTTATTTCTGATTTCAACATCATCATTTTTTACGAGCCGCAGGAATTCCTCAACATGAAGCCGTACGCGTACATCAAAGACTCCAAAAGCACGCCACAGTACATTCACATATCCGGCCACACCATTGGATCTAACAGAAGTATAACTGGGGACTGCTCACCGCATCCCATTTCATACAACAGTTTAAAAGATGGTTCAAAGGATATCGATTAGAACGAAGATCTTGAAGACTTGATAGAAGCACATCGGCAACAGAACGCTCTCAACTCGTCTATTTCACCCAATGGATCCAGAGGATTTCGGCCATGTAAGCATCCACAACATATCATCATCACAATCAGAAAGTCCAGGCACCAGATAGCCTAAAGTCAAGGATGGACCAATAACGCAACCACAATCTCTAAGATTATCCCTGACATGATCATTGCTGAGCATATATTTCCTCCATTTATCCCAAGATCGCAATGGAGTTTGGTAAATTTTAAAATCCACTGGAGAGATTAGACACTCATTTTTCTGGAGTCAGAGCCTTATTACACATTCTGGAAAAGATCGATGGTACTGTTGGGTGGATACATGCAAGAGCACCTACCTTGAGTTCTCATGGCTTGCCTTGCCGTTGATTATAACTATTGGAGATTGCTTTGTTACCATTAATGCTCGCTCTACCACTGCTAACAAATGAAGAAGAGGAGCCAGATGCTGCTGATGAAAGCACGGAGCCGGACGAACAACAAAAACAGAAGAGGGTCGATACACCTTTTCACACGAACGCGGAGTTTGAACAGAATAAGGATTCCTTATTGCTCCATGAACGAGAATAGATGACTAGGCGCACCACACTCATGCTCCATAGCCGAACAAGTAGTGTGACAATATCTCCTCTCCACGACCGAACCAGCAGCGCGCCAGCACGAGGAACACCAGTCGCTCAACCTACAAACGCTCCATGGCTTCAGCACTCCGTGGTCAAGACAACTCTCCATGGCTCCAGCACTCTGTGGTAAAGCAAACTCTCCGTGGCTCCAGCACTCCGTAGTCAAGCCAACTCTGCATGGCTCCAGCACTCCGTGGTTAAGTTAGCGCCAACGCTCCAGCATTCCGTGATCCAGCCAGCAAGCCTTCCAAGTGCCATTTCCACCGTTCCACGGACTGAAGCCATCAACGCCACCATCACCATTTGAAGCCAAAGTTCCAGCGTTATCATCACCGTTTGGTAGCCAAAGTTCCAATGCCATATTTTCACCATTCCATGGACTGAAGCCAGTTTCCACCATTCCCTGACCTAGCTAGCGCCATCTTAGCCGTTCAAAGCAGCGCCATCTCCACCAGCCAAGGAAGCGCCATCTTGTCCGTTCAAAGCAGCGCCATCCACCGTTCCACGAATCAGGAGCCAGCCGTGCCATCTCTGCTTCTCCGTGATCTAGCCAGCCAAGTGCCATCCACCGCTTCACGGACCTAGCCAACAGCACCGCTCCACGGACCTATCCAACAACGATGCTCCGCGGATCTAACCAGCAACACCATTCCATGGATGTAGCCAAGCAAGCAGCGCCGTCCATCATTCATCCATCATTCAAAGCCAACATCGCCATCTACCGGCTAGCAACATTCGTCATTCCGCGGACCAAGTCGCAGTACCACCTCTGCCAATTAGTAGCCAGAGTCGCAGTGCTGAGGCCTGCACCCCATGGCCAAACAAAATTATGCGAAGCCGCCGATGCAAGGATCGCAGATTCTTCGTGCCTCCTAACAAAGGTTAGCCAAATCTTCTTGACAATCTCTTCGTGACTTGTTGTTTCGATTTTATCCTCGTTTGTCACCATCTCATGCTTACCCCGCAAAAATGCCACTATTTCGAGCTAAGCAGGGGACTTAATGTTGATGGTGGTTTTTAGATTAGGGTTAAAATCGTAAAACCTTGCATCTGATGTGACGTCACTCTGCAAGGAAACAGAGCCACGTGTGCTAACCTCTCCACTGGCATATTTATTGAGCCGCTCAATATACTTACATGAAATTTATCCAGACTGGCGAATCCCAGATGTTCTGTAAATTTCGGCGCCTCGCGTATATTCACTTAATATAAGTTCTTGTGAATGCCTTCTATGCTATGTTCTCCGGCTGAACTCTTAATGTTGATATAGCATGACGATTTGTGTTCACTCGCAGCAGAGTAGTACGAATCTCCAAGTATCGAGAATAAGATTTTTGCATAAGGTATTCAATCAGAAAAGCATGCTGCTCTCTGGCAACGAAATTAAAAGAGCTCTATGACGACACGTAGAACTCAATCAATCGTCCTGACTAACTTACAGAAGTTAGGGTTTCGCGCCTCGCGCAATGTACCAGGCCTTGCTTGTCAAAATTAAGACTAAGTAATTAATCTTTCATGGATTAACAGGTGCAGAACCTCACCCAGAATAAGAAAACAGGGAGTCGCAGCAGCAAAGAGAGGCGTGGCTGTGCCTTAGGCCAGCTAGCGCCATTGGCCACGCCCCGACCCTATTTCTCTCGACCAATCAGGTCGCTTTAAACTCGCCACACGCACATAAGTTGTGGCTGGGCCCATGCTTGCCGGCCCCACTTCTGATCGATCAATCAGAACGCGCCAAAGCCGCCACACTCTCACCAAAAGTGTGGTCGCGCCTTGTGTTTGGCCGGCCCCCTTTTGTGGCCAATCAAGTTGCTCTAAACTTGCTACCATATGTTAAAGTTCAAACACACCCTGCCGCGCCACCTTGCTAAACTGACAAGCTAAACGCGCCCTACCACAACAATATATTGATCGGCATGCCAACATGCCACTCTACCGCGGCAACTTCGCAACATGCCAACTTCGCATTATGCTACCTCGCAAACATGCCACTTCGTGGCAACCTGCCATAAATAGCCACCCACGACAATTCCTACTCATGTGGCCGTTTCCACACTATGGCCTTGCCATAGTTCCTTTGGCATAGCCATGGCGCCGTTTGCACAAAATTAGCGCCATGCCGCAGCCGCATGCCACGTGCCCTAATTAGGGTTTCGACATGCCAAACCCTAATTTTGGCAAATTGCTACCAAAGCCAAATAACGTTTCCCGGAGCAATGGGATTGGTGTGACAACAGGGCCAATGTTGCCACGCCACATGTGGGTCCGACTCGACGGCGTCAAAACCAAGCCTTGGCCACGCCAAGCCCTAATTCTTCCACGACACCTTGGACACGCCAAGCCCTAATTCTTCCACGACACCAAACCCTAACTTTGGCCACGGAGCCAATTTTTAGCTTTGGCCATACCGCAACATCACCGGCATACCGCTATGCCACGGCTACGCCATTGGCATGCCACTATGCCATGGCTACGCTACTGGCATGCCATTAGCATGTGGATGACGCCACTTCGCTATACAACAAGATGTGGCCATAATCAATGGCCATCCTTCTTCATGAGATGCAATCTCAGCCATCCAAGTTCGCCACCGAACTGATGGACTTGTGGAAACTCTTAGGCGACCAACCGCCTAAACCCAGCGACCATGGCTACGCCGGGCGCCACTTTCACCATCGTGCTACTGGCATGCACAAGTCATGCCCAATGCCACTGCGCCATTTTCAGGCGCCAACACAAGGTAGCCAACATTCAACGGCTACCCTTATTCATAAGATGCGATCTCGGCCATCGAAGTTCGCCACCAAACCGGTAAGCTCGCGTTAAGTTTTAGGCAACTAGCCAAAATGAGCCTAGCATCACATGCTATTTACCTGTGGCAAGCCTCTCGATTTTAACTTGCCACACGTAGCAAAGTGCTACATGTTTTCCACGAAAACACTCGAGACATCAAAATATGTCATAAACTGGGGATGCTCATCCGGGGTATTGGTCCGGCGGTTTACGAAGTGCGGCGTGCAATGCGCCCGTTACAAAGAAAGTGTCATGAAGTGGGATAATTAGTGGTGGTGAAAAGTAATGGTGTAAACAATTCATTTCCTTCATCATGAAAGCGAAATGACTGGTGGTTACACGAATTCACTTCCCTCATCATGGAAGCATAACGTCTGACAGTTACACGTTACTCTTTTCTTCCACCACTCAATCATTTCCACTTCCTACGAGACCAGGGTACGTTTCACTATGACTTGTATAAATAGGTCTCACCTATTTCCACCAAACGATAAGTTTTGGTCAGGAGAATAATACAACATCCAGAAATCATCTGATAGCTTCATCCAGCTAGCCAGTTCAACTTTATGATACAAGTCACAAAACGCCCACACTTCCAGAATCAACTATTCGGGTCTCAACACTTTCTTCGCTTCCCTCCATAAGACCAACTCTTCTCCTTCACTTTGTGACCGAAGTAAGCCTAGAACGGCCATTTCTTGGTTTAGGCCAGGATTGTACGGATTGATCTATCGAATCAAAAGTACTCCCGTACAGTACATTGTTTAGGGTTTAGATTTGTTTCTCACCTACACACACCCAAAATTACCAAAATCAGCAGAAACGGTTTTCACCCTCAAACACCAAGCTAACGTGGAAAGCGAATTGGGAGCAACTTAGGAAAAACCGTAAGAAAGGGTAACCTTCAAACAACTTGTAGTATAATTAAAAACATTTAACCGATTTAATGAGCTGAGGTTTTCTTATTATTATTATCCATATATAATCGAACATTACAATTTCTTCCAAATAATCTACCAGATAGCAAATGATAACAACTCCCAAATCTTCTATAAGCAAACTTTTTATGTTCTTAGAAGACCATTTCCTAACTATTGTCTTCGGTAAATTCCCACTTAATGCCAAGACTATAGAGAAAGTAATTCTTATTTTTCAAAATTTCCTTACATGGTACATGGTAAGAATAACATCCTAAAAAAACTAATCTACTGGAATTTACTTTTAATTTATTTTGGAAAAATTGGTAAAATACCCCTATATGGGGTGCAATGTTGCTAGGTTATGTTGGTAACATTTAAACGCCACGGGAAATGTCGATCTAAACATGCCCAAGAATTTTATCTTCAAAAAAATTTCAATTTAAATATGCCTGGCTTGATTGGGGTATACCCAGATTAATTGGGGTATACCAAATGAGACAAAATAGAGTCATTTTGAAGTAAAAAAGGTCACCCCTTGACCAAATATTTTTAAAATGGCAAAATTGTCCTCGTTTAATTAACATTAAAATTTTGATTAGATTAATTAATTAAGTTTAAATTGATTGAATAGATTAAAACTTATGAGTTTAAGTTATGAAATTTTGTTTTTGATTGAACTTTTGTGGGATGATTTTTGATGAATTTTTTTTTTATTTTGAGAATATCTCTTGCAACGAAAATGAAGCACACAACCGAAACACTTCTAAAAAGGGAATTGTAAATCTGTTGTATGAAATCATACTCAAAATCAAAGAAGAAATCAACACTTTCAGTTCTGAAAGTATGAAAAGTCGGCAAGGTCGACGAATGAAGAACATGCCGACTGTATTTGGCCGGCAAGGTATTTAAATGAAGAACATGCCGACTTTATTTTTTTTTGACACACAGGAGATGGCTATTGAAAAATATTAGTCGGCAAGGTCTACAAAAAAAAACCCCGCCGGCTGTTGAAAATACCTGTTTGGTCGTATTTGGCCGGAAGGTCTTCAAAAATACCACAGAATTTGTTGAAAAAATTTACACAGGAGATGGCTATTGAAAAATATCACGCCAGATGTTAAAAATACCATGCCGACTATATTTGGCCGGCAAGGTCTTCAAAAAATACCCTACCGGCTGTTGGAAAAATACACACAGGAGATGGCTATTGAAAAATACCACGCCGGTTGTTGAAAATACCCTGTCGGCTATATTTGGCCGGCAGATCTTCAAAAAATACCATGCCGGCTGTTGAAAAATTTTACAGTCGCCGCCATGGCTGTTATGAAAAGTCGGCAAGATATGCATGTTACGACCTTGCCGACCAAAAACACAGAAATCATAATTTTCGATTTCTAACCTAATATAACAATCAAATCACAAAACACAATGATGGGTTTGAGTTTAAACATCATTTATAGTCTTTTTTTTTTCGCTGGTAGAGTCAACAATTTTTTTGGAAAATAAAAGTTGAAGATTTTTATATGGCTTTGGTTGATGGAAGATGAAGATGAAGAAAAAGAAGAGAAGATTAAGAGTTGTTTAGTTATTTTAATTTTAGGGTTAATAAAATTAAGAAATGGGTTTAGTTTAAGATTTAATTAGTTCAAGGGTATTAAAGTAAAATTACCCTTTTTAATAATGACACATCATGTTCCCTTGAAATTGGGTATACCCCAATTAATCTGGGTAAACCCCAATCAAGCCACATTAAATATGTCATAAGATTCAATCTAAAGTAGTCTTGTGAATAAAGAAAAGAGAGAAGGAGACACAAAATAGAGGGGAAGAGAGAGAGAAATTCTATTAATGTGTATATAGAATACAAGAGATTAGGCCTCTATTTATATCGATAGAAGACTTGGTGTCCAAGATACGTAAACCCTAAACTTAGACACGAAGGGCATCTTAGTAAATAAACAATAGTTTATAACACTCCCCCTGATGACCACTGTGGCTAAGTCATTACAAGCATACCAGGAAAACTCAAAGAGAAAAACCTGAAATTGCATAAGCATGTAAAAACTCAAAACAGTGTTGGACACGCAGATTTTGCCTCATTAAAACCTTGACAAGGAAAACCCATTGGGACAAAACCTTGACGAAGGAAAAAGAGTACAACGCTATAAAGTCCAGTGAATGCACCTTAATTTGATGATGGCGCTCCCCCTGATAAATACTTCAGTCAATTGGCGTGCAAATCTTTGAGTCGAGACTTTCCAATTTTGAAGAACGAATTTCTTGAATACAGAAGAGGACTGTGTTTTCATGAAGATGTCGGATAGTTGATGAAGTCTTCATTTGTGTTGCACAAGCAGTAATGCCTTCGATTACACTTTTGCGGAGTTTACATTCTTCTTCAACACATTGAGAACTTGTTTCATAGATTGCTAGCTTCCCGAGATGATTTGCAGAAGTTGTTGATGTAATTTCTTCAACATAAAGCCAAGATGTAGATAAATTACCATAAGTGAACAAAACTGAATTTGTGGTCATACCTTATGTGGATCGGAATGACATTCAAATTACTAAGGGATTGTTTTCTTGATTTGGCCTAACAAAATGACCTAGTTAATGGTGGGAATCCACCAAATAACAAAAATTATACAACTCCCTCTTGGATGACCACCATGTTGAATTCAATTGCCTCACTAAAAACCTTGCCAGTAAAACCCAATGGGAAAAAATTTTGACAAAGGAAAAAGAGCATTAAAATATCAACATTTTGGAGAAAAACGTCAATGAGATGTTGCCTCGTTAAAACCTTGTCAGGAAAACCACATGGGGCAAAACCTGAATGAAGGAAAAAGAGTACAACTGTTGACAAAAATATGGATGCTAACCCAACTATATGAATTTTACATAAAACAAGCAGCAAAATAATAACTCTTATAAATGAAAAAATTGAAACAAGATGTTGCCTCGTTAAAACCTTGTCAGGAAAACCACGTGGGACAAAACCTGAAACGAAGGAAAAAGAGTACAACTTTTGACGATTTATGGATGCTAACTCAACTATATGACTATTACAAAAAATGAGCATCAAATCATAACTCAAGTCTATCTCAAAGACGAGTTTAAGCTAGCATAATTCTAACTGCAGATTTAATAAAGAAATAAAGAAAATAGAATCTATGCTGCTAAAGCGTGGATTTTGGTGTTTTTAAAGGACTCCTCAAGAGACCTACAAAGTTGATATGATCAACACATTAATCCGGATTTTTGTTTTGTACCAAATTTTTAAAAACACATAAAAGGATTGTTAATCCTGACATAATCGAGTCAGGAGGCTGTCTGAATATAATTTAAATCTTATAAGGATTAAAATTTTGAATATGTTCCCAACAACATACGAGTCCTTGCAGGACTACCACGCTAAAGGCATCATATATGGGGAACAAAAATTTATTAACACAATCCTAGGGTCTGAGCGAAAATAGAACCCTCAAATCATTCTTATAACGAATATATTTCTCGTACAACACATTATGACTACACCATCTTGGAAATTTTAAGGTGTTACGTATTGGATCCAAAATTGCGTTAGTTGAGAAATTAATCCAATCTAATTTGGATTGTATGCCAACCAATCACATATGTCGATATTCCTCTGCAGAGGGGTTCACAACCACCATCATTTATTTCAGTATCTACTATAAGTGAATATTCGACCATAGTTAGCTTTTCACGATCCCACAAAATTTTCCAGTGTATGCATATCTTGAAAAAATTCAATCAACTGGTACCAGCGCCCGCGGGCACTATAATCTCCCGATCTTCCAGTGAGCAGATATGAACTATGAGAATGTGGATCTTGTTTTGATAGACTCTATTGAAGTACTATCTGTAGCTTATTCTAAAATGCTACTTTTTGCTATATGTGACTGGATTTTCCTTTCAAAAGGCAAAAGCTTATATAAAATCAAAATGAGATATTTCACACCAATTAATAATGACAGCCTTTTTTTTTCGATTTTGATCATGTCGGGAAAGAAATTGATATAACTTTTAAGTTAATTAACACAAGCTTCTGATAGTGTAGGCCCTCCCCCTGATCATGGTGGAACTTTTCTTTTTATCTCATATACGAAAACTTCAAGTTTCGTAAAGTATTATCCGATTAATTCGAGACATATACTTGTTATGAAATGTCTTTTTACATAAAAAAAAAATAGTATTAATAGACATACATATTTAACATCAACCATGAAGTACATTTGGAACCCAAAATTAATTGGTACAAAAGCATATAAAATATGCGAACTCTCCATAAAAAATAAAATTATGGACACTTATTTTAGCAAAAGAAATTTATAGAAAGATCAATTAAGTCTCTTAAGGACTAATTATATAGGCTAACAAGCCGGGTGCGCACCCCTTGATCTTTAGCGTCCAATTCCAACTACAAGTGGAACTATTTAAAATTTTGGAGAATAATGCAAGGAAGAAAAATAAAAAAATGCTAAAATGAATGTAGCAATTCTTCACTTTGTTGATGTTTGCAGTTGTGAATAGCATAATCATGAAACCCCACCATTGGTTTATAAATGGTTTCGTGTATGGAATGGAAATCCATGGTTTATAATTGCCGAAAGGAATATTAGTTTGGTGGTCAAAACTTAATTTAACCAATCATCCCTTTTTCCAGAATCGAGAAAATCAATGTTGGTAAAAATGTAGAAAATATGCCAACTTATTTTCTCTTATCTCTATGGAAATCGATGGGGAAAATTAACACCAATCGGTTTCTACGATTTACCAGAATCATATCGACAAAAGAAAAGAAAAATAATCTTTCTAGTTATCGCATAAAGAAAATCCCCTTTGTGGTTGGCAGACGATTTCTTGTAAAGAAATAGAAACCATATGGATAAATCACATGATCCTTGTCGAGAGGACAGAGATACCAAATTTAATTGGCCGTAGATTTTTCAACCATGCACGTGATTAGTTACCGAAAAGGTAATCGAGCCCGCAATAACACCGATTTTGGTGATTATAGTTTCACTAAATAAATAGGAACTATAAACCATTTTTCAATGGATTTTCTTTTTGCTCTCTCTATAAAAAGGACTAGAGAGAGAAAGGAAATCAAACTTTCAAAAATTGATCACCCGTAAATAGATAACTTGACCAAGCATATACACTAAAAGAAAATATATAAAACCGCAGCTCGATTACTGTTAAAAAAAAATAGACAGGAAAGATGCTAAACAAAAATACCAATAGCAGATTGGATACAACGCCATGAATCAGCCCAAGTATTGGTGTCTGCCAACTCATGTTTCTCCACTTGTTTAATCATGTTTGATTTAACCTCTTAAGTATTCCGTACCTCCATGGTGGACTCTTTGCGATTTGACAATATCACCATGATATTTATACAAACCAAGGTGAGCACGTGCAAAGAAACAAATAAAGAAGAGATTAATTAGTACACAGTTCCAAAACGACAAATCATAAATAATCAAATCACTATGATATGCAGAAACTAAAGTTAGGTTAAACCACCGTGTAAAAAGAAAAATAAAGAATAAAGGAAATAGTATAAGATATCACCGATTTCACTTCTATTTTCGTTTTTGAAAATAGCCGCATAGCTCAGTGCAGGGCGTGCAGATAACGTCTTGTGAATAAAGAAAAGAGAGAAGGAGACACAAAATAGAGGGGAAGAAAAGAGAGAGAAATTCTATTAATGTGTAAATAGAATACAAGAGATTAGGCCTCTATTTATATAGATAGAAGACTTGGTGTCCAAGATACGTAAACCCTAAACTTAGACACGAAGGGCATCTTAGTAAATAAACAATAGTTTATAACAAGTAGTTGTTGTTAACTTGTTAAAGTTCACTACTTCACTATAATCATATGACAAATTCTATATTCTTTGAGTTTGGTATGAAAACTATCGTACTTTATCAAAAGACTGATACGTCCAGTTTCTAATTGGAGCATATCCGACGTTGTCATTTGTTTGAGAGCTCAACCAGAATGTCTGTTCAGAACGTTCAAAGAGAAAGACGACACAACAGCAATAACTTTTCTTTCTTAAAAAGAAAAAACAGTAATAACTTTTTCAAAACGACAGATCTTTAGCAAAATTTGGTAGGAGCTTTAGCAAACAGTAAGAATATAAATTAGAAGCTTTTCCAAAAGAAAATGGAAGGCAAAGCAAAGACATCCACGGTGACACTGATATCATTTTTCGTTGACAAAAAGAGTGTCGATATACCCGATACTTCTCTCTTTTGGGGTTGCGATTCTACGGCTGATTCCGAAACTCGACTAAAATTTTGGAAATTAGGATTAGCCGTGGATTAGAAAAGTAGAATTGCAAAATTTGTAACATTTGGAAAAGTTAGTCGACTAACATTTAGTAATATAATCTTTATTTTCAAAAAAAAAAAGTCGACTAACATTTAGCTGAGACAATTTAATCGGCGGAAAATTGGTCATTTGTCTAAATATTTTTAAAACCTGGTTCAAATAGACGAGTAAAAATTAGTATGGGTGAAATGGACAAAAAAAATAGTAAGGATGAAACTGGATGCATCCTGATGTAAATTAAAAAACGAAAAAGTATTTGAAAACACAAAATTGGTTAAAAAGACCAAAATCAAAATTTCCTTGGTGAAAAGGACAGTCAGATTTAGATACTGTTTAAATAGACAAAAATTTAAAAATAGGCAGGATGTAACCCGGTTTCATCCCGTCCATTTTCAAATATTTTTTCTTATTTTTATTTTACACAGGATGCATCCGAGTTTCATCCTTGCTATTTTTTAAGTTTAAGCGGGATGAATCGGTTTCATCCTTGCTTGCTTTTTTTTATCCATTTCACCCATAAAATTTTTTACTCGTCCATTTGAACCGTGTTTTAAATTTTTTGACAAATGACCCATTTTTCGATTTGAAAATGGGTAGGATAAAACTGTTTACATCCTGGCTATTTTTGTTTTTTTTTCCATTAAACAGTATCAAAATCTGGATGTCTTTTTCACTCAGGATTTGTTGATTTTGGTCTTTTTACTCAATTTTGTGTTTAATCGGAGATGTTTTTTCAACCTAGATTAGTGGCACTCAAAATTGGGTGCATCCATGGCTCCCATGTACTTAACGTACATATATAAAATTGTAATGGCCGTTGTTTTGAGTAAATGCAAGTATCCAACAATGGTTCCGAAAGCTTATTTCCATTCGGTAACTGGAGGTACGGATATGACATTTGTTTTAAAGCATCTATGATGTATAACTAGAGACTAATTATCAAGGATTAATTGGGGCCCTAAAAAATATTTGGGGGCCTCACCAAATTTATACCCACACCAAAAATTATAGGGGGCTTCCACAATGAGGGTGAAAGTGCAATTTTACCCTTTCCTTAAAATTAATAGGGTCGTTAACGATCCCGAAGTTTACTAGCTAGAGTCGTTATGGCTTTGAAAATAAATAGGTAACGACTCTAAGAGGTGATTTGAGTGGGTATAAATTTCTTTGTTTATAGGTAACGACTCCCAATCAATTGCTAAAATAAATAGGTAACGACCCTTAAAATTAATAGGGTCGTTAACGACTTTCTTTGTTTCTCCAGAAACTAACGACTCTAAGAGGTTTCTTTGACGACTCCCTTTGATACTAACGACTCTAAGAGGTTAGTTTACTAATCGTCAATCAGGTTTGAATACCTATAATCGTTAGTTTACTAATAGGTTAGTTAACGACCACAAATAGGTAAGGTAAGAGTCGTTAGTATAAATAGCTAAAATGTAACCGACCCTAATTCGAAAAAAATAATTATAACGACTCTAGATGACCTACAAAAGGGAGTCGTCAATATTTTCAAAATTGATTGACGATTTTTCATAACTGCACATTAGAGTCGTCAATTTTTTCAAACCTGGATGACGATTTTTCATACTGCAGATTAGAGTCGTTTATTTTTGTGACAAATAACTAACGACTCTTTAAGGGTCGTCAGTTTAATAAACTCCCGACCTAACGACTCTAACACTGAGCTGCTGCATAGTGACCATGAATCGACAACTTGGAGCACCATTCATGCGATTTGGAGAGTATAGGAAGTTTACCTGATTGTTTAGAGCTTTGGGTTCTTCATTTTGAGTATTGGTTCCATCATTTTGAGCAAAAAGATCTCCAACAATTTTTTTTTCTTTCTATAATCTTAATTTTTACCCGAAAACTGATTTAATCTAACTTAACAAATTAACAACTAATCTAACTAATCAACACAATTAACACTAATCATTAGGGGTAGTTTAGCCATTTTAAAAAAATGGGGATAAGGGGTAACCCCCGATTACTATTTCATGACATTTTTTTTTGTCATGTAGCTAGGGCCCCTAATTATTTTCCTGGGCCCCCAATTTTTTTTTGCTAATTATTCCATATGGTTCATATAATGACATTCAAAGTTCCTAGCCTACTACGCCTACCTGTTAAAGAGGAGGTAGTCACATCCCATCCGGTTAACATGCACCTACCCATTGTAATTCCGAAGAAGATACAACATATTCACTGTTGATCGACATATGACCAACCTCTTTAGCAGTACGACGTAAATGCTTCCCACGCTAAGAGCATCTGTAGTCATGACTAAATTGCCAATTTTAAGCTAGATTCGGCTTTCTTTTTTGAATTTTCATTTCAGGGGCAATGGTAAAAGGCTTGCTAAAACAAAAGGCGATATAAATCTGCATGTAAAAGTGAGACAAGACAGTATCATTTTTTATTTATTTTTTGATCGGCAAAGAAAGGATTTTATGGATCAAAAAGAAAAGGTTATAATAACGCGTTTGGATACCGGAAGCAGAAGTGCTTCTGCTTCTGAGCTTCCAGAAGTTACTTCTGAGAAGTTGAAAAGTTAAAAAGTTAGTTTGGCAACTACTTAGCTTATAATTTAAAAAGTCGATAAGCAAGTTTGGCAAATTTGTAAATTCAGAAGTCAAAATATCCTGGTTATATTTTGTGACGGACATGAAATTTGGATGGCTAGCACAAACCCCCTGTTGCGTATCTCGTATAAAATGAGGTTACAATTTTTTATTTTTAACCATAGATAGAATTAAACTCTCGGATTAAGAAAATTTTATCAACTAATTAAATACAAAAAACCTATCAAGGATGTTTCTTAAAATGAAGCCTGTTTGAGCAAATGAGTTTATGAGACAAGAACTTGATTCAAAACTAGTTTTACAGAGAACCCAAAATAAGGTTATATGAGACAAACAAAACATAAATGACCTTGACACTTGCATTCATTAAAATACAAGTTCAATATCTTGCATTCATTTACAATGGTAATTGAGTACTCAACTACGGAAAATTGTAACCTAAGTGCATCCCAAAAATACTCTCAAAACCACCTAGTAATTATGCCATGCGATGTAAAGCTTCACTGCTGCAGACTTTTCGTAGCTTACTGCACCCGGCAAACTCTTGTTGCATGATCTACTTAACCTGAGACTACCAAGTAGACTTGTACTATTAAATAGCATGCTCATTATAATCTAAACACATAATATCCACTACCAATGTAACTACAGGCACATTAAGATTTAACCAAGACCAAAATCTCTTACTGCTACCTTCTATACGAATCTGGCACATTAAGATTTAAGAATTAAGTAATAAGCATGACCCATATCACAGAATATCCATAAAACATCAAAATTCATAAAAGAAATTTATTTTAGGAAAACCATAATAACCTTTATCCATTTTTCTTCTTTGGGGCATTTCCTCAAACAAGATATGAGGGACTTTTCAGTTGATCGAAAGATGAGCTTGTAGTATGAGATGAGTTTATAGTAAGATTTCAGTGCTTTTGTATGTAATAACCAATTGGGAGAATGAAAATTAAACTAGAGAAAAAAACTCAAGTACAGAAATTTCATCAATTAATTTTAGGATCATTTAACCTGTGTTTACTCCTCCCTCCTCCGTATACATATCTTCTTCTCACGGGCAAATCTATCTTGATTTTCAGGAAGATGAAAGATCGTATTTTATTATAAAGAAGAAAAGAAATTTAGTATAATATACAATTATCGAGGAGAAGTAAAAAAGCAACTTCTCCCAGAAGTTAGAAGCCATGAATTTTTGCTCCAAAAATAAGCAGCTATTTTGCTTCTAGAAGCAGATTCAAAATGCCATTGCCAAACTAGCTTTTAAATTTTCAGCTTAAAAAAAAGAAAAAAGTCACTTCTGTGTGACTATCCAAACAGCCTATAAATATTTGTACCACCCAACCCAAAAAAAGAAAAAAAAAACATAAAAACATAAAAACAAGAAAAGCGAAAAGGACTAGGTAACCAATCCTATAAAAAATATGGCTACTCAGAAAAGACAGAGTGTCAGTTTTCATTTCACTTCAGAAGTATTTTTAAACTCTTTCCCCACTAAAGATCAAGAATATAGGCACTAAATTATTTTGTTAACCACCGTAGTTTCACAACATATTTTGTCCGTGAATTTTTTTGAGTTTCTTTCCTTCCAAATGCAACATAAGATAGCTGCAATATATGGAAGTTAAAGCAGAAGTAGATTGGTTCATATTCCAAAATTGTAGAGTTGTTGCATGATCCCCAGACATTGATAAAAAACAATTCAGGTTCTCCAGAAATATGCTCCAGATTTTCTTGGCAAAAGTGCAGTGCTACAATAGATGGGCAGTTGATTCAGACTCATCACAGAATAGACAACCATCTGGAACATCAATACATTTTCTCCTAAGAGAATCTCTAGTTGGTAGCTTGTCATGAGCAATAGACCATAAGAGAAAGCGATTTTGAAAGGATATTTTTGCTTCCATATGAGTGAGAAAATTGCTTCATCAACCTGCTGACCATCAATAACACTAAGGAAGTCATAAAGAGATTTAACAGACAAATTTCTTAGAGGTTAAATCTCATTGTAACTCATCATCCACACCAGGCACAAAGGAGAAGGAAACTAAATCAGAAATAAGAATATAGAATTCAATAGCAGTTGCACCAAATAACTTTCTAGGAGTTCTTAAATCCCAAACAACCTGTCAACTTCAAAAGTGCCAAAAACTGCAATTTTCATGTTATTTGACCTAGCAACATCAAATAAGTGAGGATAACAATCTTTTATGGGAGAATCATAGAGCCACGAGTCTTTCCAGAATCCTGCAGTAACACCATAATTTATTTTAAAATTTAAATACTTCAAAAAGAAATTATTGCAGTTCATATATAATAGCTCTCCAAACAGACCTTCCATACAAGCATTTTGGAGCTTTGGCAAGCCAATCCACATCATTTGTACCATGCGTATCTACAACAACCCTCCTCCTTAAGGCATTTTTTTGAACATCAAATTTCCAAGACTATTTATAAACCAGAACTTGATTCATATTTTTTAGATTTTTGATACCTAAGCCTCCAAAATTTTTCCTTATACATAAAACCCTCCACTTGACCAGATGGATTTTCTTCTTCCAATATTATCATGCAATAAGAAATATCTCATTAACTCAAGTTTTTATTTTGCAAACGTAAACATGTATCTTAAACAAACTCATATAGTAGATAGAGAGACTATATAAGACACTGTTTATGAGAGTGATCTTACCGGCTCTTTTAAGTAAGTTTTTTTTTCCATCCAGCCAATCTAGAAACAAATTTCTCTACCAACTTATCATATTTAACAACACCTTTGCTTTTATCTCCAAGTGGTAAGCCCAAATAAGAAGTAAAAAGAGTCCTAGTATAGCAGCCCAAAACATCATATAATTGAGATAATTCACCATCAAAACCAACTCCATAAATTTGACTTTTGTAGAAATTGATCTTAATACCAGTTAGCAGTTCAAAAGAAATAAGAATGAGTCTGAGATTTTTAACATGCTCAATGTCATTATCTAAGAAAATTAGAGTGTCATCTGCAAATTGCAGATGACTGATAATCATACCTACATTGTTAACTTGAAAACCAGAAAGAATGCCCTGCACTTGAGTTTGTTTGATCATATAAGTCAGTGCTTCACCAACAAGAAGGAATAAGATGGAGAAATCGGGTCTCCTTGTCTAATGCCTTTCTCACTTGTAAAGAAGCATGAAGCACTACCATTCACCAACAATGAGAATTTAACAAACTACACACAACATTTTACCTAGTTCCTCCACTTCGCACCTGTTGATGGTGATTTTTCATTTAAGGCTAAAACTGTAAAAGCCAAAATTGTGCGCGGACATCCTGCAAAGGATAAAGCCACTGATAAGTGATGAATACTTCTCCACTTTACTAATTCACCTAGAATAGAGCATGTGGCAACAATCCTAGTATTCTGTGAATCAAATACACAAAATTCATCCAGGTTGGAGCATGTAGCAACAATCCCATATACCCTATGAATTTATAGCATTATCAATTAATACATGACCAGCCTTGTATTTCCTGTGTTGTTCCCACAGAACTCTCATTATTAGTACGGCATGACGACTAAGTGTTGCTGTCAGCAGAGTAACACGAATCTCCAAGTGTTAATAGTGAGGCATGCACGAAATACCCGTACAGGCTACATCTCTCGATGTGTTATACTAGCCCGATTGAGCATATTTGAATCTGGATTGTCCATATCAGTCTCAGAAACAATCACGACCACGCAAGTTGGCCGCATGATTTAACTAGCCTAGACGATCCTCAACAGGAGCAGGCTACTGATAGACGCATTTTTGTGTCAAGGATTGTCCTCAATTTTCTCTTTGTTGGTACTCGATTTTGTGCTTATTATGGTGTTTTGTGTGTTTGTAGGTATTTTTGGGAAATAAACATTTTTTGGAAAATTCGGCTCGAAAAATTACCCGGGACCCCCCGGAGGAGATTTGCTAAACGGACCCCTACTTTGGATAAGGGGCACCTTCTTCATTATTTACACCCCAGTGCGCCACCTGCTAGTCGCACCCCCGGTTTGGTTAGGGGGCACCTCTCTTCTTCGTTTAAATTGAGTTTTGGCGGGAAAAGAAATCAGCCCACTTGCATATGTTCTCTTCAAGATTTTGCGAGATTTTTGGAGATTTTTGTCACGAAAATTGATTGGTTATGAGCTGTAATGATGAAACGGGATTGGTATGCAAGTTATAATCAAAGAAAAAGGAAACTTCTATCAACAGAGCACGAGAATATCTCGGCGTTTCTTCACACTATCCCGAGTTTACATGAGTTGTAAACGTGTACTACATGTGTTTGGAAGGATCGAGCCACTAGTTAGAGCATGGAGGAGATAAATATGGATGTTTAACAGCTGCAAAACGCGTGGAAACAGAAAAAGAAGAAAGAAAATGCTCTCGGGTTAATATATTGTTGTGAGAAGATTTGGGAGGATTATTTGCATTTACTGCGAGATATTTTGATCATGTTGAGTATATATAGTGTGCTGGGGACTCAGAGAGAGTTTGGGGAGAGTTGGGACGAGAACAGAGGCGAGAATCGAGTTGCAGAGAAAACCCTTCTGCTGCTGCATGGGAAGAACACGAAGAACATAAGACCCACATGCAACAGTCGTTCCTGCTACAGTGATAACGACTCACAGCTGAGGGTCGTAGTTCAGAGACAGTCTTAAAGCAACAGTAACAGTGACATTTACCATTTATCGTACACTATAACAGTGGTTTGTAACGCTTCTCATGCGTTGCATATTCCTGGTTTATTTGATATCTCTCCTTTTCATCATTTGTAAGCGCATTTGAGCAATAAAATCATATTTTGAGCGTGTTTCCAACATGATGAGCTAGACCCCCATCACTGAGACAACGGAGGAAGCTGTTTTGCACCCATGTGGTAATTCTATTTAATTCCTTTATGACTATTTGCACTATCATAATTGATTTATGATTTTTCTTGATTATTTGTGAATTCGTTAGATGTCGCATGCTTAGTCTTAGGTACTTTAGATGCGTCATGCTTGTCAATTACATATAATTCTTTATAAAAGCTACCTTGGCAAAGAATTAGAGTCGATGTTTGTTATTTTATGAGCTTTAATAGCCCGGAATTAATAGATGAACCGCATGAATGTGAGAATTGGTGGAATCCCGAGTCCTAGTAACTCTCTTCATCTTGTGACATAAATTGTATATTTTTTCTATTTTTATTATTTTTCTTTATTAAATCATAAAATCAATTTCAACAAGTCCGAGTGAACGACAACTCTACTTACCACTATAAAAAACGATCAAATTTTTGGCGCCGCCGACGCGGACTTGTGTATAGATTTTTTTTTAGGTTTTTATTTTTATCATTTTTGTTCCTTTTTACGCGTTTTGGTATTCTCTGTTTGCTTTCATACTTGGTGCGGAGCTTATGAAAAAGAGAAAGTGCTGAAAAGAAAAGCAAAGCCAAAATTGGAAAGAAAAGAGAGATACGAACGGAGTGAAGAAGAAAATTTTGTATATATTGTTATTATTATTATTATTATTATTTTTAGAAATGTAATTAGGTAATTATTTTGTAATTTTTTTGGACTTTTTAATTCTTGGCCCCCCGTGTTCGTACACTGACATAGGAGTCAGTGGCCCGAGTCGACTTCAACGGTTCATCCCCTGTCTGGAACGGGAGGTAAGAATTCTAAACACCCGCGAATCCCCTGTCAGCGGGTTTACTGGATGATTTTGTATGCATATATGTTGAGGTCTTGAATACGGCTACTTTAAATTCCTAGTAAAGGGCAAGGACCGGCCATACAAGATAAGGGTTCGGATTTCATCACCGTTCTCTTCTTGCCCGCCTTAGGAAAACGATACCAAACGCGAACCTAAGCTTAAAATACTGACTAGAACGAGACCGATAGGGTAACGAGCTTAATAGGAAAGTCATTCGAAAAATATTGGTTACTCTTTAAGCATACTTCGAAGTTCATGATGGTTTCTGTAAGTTGAATGCGTGACTGCGCCGCCTTGTAATGCGGTGAGGCATTGGGTATCAAAGCTCCACGCAGCTTCCCTCGCCTCTATTCAACTTACTTAAACTCGGATTGATTCTAGAGGGGTCTGCTTAAATTGTAACGAATTCCCTTTCGAAGGATTAAAAGCTGGTCTAGAAACAATCTAAGTGGAGCCATCATGCTTTTTGTTTGCTAGAAATCAGTAGGTTTGTTGTGGTCGAGTCAGCCTTGTTTGTGCTTGTGTAGAATTCCCTTGCAGTTAGGATGTCAAACTGGTATTATAATAGCTATCACAATGAATATGAATATCCAACTGAACAATATGGACAACATTCTTTTTATGACCAGAGTATTAATAGTGGTTGGGAACGCCAACCTTTTGAAGATTATGGCTCATACCATGGTGAGCCCAATTACTATTCACATGAATACCGGTCATACGAGCAAAATTCCTATAATTCCTCTTCTCTAGATGAAGCACGTAAGATACTTGAGTCAACGTGTAAGTTAACTGAGTCAACACGTTGACAACACGTGTTGCTGAGACAACACGTAGGTTAGAGTTAGAGACGGAAGAAAGAATTGCTCGAATTACTCTTGATTGCCAATACATTCTTTCCAATATCACCCGTGAAAATGAGGACAATTTTTATAATCAGGATAACGAGGTTAGAATTGGTAACACTACTTGTTTAGATGAGGTTCAACCATTTTCATGTTATTATAATGATGATGAGGATAGTGTTGATGAAGAATTTGAAATAAATAGGCATAGTGATCAGGAATTTGTTACCCCAATTGAGCTTTATAACGATAATATTATTTCTAGTTCAAATCCAAATAATTTTAATAATTATTCACTTATTCAAAAGGACGGGGATTTTACTAGAGATACCCCCGTTTTAGACGATGTAGTATTTCCTTATGATTACGAAGCCGATAATAGTTTAGAGGAGCGGGTTTATCCTGAGAATATTGTTTTCGAGTCTAGCGATTTAAAAACATTAGTCTTAGACAAAGAAACTGAACTCGTAGAGATGGTGAGGATGTACTTGACTTAGAAGAATCAATTGACCATTTTCCGGAATCATATGACCTTGAAATTAGGGAAGTTGTGACTAGTCTTTTTAGAGACACTGAAAACTCTAAGTTTGGGGGTGATTATCATTCTCCATGTGCCTTAACTCTTACAAAGGTCCCTAACTTTGGACTTGACATATGTGCCTCAACCATTTTAAAAGATTATATTCATACACTTTTTCTAGAACCTAGTTGTGTCCATAAAGAAGTTCAGTTGTTAAGAACCCATCCTCTGGTTGATGTGGTTAACCCAGGCTATGATATCACGATTGATTTTGTTTTCCCACCAAATATTTTTCAACCAATTGTGGGAACGTATAAGTTTCAGATGTGTCAATTATTAAGTTTTGAGGCTAAACCTAATTACTTTAGGAGATTAGGGTCGACACATTTGCTAAAGAATGACCACTACCGTGGTCAATTGTGAGTCAAGTCTCGATTAACTTAGAGGATCCCCGATTATTCAGTTATTGTTATGTGCTTCTAAGTTCTTAATTGAGTATTTCCAGACTCTAGAACCCGATCTTCGGATCCCGCCTTTGAGGAAATCCAGCCAATGAAAGCTTTTTATCTAGACCCTTTTATAGAGATCGAACCCGAACCACAACTAGATGTAGTTGTCTTAAACAAAAAAAAATAGATAAGGGTGTGTTGGATATCTTCCGGGTGCATTGCGTTTCCTCTTCTTGTAGTTAGCACTTTTTGATCCAAATGACCCGCAGTTATTCCGGCTGCTGCTATATGATTCTTCGAGGTGACTAATCTCTTCCATTGTCTGGCTGAAGACTTTAAACTTAGCACTTCTTGGGAGGTAACCCAATATTCATGCGACATGGTAATATCTTTCCTTATCTCTTTTGCTTCAAATGGTAACAGTTTCTCCTTGTTAATGTTTTTAATTTCATCTTTAGAACATTGAGGACAATGTTAGATTTAAGTTTGGGGGTATGGGAGAAACCTTTTAGTTGCAGTATTAATAAATAAACTCCAGAGCCTAGAAATTTATGTTTATTAAGTTCGGCACTAACCAATCTAAGTGGATGGAAACATTTTGGTTGTAGGAGTTGAGGAACCAATCTGATTAGATGGAAACATCTAGAAGAGTCTATTCATAAAAGGATAGAGCTCAGGTGTTAGAAAAGAAAACATGGTAGTTTCGCCATATCCTCGTGATGGAAACATCGAAAGAATCCTGATCACTTCTCTTTCTTTTTCTTTTTACCATTGCTAGGGTGAAATAGAGTGACAGAGAAAAAAAAAATAGACCACTAGACCAACCATAATAAATACAATAAAGTCGACCACTGGTACCCTTGTATATGCCAGCTGAGTTGACCTAGAGTTAGGATTATCGACCACTGGTTCCCTTGTATATGTCAGTGTGTTGATATTAGTCCAGACCAGCATCTCAGTCCATTAGGATAGGTTCACCTTAGTCAACATCATCCACGTTTTCTCTACATCCATCTCCTTAATCTATCAATGTGATTGGTTGACTCGGTTTATGATGTCCGAAACTATCCGAGTAGAGCTCTGTCACTTTATATGAATTTTAGTATGCTTGAGTGCAAACTCGTGTACATCAATTGGAATTTCGCATCAGGGTACTTCCTCCTGTAGTCAATAAGTATGCCAACCAAGGAGATTCTTTAGTGCCTTCCAAGGTTCTGCGTAGATAGTTAGGGTCCGGAGTTAAGGTTTTGTGGGTTCACCTATGGTAAACCCTCCCGAGACAACACTCGGCTTATTTTTCTAGATTAGATTTGCTCGAGGACTAGCAAATAATAAGTTTGGGGGTATTTGATAGACGCATTTTTGTGACAAGGATTGTCCTCAATTTTATCTTTGTTGGTACTCGATTTTGTGCTTATTATGGTGTTTTGTGTGTTTGTAGGTATTTTTGGAAATAAACATTTTTTGGAAAATTCGGCTCGAAAAATTACCCGGGACCCCCCGGAGGAGATTTGCTAAACGGACCCCTACTTTGGATAAGGGGCACCTTAATTACTAAGGGGCACCTTCTTCATTATTTACACCCCAGTGCGCCACCTGCTAGTCGCACCCCCGATTTGGTTAGGGGGCACCTCTCTTCTTCGTTTAAATTGAGTTTTGGCGGGAAAAGAAATCAGCCCACCTGCATATGTTCTCTTCAAGATTTTGCGAGATTTTTGGAGATTTTTGTCACGAAAATTGATTGGTTATGAGCTGTAATGATGAAACGGGATTGGTATGCAAGTTATAATCAAAGAAAAAGGAAACTTCTATCAACAGAGCACGAGAATATCTCGGCGTTTCTTCACACTATCCCGAGTTTACATGAGTTGTAAACGTGTACTACATGTGTTTGGAAGGATCGAGCCACCAGTTAGAGCATAGAGGAGATAAATATGGATGTTTAACAGCTGCAAAACGCATGGAAACAGAAAAAGAAGAAAGAAAATGCTCTCGGGTTAATATATTGTTGTGAGAAGATTTGGGAGGATTATTTGCATTTACTGCGAGATATTTTGATCCTGTTGAGTATATATAGTGTGCTGGGGACTCAGAGAGAGGTTGGGGAGAGTTGGGACGAGAACAGAGGCGAGAATCGAGTTGCAGAGAAAACCCTTCTGCTGCATGGGAAGAACACGAAGAACATAAGACCCACATGCAACGATCGTTCTCCTTACGGTGATAACGACTCACACCGAGGGTCGTAGTTCGAGACAGTCTTAAAGCAACGATAATAAATGACATTTACCATTTATCGTACACCTCGTAATGGTGGTTTGTAACGCTTCTCATGCGTTGCAAATTCCTGGTTTATTTGATATCTCTCCTTTTCATCATTTGTAAGCGCCTTTGAGCAATAAAATCATATTTTGAGCGTGTTTCCAACATGATGAGCTATACCCCCATCACTGAGACTACGGAGGAAGCTATTTTGCACCCATGTGGTAATTCTAATTAATTCTTTTATGACTATTTGCACTATTATAATTGATTTATGATTTTTCTTGATTATTTGTGAATTCGTTAGATGTCGCATGCTTAGTCTTAGGTACTTTAGATGCGTCATGCTTGTCAATTACATATAATTCTTTATAAAATCTACCTTGGCAAAGAATTAGAGTCGATGTTTGTTATTTTATGAGCTTTAATTGCCCGGAATTAATAGATGAACCGCATGAATGTGAGAATTGGTGGAATCCCGAGTCCCAGTAACTCTCTTCATCTTGTGACATAAATTGTATATTTTTTCTATTTTTATTATTTTTCTTTATTAAATCATAAAATCAATTTCAACAAGTCCGAGTGAACGACAACTCTACTTACCACTATAAAAAACGATCAGCTACCACCTTAATGACCACCATCGGGCCCGTTTATGCCCTGGTCGGTCGAATACATACCATGCCTCCCAAATAACCACCGAACACCAGCCTAAAGTAGGATGGTTAGACTGGTGTGGAGCAGCTTGGAAAAGCTTGTGCGCACAAGACCGTCAACGGCAGTCTCAAAACCAGCCACGGTCGTCCAACATCACCGGCATGATTGGACGGTGTGGATTATCCCATGACTGGTCGGACAAGCTTGTCCTGCACACTGGTGGTCCCCCTTTCTACCTGCGTGGTCGACCATCTCCTGACCTAGCCATAGAGCAACGTGCGTTTGCCCAAAGTATGGCCGACGTAATGCTTAAAGGGTCGCATGAAATTCCACTAAGGTCTCAAATTGATCACGACCATCCAATATCACCAGCATGTTTGGATTGATTAGATCATGCCTAGGACAGTCAGTCAGGTATCACCATGTTCACCATCGACCCAATATGGGACCCACATGGTCAGCCTTCCCAAAGGAGGAGCATAGCCTGCCAAACCGTTAGGCTGAAGTCGTGTACACACGACCGATCCAAACCCCTAATTAGGATTTGCGGCATATTACATGTGTCACTAATCGATCACGAGCGTCCATCTTCGCAAGATAGATGGAAGGTGTAGATGTGGACTTAACAGGTCCTGAGCATGTCAACACGATCACCGTGGGCCCGTCTACACGCCTGACCAATCGGCCAAGACCGACCATGGCTAGACGCCTCGATTCTTGCGCCCAAACTAGGCATGGACGCGCGGTCCCTGATTCCTTTGCGGCAACGGATTTCTGCCGCAAACCGATCTCAACCACTCAACTTTTCCAGACAAATTGAGTGGCCTAGATTATATCTTCATGGGGTAATGAGGTATGGACGTGTACACCGGCAAGCTGTCTACACACATGCCCGGACGGTCCTGCCTAATACACCTCCCAGGCTTGGTATCGACCAAGCTGAAAAGTGATGCTTGCGCACCTCTTTAAGATCCTAAACCCTAATCCAACGGTCGCAGATGAGGGTCGCAAGTCATCTCGTCCGTCCAATTTCGCCAGCTTGGTTAGGCAGCCCTGGTCAGGAGTTAGGCGAACAACAAGGCATCACCACGATCATCGTCCACCACTCTTCCACGTGAGGTGATCGGCCAAATCAGGGCTTGCATGTATAGCCTCCAAACGATCACTCGAAGATGGCTGGACGTGATGTTATTTTAAGACGCTTAAATTCGTGACTTACTCCGTTAAGCCTTAAAACAGCGATGCTTCACACATCTTGAATATATTCGATCGTTACTGCATAGAATACACACGATATTTCATAAATATCGACTTCCTAAATAACTTAGTTATTTAATCCGGCATCACATGCTACTTTGGGGTCCCACGATCCACACGATCGAGACATCAATCATGTCACAAGGCGGGGATACTTACCGGGGGTATTGGTCCAGGCGGTTTACAGCGTGCAGCGCACAACGCGCCATCACAAGAACGTGTCTGGAAGTCATGGACGGTTAGTGATGACGGGAGAAGTGGGCAAGGCTGGTCGTGTGACACTAACACACAACTCCACTACTCCATCACTCCACTTCCTCCACTTCCCATGAGAGACGTGGGTTAGGCTTAATGACTTGTATAAATAGGTTCTCCTCCCTATTTCCACAAGACATGACAAGACATAAAATCAAGTGTTGATACAATCGTATTCAAACACCAGAACTGATAGCTTACATCCTGCAAGCCAGTTCAGATTTCTGATACAAGTCATAAAATAGCCAACACCTCCACAAACTCAACACCTTCTTCGCTTCCCTCCCTAAGATCAACCCCATCTCCTTCACTTTGTGACCAAAGCAAGTCTGGAACGGCCATTTGTTGGTTTAGGCCAGAGTTGTACAGATTGATTTCTCGAATCACAAGCACTCCCGTGCCGTGCATTTGTTTAGGGTTTAGATTCATTTCTTATCCACACACCCCAAATTACCAAAACCGGCAGAAATAGTTTTCACCCATAAACAATTGGCGACCACAGTGGGAGGTTAATCTCTCGGTTGTAAAGTCAATTCCTTCAAAATCTAATTCAATTTTGTCAATTTCGAAGGGGTAGATCTGAGATTCAATTCAATCATCAATCTGTTTCAAGATGGTAGAACTTAGGGTTAGGATCAACAATAAATTCTGATGGAGCTAGTGCAGATAACACTCTTGGTATTGATGTACCTGTCAGTGGAGCTACTGTGGTCAATACATCTCGTGGAGCCGTCTCTTCTACCACCAACTCCAGCGGAGCAGGAGATGTTCCAGTAAGTGTAACGCCTCCTATCACCAGAGCCAGAGAAGCCGTGAATCCCGACATCTCCTCAAGTGTAACACCTCCGGCGATCACCAGAACAACAAATTCCATTCCTTCATCAGGACGAGGATCCGGAGGGACAAGAGGAGGACCATCTCCATTACCATCGCAGACTTGATGGAGAGGCAGGAAGTTCTTGCTAAGACTCAAACGGATATGGCTGCAACTCAGAAAGAGGTACTCAGTTTCCTTAAAACTTTAACTGAACGATTACCATAAGATTCACGGCAACCCTTGGAGCTAACAAGGGATGCCTTTAATACACCCGGAGCAGGCGTTTCCACTTAGACCCACATGAGTGAAGAAGCTCGTGTTGCTCATGAACGCCCAAGGAAAAGGGACCAGCCATCCAACTTCATCACACGTGAGGACCTGGAACGACTTCTCCAAAACCGAGGCAAAGGAAATATGATGGATGCACACCAGCATCAGCCGTCGTAACCTCAAGATGTGCAACAAATCCCTCTTCCAAGAGGATACACCTCTCCTCGCTCCTCTACGATGGTACGGTAACGCTCGTGAACACATCTCTCGATTTTGGAATCCTTGGGGAGCATAAGTACAATCATGTTCTCCGCTTTGAAAGAGTTCTCGAAGTCACTTACGGGAAGGGCGTACACCTGGTACAACAACATCGCACCTAACAGCATATCCAATTGGGGCGAGATGGTCAGTGCTTTCTACAGGAAGTACTTCTTCGTATCCGAGTAGATCACCTTTTCATATCTAGGGAAAGTCTCTCCGCAGAATAACGAGCATCCGAACGAATTCGTTAAGAGTTTCAGAACTCAATCACTAGATTTTCATGATCCGAACGTCACTGAACGTCAGTTGGTGGAGCTGTGCATTAACGGGATGATACCCATATACCGCGCTTTACTAGAGAATCTGGGCTTTCAGATGTTCTCCGAACTCCATGAAGCTGCCAAACGTTCATCCATAACTGCCCCAGCGTTGCTCGAGAGAATCAGGGTTGTTCGAAACGAAGATCCACGTGAGAGTCGAGGAAGCAGGCATCTCACAAACAAGCAATACAACACTGGTCCTTCTGTGAGCGTGATAGGCGAAGGAGGAAAAAGGAAAGCTTCAGCAACGGAACAATAACCCAAGCGTGCGGCTCCAGCACACACGACTTCTTTTCAAAAGGGAGCGGGCAAGACTCCTGCACAAGACACCGAAGATGCATGCTTCCCATTCCCCATGAGTGAAGTAATGGAACTCTTGGAGGCATGGATTCAAGACGATGCTATCAAGCTTCCTCCTATCAGACGACCGCCAACCGAGAAAGACATGACGGACCCCAAGTACTGCCGCTACCATAGGTTTATCCATCATCCGACCAAGGACTCGCAACAGTCGAAACAAATCTTCGGAGAAAAGATAGAGGCGGGAGAACTCCGGCTTGGAAACGAAGGTGTTCATGAGATCATCTCCCTATCAGGAACTGCATGATTTCCGTGGATTCTTTTCGCAAGACAGTACAATCTATGATGGAGCGTTTGTGCGAGATCTTATATTTCTCCAAGGTATAGCGTCAAGACATATTTGAAGCCCTTAACCGCGTTGTCTCAGGCAGGCGTTTGTATCTAGAAAAGGAAGCGGTCTCGAAACCTCAGTCTTTACTGGAAGATGTAAGCAAGGGAAATTAGGGACTCTTAACCGTCACTCGTTTGAAGGATATCGAGTTCGATAGCACATTGATTGATACAGACTCCGAATTCAACAGCACACTGTCAAGACTTTGAAAGCAGCAAGGATTTCAAAGCAGGAAGCCACTCGCAGCTCAAATGTGATTAAGAATCCATAGGGGGAACTTGGAAATGCCTATGGATATATCAATCTTGAAGTTAAATTGGGAGACGCCCTAACGCAAGCGAAGTTCTACATAGTTAAAGAACATCCCAATTACGACATGGTCCTAGGACGCTCTTGGATACACGACAACAAGGAAACACTGGGAGTTTGCCCTCTACCAGCTACGACACCTAAAAGGATCTCTAACAAGCCGTCTGGACCTGAAGACTGTCCGTTGCCGCACCTGCAGCTTGCCAATGTAACACAACTTCCTGAAGAGAGCCCATCAGCATACATTAAGAGGTTCCGAGCTCAAGTAATTCTCATCACGCAACCCTTCTTGCAACCAATCACTACTCACTCTGATAAGTCCTGGGGACTGGCTCCAACAAACCAACCCCGGCTAGGAGATGTTAATGGGAAGTCGGCCCCTTCAAACGTTTTATCAAGATTAGAGGTTGTCTTGGTCAAATACGATAAGGCCAAGGTCCAGGTATCTGCACGCCCAAACCCATTTGGAATTGGAGATCTGGTGACGAAGACGAGTGCATTCAAGGTTGGGAGCATGATGGTGAAAATGACCACTCCACCTGACTCACCCACCGAAAGGGAGGATGAACCGTACCTGGTAGCAGATGTTATCCTAGGCGGCTACTGCAAGCTCATCAACGCTGATAAACTGGAAGGCATAACAATTCACTCATGATGGCTCAAACCCTACCGAACTTAAGACATTGTGCTACCACTTTCCAGCGTCCTCCACACTTTAAAATGTTATGCTATTTCCTCCAGCGTGTTTCTTTTATAATTACCTTTTCATGCCATATTTGTAATTCCTCCAGAAAATGATTGTGATACTTGCATTCATAATTAGGGTTCCAACTTTCAATTTTCAAATCAATTGAAATATTATTTCCATCTAGGAACTTCTTTACCTCCTAAAGGAAGACACAAAATTCTGAGTCAGTCTAAACCACCATTTACCCAGCAAGACCAGGGAGATCTCGCGTTAGGAGCATAGACAGGTCTGTGGTATTTCATCATGGTATTCTCTTTTTTATTACAAGAACAACATATGATCACATTTGATATAGCCATGTTGAGAGATTTACATCAAAAAAACAATGTAAAACCTTTATTCAATCAAGTAAGCAAAAAAGACCTTAAACTCAGCCGCCACCGAGTGCAAGGAGAATGTTCACAAATCACAAGAAAGCCCAGAAAAGAAGAAAAAAGAAAGAACATGAAGATTTAGTCGTCAAGAAGATTAGTTGTGTCTCCACCACCACTGGATCCTGCTTCAACACCATCGCCATCGTGGACCGCTACTGCTTCTTCCTCTAGATCTGCCTCAACTTCCACTTCGGATATTTCTGCAACAACGCTATCCGCCTCAATAGAGACAGCTTCCACACCTTCCTCAAAAACCACGACAGCGTTGGGAATTGTGTTGGTCACTTTCAGACGCTCAGGTTCGTCTGTGTCAGAATCGAGGATTTTCACGCCATTGTGGATTGGATAATCACATTTATCTTCACTAAGAGGTCGTTTGTGTTCAAACCTCCGCCTCTTTAACCGTGATGTAAACCTCTCAGCTCTTGCGCTCGTTGGTACTCGCAACGCTTCATCGCGCCTCCATTGCTCCTCCATGTCGATCGCAGCTAAAAGGGCACAAATACGTCCCCTGGAAATACGCAGGTGCGGAATGGACATCCCCTGTATAGCACGACCGACTTCGCGGAGTGGGAGATCAATCTTAGCCATTACCTCCTCATGTGCACCAGCCTCCTCAGGCTTGTTGACTTCGAAACTTTTTCTCGGAGAAGTTCTGAGTGATCATCACCAACCGCTTCCATGATAAACTGCGAAGAAGAAGAAGTTATGGTTACAAAAAAAAAAAAAAAAGAAAAATCATCCTCGATCAATCAGAAGATCGGATAAGCGCGGAGCAGTACCTGGAATATAGAAGAAAACGATAGGAAGAGTCCTTAGAATTTTCTTTATATTTCACGAGCCAACAGAATCCCAGGGAGAAAAGGAGTCTTCACTTGCCACCTATAAAGACTGCTAATTCGGGATAATGATCAACAATACTTATCGGATATAATTGAGAGAAGACGCCGTATAATGGAAGGGAGTGCACCCAGTCCAAGAAACGGTCCAAGCTCTGTCCAGATATGTACGGAGGAAACCAAAGGGAACCGGCTCACCTGACCAAGTCCTGCTTCCTCCACAACCCTAATCAGGTTTAACCAGATCCAGACAGAACCTGACGATATCTATCAATGCGGTAAATGCGTATTTACTTTAGCCTAATCATTTCAGTATACAAATTTGTCACCATCTCATGCCTACCCCACAATAGTGTAACCATTATTTGCTAGGCAGGGGACTTAATGTTGATGGTGGATTTTTATTTCAGGCTAAAACTGTAAAATCCAAAATTGTGCGCTGACATCCTGCAAAGGATAAAGCCACTGATAAGTGATGAATACTTCTCCACTTTACTAATTCACCTAGAATAGAGCATGTGTCAACAATCCTAGTATTCTATGAATCAAATACACAAAATTCATCCAGGTTGGAGCATGTAGCAACAATCCCATATACCCTATGAATTTATAGCATTATCAATTAATGCATGACCAGCCTTGTATTTCCTGTGTTGTTCCCACAGAACTCTCATTATTAGTGCGGCATGACGACTGAGTGTTGCTCTCAGCAGAGTAACACGAATCTCCAAGTGTTAATAGTGAGGCATGCACGAAATACCCGTACAGGCTCCATCTCTCGGTGTGTTATACTAGCCCGATTGAGAATACATCTCTCGGTTAGTTATACTGGCCCGATTGAGCATATTTGAATCTGGACTGTCCATATCAGTCTCAGAAACAATCACGACCACGCAAGTTGGCCGCATGATTTAACCAGCCTAGACGATCCTCAGCAGGAGCAGGCTACCACCTAAATGACCACCGCGGGCCCGTTTATGCCCTAGTCGGTCGAATACATACCATGCTTCCCAAATAACCAGCGAACACCAGCCTAAAGTAGGATGGTTAGACTGGTGTGGAGCAGCTTGGAAAAGCTTAGGCACAAGACCGCCAACGGCAGTCTCAAAACCAGCCACGGTCGTCCAACTTCACCGGCATGATTGGACGGCGTGGATTATCCCATGACCGGTCGGACAAGCTTGTCCTGCACACCGGTGGGCCCCCTCTCTACCTACCTGGTCGACCATCTCCTGACCTAGCCATAGTGCAACGTGCGTTTGCCCAAAGTATGGCCGTCGTAATGCTTAAAGGGTCGCAGGAAATTCCACTAAGGTCTCAAATTGATCACGACCATCCAAATTCACCAGCATGTTTGGATGGATTATATCATGCCTAGGACCGTCAGTCAGGTATCACCATGTTCACCATCGACCCAAATTGGGTCACACATGGTCGGCCTCCCCAAAGGAGGAGCATAGCCTGCCAAACCGTTAGGCTGAAGTCATGTACACACGACCGATCCAAAACCCTAATTAGGGTTTGCGGCATATTACATGTGCACTAATCAATCACGAGCGTCCATCTTCGTAAGCATAGATGGAAGGCGTAGATGTGGACTTAACAGGTCCTGAGCATGTCAACACGATCACCGTGAGCCCGTCTACACGTCTAACCAATCGGCCAAGACCGACCATGGCTAGATGCCTCGATTCGTGCGCCCAAACAAGGCATGGACGCGCTGTCCCCGATTCCTTTGCGGCAACGGATTTTTGCCGCAAACAGATCTCAACCACTCAACTTTGCCCGACAAATTGAGTGGCCTAGATTATATCTTCATGGGGTAATGAGGTATGGACGTGTACACCGACAAGCTGTCTACACGCATGCCCGATCGGTCCTGCGTAATACAGCTCCCATGCTTGGTTTCGACAAAGCTGAAGAGTGATGCTTGCGCACCTCTTCAAGATCCTAAACCCTAATCCAACGGTTGCAGATGTGGGTCGCAAGTAATCTCGTCCGTCCAACTCGCCAGCTTGGTTAGGCAGCCTTGGTCAGGAGTTAGGCGACCAGCAAGGCATCACCACGATCGCCGTCCACCACTCTTCCACGTGAGGTGATCGGCAAAATCAGGACTTGCATGTATAGCCTCCAAACGATCACTCGAAGATGGCTGGACGTGATGCTATTTTAAGACGCTTAAATTTGTGACTTACTCCGTTAATCCTTAAAACAACGATGCTTCACACATGCAGAATATATTTGATGCGTTACCTGCATAGAATACACACGACATTTTATAAATATCGACTTCCTAAATAACTTAGTTATTTAATCCAGCATCACATGCTACTTTATGTGGGTTGATGTGATTTTATGTTGTTGTAGAAAAGTGGTAATAAAAGTTCGTTCAACTCGGGCTTGTAAAGGTTTGATTTAAGAAAATACTAAAAACAAAGAAAATATACACAAGTTTGTCACGATATCGAGAGATTACTGAGACTCAGGATTCCACCAATTCTTACATTCATGCGGTTCAACTAATAATTCTAGATATTTATAGCTCAAATTTATTGACTCTAATTCATTGCCGAAAGTAGATTTTGAAAGTAGTGATTGTATATCTAAAGCATGAGACATCAAAACACTTAAGAAAGCATGACCCATCAATTGAAATCACAATCACTCAATAAAAATCATATATCAATTGAAAATCAATGCAATAAGTCATAAAAGAAATAATAGAATTACCACATGCGTGAAAAATGGCTTCCTCCGTAGTCCCAGTGATGGGGTTTAGCTCCTCATATTAATCACTTGCTCAAAATATCGGTTCATAGCTCAAAAGTTGATTAAAAGAGAGCAAACTAATAAAGCAGACAGTTCGCAACGTTATATAAGCGTAACAAACAGCTGTTACAATGCTGTTACAAAAAAGATATATGAAAACTGTTGTAGAATATAAGACTGCTCGATTTAAGACTGCCTCCTGTGTCGTGATATTACGATATTTTTCTACGACTGTCCGTAGCAGCACAAAGTTCTTCGTCTTCTTCTTCTTCGGCGGCGGGAGAAGCTTTCCTGCACTTCGTTTCTTCGGCTCTGTGAGTGCTCCCAATCCTCCGTATCGACCCCCCAAAGTCTCGACAACTCCCTCTGGAACTCGAACCATTCTATATATATGCACACCGAGCCAAGAATCTCGATGAAAACCCTTTTTCTCTTGCCCCTAAAGTAACGGGATTTCTTTTTATCCCCTGTTTTCTTCACGCGGCTTCCCTTTCTCATCCAAACTCTTCCCAAATATATCAGAGAAGATATACGTCCAATTACACCACGTACCTTCCCTAATTAACCAACAGAAATACCAAAAACTTCCTCTCTACTCTGTTCACCGATAAAATCATGGAAACTTATTTTTATTCGGTTCAAAGCAAACGACCAACACTGTTTCCTCGTATCAAGTTAATTCCAGCTCAATCCTACATGAAATCCCGATAAAATCTCGTCCAAAAATTCTCCAAAGAGTACGCAGTCACCTGGTTTTGATTTCCCGCCAAAATGACAATTCAAACGATGAGGATGGGTTTCCCCTTAACCATAGTAGGGTGCCATTAGCCGTGGGGTGCAAATAGTGATCTTGGGTGCAAATAGTGATGGGTTACCCCTTATAAACTGATTGCCCCTTATCCAAAATGGGGGTCCGTAGAGTAATTTTCTCCCACGAACGCAAAAACCACTTTTCGAGCCAATTTCGCCGCAAAAGCTTATTTCTCCAAAAACACCTACAAAGACATAAAAACCCATAATAAATACGAAATCGAGCACTAACAATACATACAATTGAGATCATATTAGACATATAAATATGTCCATCAAATACCCCCAAACTTATTATTTGCTAGTCCTCGAGCAAATCAAATAGAAAATAAAATCCTAACTCACTGTCGCAGGCATCGTCGATTGCATTTAGCGTATGCAACAAGCCTTTAAACCCCTAGGTGGCCCTAGTGGCCGAGTTATAGTCTCGGGAGGGTTTACCAGAGGTGTACCCACAAAACCTTTACTCCAGACCCTAACTATCCACGCAGAACTTTGGAAGGCACTAAAGAATCTCCTTGGTTGGCATACTTATTGACTACAGGAGGAAGTACCCCGATGCGAAATTCCAATTGATGTACACGAGTTTGCACTCAAGCATACTAAAATTCATATATAAGTCACAGAGCTCTACTCAGATAGTTTCTGGACATCATAACCGGAGTCAACCAATCACATGGATAGATTAAGAGATGGATATAGAAAAACATAGATGGTTTTGATGTTGACTAAGGTGAACGGTGTTTCTCATATCTGTCTGAAGGCCACCGCCAAAATAAACCTATCCTAATGGATTGAGATACTAGTCTGACTAATATCAACACACTGGCATATACAAGGGAACCAGTGGTCGATAATCCTAACTCTAGGTCAACACAACTGGCATATACAAGGGTTCCAGTGGTCGACTTTATTGAATTTATTCCGGTTGGTCAGATGGTCTGGTCTCAATTTTTTTTTTTTCAACTTTTTTTTTTTCCTCAATTTTTTTTTCCTCAATTTTTTTTTCGGTATCTCAATCACTCTATTTCACCCTAGCAGTGGTAACAACTTGAATCATGAGCCCCACCTAATCACTTAGACAAACATAGTTTAAAAACAAAATAAAAATAAAAATAAAAATAGAAGTGAAAAGGATTCAACGAGATATGGCGAAACTACCATGTTTTTTCTTTAATTCTAACACCTGAGCTCTGTGCTTTTATGAATAAACTCTTTAGATGTTTCCATCTAATCAGATTGGTTCCTAAACTCCTACAACCAAAATGCTTCCATCCACTTAGATTGGTTAGTGCCATCCTTAATAAGCATAAATTTCTAGGCTCCGGAGTTTATTTATTTATACTGCAACTAAAAAGTTTCTCCCATACCCCCAAACTTAAATCTAACATTGTCCTCAATGTTCTAAAGATAAAATTAAAAGCATGAACAAGGAGAAACTGTTACCATTTGAAGTAAAAGAGTTAAGGAAAGATATTACCGTGTCGCATGAATGTTGGGTTACCTCCCAATAAGTGCTAAGTTTAAAGTCTTCAACCAGACTAAAAAAGGATTAGTCACCTCATAGAATCATAAAGTAATAGCCGGAATTTCTGTGGGTCATCAAAACCAAATAGAGCTATCACAAGCAAAAGGAATCTGCAGCATGCCAAGAAGATAAACAAATAAAGCATACCCTTGTCTAGTTTCCTGTTTAAGACAACTACATCTAGCTGTGGTTCAGGTTCTATAACTGGGTCGAGATAAAATATTTTCATGTGCTGGAATTCCTCAAAGCTAAGATCCGGTTCAGGTTGTAAAGTCTGCAAAAACTCAAATAAGAACTTAGAAGCACATAATAATAACCTGAATAATTGCGGATCCTTAAAGTCAATCGCTTTTGACTTACCCAATTGACCACGATGAAACGGCGGTCAATCATAAGAAAACGTGTCATTTCTATTCTCCTAAAATAATTAGGTTTGGTCTCAGAACTTAATAAGTGACACATTTTGAACTCGTACATTCCCACAATTGGTTGAAAAATATTTGGTGGGAAAATAAAATCAATCTGGGTATCATAGCCTGGGCTAACCACATCAACCAGAGGATGGGTTTCTAATAACTGAACTTCCCTATGGACATCACTAGGTTCAGGAAAACGTGTATGAAGATAATCTTTTAAAATGGTTGAGGCACATATGTCAAGTCCCAAGTGAGGGACCTTTCTAAGAGTTAAGGCACATGGATAATCACCCCCAAACTTAGAGTTTTCAGTGTCTCTAGAGAGACTAGTCACAACTTCCCTAATTTCAAGGTCATCAGATTCCTAAAAATGGTCAATTGATTCTTCTAAGTCAGGTTCATCCTCACTCATCTCTACGAGTTCATTTTCTTTGTTTAAGACTAATGTTTCTAAATCGCTAGACTCTAAAACAATATTCTCATAAGAAACTCGTTCCTCAAAACTATCATCGGCTTCGTAATCATAAGGGAATACTACATCGTCTAAAACGGTGGTATCTCTAGTCAAATCCTCGTCCTTTTGAATAGGTGAATAATTATTAAAATTATTTGGAATTGAACTAGAAATAATATTATCATTGTAAAGCTCAATTGGAGATCATTGTAAAGCTCAATTGGAGTAACAAATTCCTGATCACTATGCCTACTTATTTCAAATTCTTCATCAACACTATCCTCATCATAATCATCATTATAATAACATGAAAATGGTTGAACCTCATCTAAAGTAGTGTTACCAATTCTAACCTCGTCATCTTGATTATGCAAATAACTATCCTCATCTTCAAAGGTACTATTGGAAACACTATATTGGAAATTAAGACTATCTTGAGCAGTTCTTTCCTAGGCCTCTAACAACATTTTCTGATTCGACTCACATGATATCCTGATTTTATCTAGGAAAGAAGGTTCACACGTTTCATTGCTTTCGTCCAAAACTAAGTTATTCATCTCAGTGAACTACGTGTAGACTCAAGTAACTTCGTGTCGACTCGCCTAACTTACGTGCGGACTCTAGAGAGGAATTTTGCTCGTCGACCGGTGGGAGTATGGATAGTAATTGGGCTCACCATGGTATGGACCATAACCTTCAAAAGGCTGATGTTCCCAACCACTATTCACATTATGGTCAAAGTAGTAACGTCCATTTTGAAACTCAGTCGGATATTCGTTGTATTGGCTATTATTATACCAGTTCGACATTCTATTGCGGGGGTGTGAGTTGTCACACAAAATAAAACCCACTGACAGGGGATTCGTGGGTGGATAGAGTCTTACCTCCCGTACCAGACGGGCGATGAACCGTTGAAGTCGACTCAGGCCACCGACTCCGATGTCAGTGTACGAACCCGAGGGGCCGATATAGTATCGTAACTGTCGTCCTTCCCTGCAAACAGTTTATATTTAATCTTAACCCTTCCTTAGGGTTTTAAAAATAATGTCCAAGTCCAAAAATAAAGTCCAAAAGTGTCCAAAAATAAAAAGAAAATTACAAAAATACAACCCTATTTACAGTTTCTAAAAAGAAATAAAGTCTAAATAAAATAAATATGTACAAAATCTTCTTCACGCCTTGGATTCCTCTTTTCTTTCCTTCTTTGGCGATGCTTTCCTTTTATAGCACTTTTTCTTTCCTTGTAGCTTCGCTCCAAATCTGAAAAGAATCAAAAAAATACCAAAACGCGTAAAAAAGAACAAAAAATAATAAAAATAAACTTAAAACAAATCTAAGTACAAGTCCGCGTCGGCGGCGCCAAAAATTGATGTGATTTTATGTTGTTGTAGAAAAGTGGTAATAAAAGTTCGTTCAACTCGGGCTTGTAAAGGTTTGATTTAAGAAAATACTAAAAACAAAGAAAATATACACAAGTTTTTCACGATATCGAGAGATTCTTTGAGACTCGTGGATTCCACCAATTCTTACATTCATGCGGTTCAACTAATAATTCTAGACATTTATAACTCAAATTTATTGACTCTAATTCATTGACGAAAGTAGATTTTGAAAGTAGTGATTGTATATCTAAAGCATGAGACATCAAAACACTTAAGAAAGCACGACCCATCAATTGAAATCACAATCACTCAATAAAAATCATATATCAATTGAAAATCAATGCAATAAGTCATAAAAGAAATAATAGAATTACCACATGCGTGAAAAATGGCTTCCTCCGTAGTCCCAGTGATGGGGTTTAGCTCCTCATATTAATCACTTGCTCAAAATATCGGTTCATAGATCAAAAGTTGATTAAAAGAGAGAAAACTAATAAAGCAGACAGTTCGCAACGTTGTATAAGCGTTACAAACAGCTGTTACAATGCTGTTACAAAAAAGATATATGCAAACTGTTGTAGAATATAAGACTGCTCGATTTAAGACTGCCTCCTGTGTCGTGATATTACGATATTTTTCTATGACTGTCCGTATAAAGACAAAGTTCTTCGTCTTCTTCTTCTTCAAAGAGCCAGCAGGAAGCTTTCCTACACTTCGTTTCTTCGGCTCTGTGAGTGCTCCCAATCCTCCGTATCGACCCCCCAAAGTCTCGACAACTCCCTCTGGAACTCGAACCATTCTATAATATGCACACCGGGCCAAGAATCTCGATAAAACCCCTTTTTCTCTTGCCCCTAAAGTAACGGGATTTCTTTTTATCCCCTGTTTTCTTCACGCGGCTTCCCTTTCTCATCCAAACTCTTCCCAAATATATCAGAGAAGATATACGTCCAATTACACCACGTACCTTCCCTAATTAACCAACAAAAATACCAAAAACTTCCTCTCTACTCTGTTCACCGATAAAATCATGGAAACTTATTTTTATTCGGTTCAAAGCAAACTACCAACCCTGTTTCCTCGTATCAAGTTAATTCCAGCTCAATCCTACATGAAATCCCGATAAAATCTCGTCCAAAAATTCTCCAAAGAGTACTCAGTCACCTGGTTTTGATTTCCCGCCAAAATGACAATTCAAACGATGAGGATGGGTTTCCCCTTAACCATAGTAGGGTGCCATTAGCCGTGGGGTGCAAATAGTGATGGGTTACCCCTTATCAACTGATTGCCCCTTATCCAAAATGGGGGTCCGTATAGTAATTTTCTCCCACGAGCGCAAAACCACTTTTCGAGCCAATTTCGCCGCAAAAGCTTATTTCTCCAAAAACACCTACAAAGACATAAAAAGCCATAATAAATACGAAATCGAGCACTAACAATACATACAATTGAGATCATATTAGACACATAAATATGTCCATCAAATACCCCCAAACTTATTATTTGCTAGTCCTCAAGCAAATCAAATAGAAAATAAAATCCTAACTCACCTATCGCAGCATCGTCGATTGCATTTAGCGTATGCAACAAGCCTTTAAATCCCTAGGTGGCCCTAGTGGCCGAGTTATAGTCTCGGGAGGGTTTACCGTGAGGTGTACCCACAAAACCTTTACTCCAGGACCCTAACTATCCACGCGAGAACTTTGGAAGGCACTAAAAAATCTCCTTGGTTGGCATACTTATTGACTACGGGAGGAAGTACCCGATGCGAAATTCCAATTGATGTACACGAGTTTGCACTCAAGCATACTAAAATTCATATATAAGTCACGTAGCTCTACTCGGATAGTTTCGGACATCATAACCGGAGTCAACCAATCACATGGATAGATTAAGAGATGGATATAGAAAAACATAGATGGTTTTGATGTTGACTAAGGTGAACGGTGTTTCTCATATCTCATCAAGGCCACTGCCAAAATAAACCTATCCTAATGGATTGAGATACTAGTCTGACTAATATCAACACACTTTGCATATACAAGGGAACCAGTGGTCGATAATCCTAACTCTAGGTCAACACAACTGGCATATACAAGGGTTCCAGTGGTCGACTTTATTGAATTTATTCCGGTTGGTCAGATGGTCTGGTCTCAATTTTTTTTTTTTCAATTTTTTTTTTCCTCAATTTTTTTTTCCTCAATTTTTTTTTCGGTATCTCAATCACTCTATTTCACCCTAGCAGTGGTAACAACTTGAATCGTGAGCCCCACCTAATCACTTAGACAAACATAGTTTAAAAACAAAATAAAAATAAAAATAGAAGTGAAAAGGATTCAACGAGATATGGCGAAACTACCATGTTTTTTCTTTAATTCTAACACCTGAGCTCTGTGCTCTTATGAATAGACTCTTTAGATGTTTCCATCTAATCAGATTGGTTCCTAAACTCCTACAACCAAAATGCTTCCATCCACTTAGATTGGTTAGTGCCATCCTTAATAAGCATAAATTTCTAGGCTCTGGAGTTTATTTATTTATACTGCAACTAAAAAGTTTCTCCCATACCCCCAAACTTAAATCTAACATTGTCCTCAATGTTCTAAAGATAAAATTAAAAGCATGAACAAGGAGAAACTGTTACCATTTGAAGTAAAAGAGTTAAGGAAAGATATTACCGTGTCGCATGAATGTTGGGTTACCTCCCAATAAGTGCTAAGTTTAAAGTCTTCAACCAGACTACAAAAGGATTAGTCACCTTATAGAATCATAAAGTAATAGCCGGAATTTCTGTGGGTCATCAAAACCAAATAGAGCTATCACAAGCAAAAGGAATCTGCAGCATGCCAAGAAGATGAACAAATAAAGCATACCCTTGTCTAGTTTCCTGTTTAAGACAACTGCATCTAGTCAGTGGTTCGGAGTTCGGGTTCTATAACCGGGTCGAGATAAAATATTTTCATGTCTTTGGGAATTCCTCAAAGCTAAGATCCGGTTCAGGTTGTAAAGTCTGCAAAAACTCAAATAAGAACTTAGAAGCACATAATAATAACCTGAATAATTGCGGATCCTTAAAGTCAATCAGTTTTGACTTACCCAATTGACCACGATGAAACTGGCGGTCAATCATAAGAAAACGTGTCATTTCTATTCTCCTAAAATAATTAGGTTTGGTCTCAGAACTTAATAAGTGACACATTTTGAACTCATACATTCCCATAATTGGTTGAAAAATATTTGGTGGGAAAATAAAATCAATCTGGGTATCATAGCCTGGGCTAACCACATCAACCAGAGGATGGGTTTCTAATAACTGAACTTCCCTATGGACATCACTAGGTTCGGAAAACGTGTATGAAGATAATCTTTTAAAATGGTTGAGGCACATATGTCAAGTCCCAAGTGAGGACCTTTCTAAGAGTTAAGGCACATGGATAATCACCCCAAACTTAGAGTTTTCGGTGTCTCTAGAGAGACTAGTCACAACTTCCCTAATTTCAAGGTCATCAGATTCCTAAAAATGGTCAATTGATTCTTCTAAGTCGTTCATCCTCACTCATCTCTACGAGTTCATTTTCTTTGTCTAAGACTAATGTTTCTAAATCGCTAGACTCTAAAACAATATTCTCATAAGAAACTCGTTCCTCAAAACTATCATCGGCTTCGTAATCATAAGGGAATACTACATCGTCTAAAACGGTGGTATCTCTAGTCAAATCCTCGTCCTTTTGAATAGGTGAATAATTATTAAAATTATTTGGAATTGAACTAGAAATAATATTATCATTGTAAAGCTCAATTGGAGATCATTGTAAAGCTCAATTGGAGTAACAAATTCCTGATCACTATGCCTACTTATTTCAAATTCTTCATCAACACTATCCTCATCATAATCATCATTATAATAACATGAAAATGGTTGAACCTCATCTAAAGTAGTGTTACCAATTCTAACCTCGTCATCTTGATTATGCAAATAACTATCCTCATCTTCAAAGGTACTATTGGAAACACTATATTGGAAATTAAGACTATCTTGAGCAGTTCTTTCCTAGGCCTCTAACAACATTTTCTGATTCGACTCACATGATATCCTGATTTTATCTAGGAAAGAAGGTTCACACGTTTCATTGCTTTCGTCCAAAACTAAGTTATTCATCTCAGCTGAACTACGTGTAGACTCAAGTAACTTCTGTGTCGACTCAGCTAACTTACGTGCGGACTCTAGAGAGGAATTTTGCTCGTCTGACCGGTGGGAGTATGGATAGTAATTGGGCTCACCATGGTATGGACCATAACCTTCAAAAGGCTGATGTTCCCAACCACTATTCACATTATGGTCAAAGTAGTAACGTCCATTTTGAAACTCAGTCGGATATTCGTTGTATTGGCTATTATTATACCAGTTCGACATTCTATTGCAGGGGTGTGAGTTGTCACACAAAATAAAACCCACTGACAGGGGATTCGTGGGTGGATAGAGTCTTACCTCCCGTACCCCGGACGGGCGATGAACCGTTGAAGTCGACTCGGGCCACCGACTCCGATGTCGAGTGTACGAACCCGAGGGCCGATATAGTATCGTATGGCTCAATCCTTCCCCGCAAACAGTTTATATTTAATCTTAACCCTTCCTTAGGGTTTTAAAAATAATGTCCAAGTCCAAAAATAAAGTCCAAAAGTGTCCAAAAATAAAAAGAAAATTACAAAAATACAACCCTATTTACAGTTTCTAAAAAGAAATAAAGTCTAAATAAAATAAATATGTACAAAATCTTCTTCACGCCTTGGATTCCTCTTTTCTTTCCTTCTTTGGCGATGCTTTCCTTTTATAGCACTTTTTCTTTCCTTGTAGCTTCGCTCCAAATCTGAAAAGAATCAAAAAAATACCAAAACGCGTAAAAAAGAACAAAAAATAATAAAAATAAACTTAAAACAAATCTAAGTACAAGTCCGCGTCGGCGGCGCCAAAAATTGATGTGATTTTATGTTGTTGTAGAAAAGTGGTAATAAAAGTTCGTTCAACTCGGGCTTGTAAAGGTTTGATTTAAGAAAATACTAAAAACAAAGAAAATATACACAAGTTTTTCACGATATCGAGAGATTACTGAGACTCAGGATTCCACCAATTCTTACATTCATGCGGTTCAACTAATAATTCTAGACATTTATAACTCAAATTTATTGACTCTAATTCATTGCCGAAAGTAGATTTTGAAAGTAGTGATTGTATATCTAAAGCATGAGACATCAAAACACTTAAGAAAGCACGACCCATCAATTGAAATCACAATCACTCAATAAAAATCATATATCAATTGAAAATCAATGCAATAAGTCATAAAAGAAATAATAGAATTACCACATGCGTGAAAAATGGCTTCCTCCGTAGTCCCAGTGATGGGGTTTAGCTCCTCATATTAATCACTTGCTCAAAATATCGGTTCATAGATCAAAAGTTGATTAAAAGAGAGAAAACTAATAAAGCAGACAGTTCTCGCAACGTTGTATAAGCGTTACAAACAATCGTTACAAAACAAAAGATATATGCAAACTGTTGTAGAATATAAGACCGCTCGATTTAAGACTGCCTCCGTGTCGTGATATTACGATATTTTTCTATGACTGTCCGTAGCAGCACAAAGTTCTTCGTCTTCTTCTTCTTCAGCAGCAGCAGGAAGCTTTCCTACACTTCGTTTCTTCGGCTCTGTGAGTGCTCCCAATCCTCCGTATCGACCCCCCAAAGTCTCGACAACTCCCTCTGGAACTCGAACCATTCTATAATATGCACACCGGGCCAAGAATCTCGATAAAAACCCTTTTTCTCTTGCCCCTAAAGTAACGGGATTTCTTTTTATCCCCTGTTTTCTTCACGCGGCTTCCCTTTCTCATCCAAACTCTTCCCAAATATATCAGAGAAGATATACGTCCAATTACACCACGTACCTTCCCTAATTAACCAACAGAAATACCAAAAACTTCCTCTCTACTCTGTTCACCGATAAAATCATGGAAACTTATTTTTATTCGGTTCAAAGCAAACTACCAACCCTGTTTCCTCGTATCAAGTTAATTCCAGCTCAATCCTACATGAAATCCCAATAAAATCTCGTCCAAAAATTCTCCAAAGAGTACTCAGTCACCTGGTTTTGATTTCCCGCCAAAATGACAATTCAAACGATGAGGATGGGTTTCCCCTTAACCATAATAGGGTGCCATTAGCCGTGGGGTGCAAATAGTGATCTTGGGTGCAAATAGTGATGGGTTACCCCTTATCAACTGATTGCCCCTTATCCAAAATGGGGGTCCGTATAGTAATTTTCTCCCACGAGCGCAAAAACCACTTTTCGAGCCAATTTCGCCGCAAAAGCTTATTTCTCCAAAAACACCTACAAAGACATAAAAAGCCATAATAAATACGAAATCGAGCACTAACAATACATACAATTGAGATCATATTAGACACATAAATATGTCCATCATTTGTCCCACGATCCATACGATCGAGACATCAATCATGTCACAAACTGGGGGATACTTACTGGGGTATTGGTCTGGCGGTTTACAGCGTGCAGCGCACAACGCGCCATCACAAGAACGTGTCAGGAAGTCATGGACGGTTAGTGATGACTGGAGAAGTAGGCAAGACTGGTCGTGTGACACTAACACACAAATCCACTACTCCATCACTCCACTTACTCCACTTCCCATGAGAGACGTGGGTTAGGCTTAATGACTTGTATATATAGGTTCTCCTCCCTATTTCCACAAGACAGGACAAGACATAAAACCAAGTGTTGATACAATCGTATTCAAATACCAAAACTGATAGCTTACATCCTGCAAGCCAGTTCAACTTTCTGATACAAGTCATAAAATAGCCAACACCTCCACAATCTCAACACCTTCTTCGCTTCCCTCCCTAAGATCAACCCCATCTCCTTCACTTTGTGACCGAAGCAAGTCTGGAACGGCCATTTCTTGGTTTAGGCTAGAGTTGTACGATTGATTTCTCGAATCACAAGCACTCCCGTGCAGTGCATTTGTTTAGGGTTTAGCTTCATTTCTCATCCACACACCCCAAATTACCAAAACCGGCAGAAATAATTTTCTCCCATAAACAGCACCATAACCCATGAGTTTAAGAATTTCATCCGGAAACTCACAATTAACATGGTCAAAGGCCTTCTCAAAATCTACTTTACACAACAAATCAAGTTTAATTACCACTTCTTATCCTTAATCTATTAGTTCATCTGTAATAAGACTCTATCCAGAATTTATGTTTTTCCGATGAAGGTAGTTTGGTGATGAGAGATGATTGTGGATAGAGTTGTCTAGAATATTTCAGCTAGCATCTTGGACAATATTTTGTAAGCACCATGCACTAAGCTTATAGGCCTAAAATCCTTAATTTCTTCAATGATATATTTCTTTGGAATGGGAGCAATAAAAGTATTTTTCAATGTCCAGACAAGAAAGCTTCTATTTTCCAAATCTTGCACAACTTTAAGAAAATCAGTCTTAATAATGTTTCTGCACAACAAATAGAATCTAATGGGAATACCATCAGGTATCCAGGTGCTTTGTTATGGCCTAAAAACTTTATAAGAGATAATCATTCATCTTTTTCAGAGTCTCTATCTAACCAAGCACTATCTTCAACAAAAATTACGCTAAAAGCCGTATCATCCACGGAGAGAGATCTCTTTTAAGTAGAAGTGAACATACTCTTAAAATAATCCACAACTCCATTTCTTATTTCTTCCTCATTAGAAGTTAAGACTCCCTGAACTTTGATTGTGCAAATAAAATTTCTTATTCTATTGTCATTTGCTAACCAATGAAGGTACTTGGTGTTATTCTCATTATTCCTGATATCACTGACTCTAGCTCTACTCCTCCATTTATCAGCTTTTATGAAAGTTAATCTGCACAACTCCTTCCTAGCAGCAACTCTTTTATCCCATAGAGTACTAGAAAGACCATTATACGATTTTTCTTCAATATCAAGGTTGTTAAAGATCTTTTCCAACTCTTCTAGCTTTCTGTCTAACTCTCCATACTCTGACTTGCTTCATTCTCTCAAATTTTGCTTCAACAGTTGTAGCTTCTTGCAGAACACAAATCCAAGGAAACATTGTTTATAAACTCGTTTCTATGAGGCGTTGATATTAAATCCCCCTGAGTGTAAACACTCCTGTAAAGAGCGTTTGAATTGAAACGCAATTTATAAAGTCGTTCATAAGCATGATGTCAAAAACAGTTATAAAATGCTTATAAAGAGAACGGATTCTTAATGAGTGTTTGAGAGAAACGGGATGATAAAAACATTTGAAGAAATGCATTCTTCAATACCATCTGAACCTGACGTAACTATAATTAGCGTCCCATTATGAGATGTTATCTACGAAACCGTCCAAATTCTGACGTTATTTATATTTTCGTCCAAGCGCGCGCACATCTTATAACCACGCCTCTCCATGTTTTGCAATTGCCAAATTTAGTTACCACAATGTGCATAACAATTTGTCAATTTAGCTACTTTACCTTCCCTTAGTGCTTTTTTTTTTTTTTTTTTTTTGCTAAGTTTACCTTATCAACAACACTACGGATGCTCTTACAAACGCTTATTCCGTTTTATAAAATATAAACTTGTTTTGCTAGTTCGAGCCTAGTCAAAAACATATGTATGCTTTTTTTTAAAGAGAAAAAGATAGAAAAAATGGGGAAAAGTTCACTATATGAATTTATCTTTGTTCAAGATCTAGATAAATTTATCTTTGTTAAATGGAGACAGTAATATTTTTGTTTAATTTATTGTATTTTTGTTTCACCACCGCAATAAATCAACAATGGTAACAATAATGGGAGTGTGAATAAACTATATTTGAAATGTAAGTATTTACTCGCCAGAGAATATGCTTAAAATCGAACTCACATCAATATTGCCACTTGTCATACTAGTCGTTGCTTGAAACTTATTTAGGTGAATTGGCTAATATCATATGTCATAAAATTTCTTTAAGCAAATTAGCTAATGTCTAACCATGCGGTGGCCACTTTTTTTCATAGTTTTTGCAATGCATGATCGTTTCTTCTCTTCCTTCTTTTTCTCCATTGTTCACCTAAACCAAAAACAATCTTATTGGATTTAACTCTTATATTTGATTAGAAATTCAACCTAAATCTTAACCATATCTATTAAAATAAAGAGGTTGTAAGAGTGTGAGGGGATCTATATAGCTCTGGGTAAATCAAGAAAACCCAATATTTTGAAAATTTTCAATTTTAGATGTATAAATCAATCAAAACCTAATTAAGAGGTATTGGTTGATAGAAAAATATCTAAGAGAGTGGAACATAATAGATTTAATTTAAGTTTTTTAAATTTTAATAGGGAGGATAAATTAGTACTTTTACCCTTTTTAGACACCCCTTATTCTTGTCGGCTAGGTGGACGAAGAAAATGATACCCAAATAAATGACATATGCCCAAAACTAGCCACGCAAAGAAAAACAACACATAGTAAGTTAGTAACCATGTAACTATGGGCGTGAAAGTTAGTATCTTTTTTATTAAACAAATTATATCAAGTTTTTTTTTTCTTTTCTTCTTCTCTTCTCTTCCTGAAGCATGATTCTATCAAGTTGTTGGAGTTGCTTCCGTTTGATATCTATCATCATTGCCCATGGAAGCAGTGTTTCACACGATGAAACCTTCCTTTTTAAGGAACATTCGGAATGTCTCCTTTGTAACTTTTACTTCTTTCGTATGTGATTTGATCATTATTAGTAGGCTTGTAAATTAGTTATCTTTTATTATAAACAAAATCTATCAAGTTCTTGGAGCTAATGTACATGAGGAAAGTAACATTTTGCTTCTCTTTGATATCCATCATCATTACCCGTGAAGACTTTGTTTCGCACGACGAAGCCTTCTCTTAAGGAACATTTTCAATAGAACTTTCCGTTTGTATGTAACTTTTACTTTTTAGGGATGTGATTTGATCATTGTTCCTCTTCTTAAAAAATAAAATTCAAATGAGTTGAAATACTTGAGATATATTTTGTAAATATTCACAAAATTTCAATGGGGCGAATAATCATACAACTATAAGGAGATAGAAGAACTAGAAGAGGAACTACTAGCAAAAGAAAAAATTGGCTTATTTTTTTATTTATTTTTTATTTTTTGCTCGGTAAAAAAAAAATTTATTAAAGGGAGAAAAAAGATACAAAAGATAACAACAAGGAGGCAGGAAACACCTCCCAACCATCAACAACAAGCTGATAAAAACAAAGAAACTCGAACATGACAACAAGGATCACACTACACCACCATTAGGTTTGAAAAGTTTTTCTTTCCAATTTACAACTATGTCATCTGAAGTGAAACCTACGAAGCAAGGTTCAGTAGGAGACCAATAATAAGTTTGAAGCTTAAAATACGTTATAAGATCGGAAAATTCCTTTTATTTGTCTGTGAAAGTCCTTGCATTGCGCTCATTCCAAATAGACCAGAGAATGCTTGTAGGCAATCACTTCCAAATTTATTTTCCTTTAATGCAGAGGTCCCAACAATTCCAGTTGGATATCAACTCCCTGACTGTGCTATGGATAAATCTTGGATTTCCCGCACAATCTAAAAAGAAATCCCATATTTGAAGAGCAAAGGGACACTCAAGAAAAATATGGTTAAAGCTCTCAGGATAACATTGGCAAAAAGTACAAATGTTAGGAATAAGAGAGTCATTATAGGTTACAATGGCAGAACCTCTCTTTTGAAGGTTATCCAAAGTAGGCGATCTTTTTAAAACGGCTTGCCAAAGGAAGAAAGTGTGATTTTGAGGCCAAGCTTTAGACAAAACCCTGGTCTTGGGAAAACCGTTATCAATTCTACTAGTCGAGACTTGCAAAACGTAAGCAGATTTCACGGTGAAATCACCAGACTTTGCACCAGTCCAAACTAAAACATCTTCAGCATCTCTGTTTAAAGACACAAGATCTAGAAGAGGTAAAATAGTAGTTAACTCAGTTATTTCGGCATCATAAAGACGCCTGTGAGAAATACCAAGATCCCAATTAACCCCATTTTTGTCTACCATATAAGCATGCATCATTAACATATTTTTACTCGTAGAGATTCTAGCTATAAAGGTTGGGACACATCGATGCTAAAGTGCCTTGACCGAACCATTTGTCTTCCCAAAGGCGCACGGAGTCACCTTTTCCAATCTTGAATTGGACAGCCCTAAAAAACTCATCAGCAACAGAGTGTATATTACGCCAAACACTAACCCCATAGGGGTCTTTAGGGATTTTGGTTCTCCAAACAGATTGAGAGATACCATATTTTTCGTGGATGATTTAGGACCAAAGAGCATGTTTCTCTTTTCCAAGTCTCCACCATCATTTCTTTAGGAGAGCACGGTTCATAAGCTTCAAATTTCTAATGCCTAATCCCCCTTGGGACATTGGCTTACAAACGCGTTTCCATCCAACCCACTTGTGTTTTTTCCCACCATTAGTGTCATCCCACAAGAAGTTTCTTATGGTTCTCTCGATTTTTTTAACCACCGGAGCCGGGGCAACAGATAGAAAGAAAAAATAGACTAGAAGGCTCATTAATACGCTTTTGATAAGAGTAAGTTTTCCTCCTTTAGAGAGAAGACCTCTCTTCCAAGTGGGCAACCTATTTTTACAAATTTCTATAACTTTGTCCCATTTAGAGATAGAGTTAGACTTGGCTCCTAGAGGCATACCAAGGTAAGAAGAAGGAAAAAAGGCACTAGTGCACCCCATGGACTCTGTAAGGTCATCCATATTTTGGACTTCACCAACAGCAAAAAGACAAGTTTTTGAAAAGTTCCTTTGCAAACCAGAAGCAGCATTAAAAAGGAAAAGAATATACTTGAGGTACCTGATTTTCTCCACCTCGGCATCAAGAAAGACCAAAGTGTCGTCAGCGAATTGTAAGTGACTGACCTTTGTACCGTTTTCCTTGACCTTGAAACCACCAAGCCAACCTTGATGAGTAGCTTTTGCAAACATATGATTAAGGACTTCGGACACTAGGAGGAAGAGGAAGGGGGACAGGGGATCTCCTTGTCTAATACCCTTTTGGCTTTCGAATCTACCAAAGGCAGAACCATTGATTAAAACAGAAAACTGAACTCTTCTGATGCAACCTTTAATCCACATTCCCCAATTCAAACCAAACCCCATAGCCAAGAGGACTTCATCAATCAAATACCATTTGACATTATCAATCAAAGGCCTTCTCAAGATCAATCTTACAAATAATACCTGGGTGGACAACGTACGTACATACCCCATCAAAATTAAGACCATAAAAACCCGGGTGGACAAACATAAACGATGAGCTTGACCATAGAATAAAAGACGTTTTATTTGGAATTTTGAATAGTAAATGTTATGCTACGAAATCTCTTTGTGGTGGAAAATGATTTGATACTCCATTTCGACTCTAGACTGAGTATTTGTATACATCTCGAATGAATCCTGATTTTCCGTCAAAGAAAAAAAAAAGGAAGAAATGTTTTGAGAATGATATTACCTTGCCTTTAGTGGATATAGGTTGGAAAATCGGATATCATATTTGCCATATCAAATGACTAGTGCATGAGTAAATCAATAAAATCTCCGCCTCTCTCCTCTCCGAAATTTTGGGAGCTCTCTCTGCAATGGCGATTCTCTCTAGGAACTCGGCCTCCTTCACGTTTCAATCCTCTGTGATTGATTCAATGTAGGAGTGTGTTATTTTGAACTTCTCCGTTGTCCAAGGACGGACCTGTGATCCTTCCCCTTGGGGCCGAGATTTATTGGGTATTAGAGTTTCTTCGTCGTCTTTTTTTTTTAGTATGAAAGTAACACAATTAGCTCCTATAATCTTACGTTCTAAATCATTCTCTTTTTCATGGGTCTTTTCTGGTCTAAAATGTATGGAAAGATTTAAGAACAAATCAATTGATATTGTTTTACCAAGACTAGCAATTCCATGGCTTTCATCAGTGTTAATGATGGCACTTGAAGGAGAATATGAAGTTGTTAAAATATGGTCAAAGAGATTTAATAATGTGGTGATCCAGATTCATTGGTTAGACAACAGTTTGGGTAGTTTTCTTAGAGTGGATGAAATCTAACCTTCTTCTTCGTCAGGCAGCTTCATATGCATACCTAATGGAACAAATGGATGTATTTGGAGGAAGTTCTGGGAGTCTCTAAATCCTAAGATTATTACTTAAAAGGAGTCTTTACATTTTCAAGACTCACAGTCTATGGAGATCAATCATGTTAAGCACAATTTCTATAATCGTGCTCTAGCAGTGGTGATTCATAACTCTCACTCAGGGTGGAGTAAAATTGAGCATATGTTGAAAAAAAGATTCAACTGGAAGGAGAAGCTGAAATTACGTAGCATTCATGGAAAGTTGGGATTTTTTTATGCAAGTGATGAGTTTGATTATGATTATTTCAATGTGGAACATTCTTTTCTGGCAGGAAAAGTTAAAATCTCTATCAGACATTGGAGACCTGAAGATGTTTATTATTTCAAGTCATGTTCAGCAAAATGTGTTTTGGCTAGGAATTAGAGGTCTTCCATTTCATTTGTGGAATACACAGTCTTTCAAGTCAATTTGCGAGCCATGGGGAAATTTTTTAGAGTTGCATACTACATCTGAGAAGTTTTTAAAACTAAACAGATGTATGATCAAGGTGCATTCTTATTTGTCAGATATTCCGGAAGTAGTCTTTTTCCAAGGCAAATGGTTAACTGTGGAATGGATCCATGAGCATCAGGATTATAATCAAGAACTTATTCATAAACCACAAATAAAATCGGTAATAGTTCATTCCAGTGATTCTGAAGATCGTCTTCCACTGGTGAATCAGCAGAATAAGTCTTTTCTTTCCTATTCGGATGCTGTGAAATCTCCGAAGAATAATTCTGCAATTGCATGTCATATTTTAACGCCAAGGAATAAGTCACCAGTTTTTTCAAACTCCAACAGCTCATCCTATACGTCAAATCCGGCGGTAAAAAGGTTGAAAAAGGTTTGGAGGAGGGTGACTGAACTTCAGATAGGGGGCAACCTACAAGTGGATAATACTCCAGTAGGAAATTCGAATGATACATGTATACCATGGGTCACAGTGAGAAGAAAAAAATGGGTTCGAGTCGGTATATGGACCAGATGGGGAGAGTGTCACCAGTTCGAACTGGTTTCGGCTCTACATTAGCTAAGAATGGAACTCATGTCCATGACTCGACGGAAAAATTGGATCCTTATATAGGCCAGACGGGGAGAGTGATATCTTTGGGTGCGGGTTTAGACCCATATTTCGGCTCTACATCATATAAGGGTGGAACTCCAGCCTATGTCCAAATATTTTTGCACCGTTGGATATTGCTTCAATACCGTTGGATATTTTTGCAGTACCGTTGGATGCTTCTCCCATTTCAAATTCAACTGAAAATTTGAATTCTCATAATGACACTATCATAGAGCCGTTGTCTCAAGATGCCTCGGTGACAGTTCATATGGAAAGGGAAGAAGAGAATTTACAAAGGGCGATTGAGAATCAAATGATTTTCTATAAAACCATGGGTCTTAACACGGAACATCCAATGATGGTGAGTATTAGTACAGATTTACTGTCTAGAAACTCAAAAACAAATGTCGAAATGGAAATTCCTTTGATAAAAGATTTAGATGGTTTGGAAGATTATGATCGAGATGAGGTTTTACAAGAAGGGACGATTTTGTTAGAAGCTGAAGATCGAATTGAGGCTGTCTGCGGTTCCGTTGAATCAGAAACTCTTGAGGTGGAGGCAGTTTTTAATCCAATTGCATCCAAGTATGAGAATGTGAATTAATGGACCAAAAAATCTTAAGTTGGAACATTAGGGGTTTGGGTCAGGTTACTAAGATTAATGCAATAAGAAATGCTATAGCCAAGAATAATCCTACAATTGTGACCATTCAAGAGTCTAAAAGGGAAGTAGTATATGATTTCTTAATTAGGTCGTTGTGGGGAAATAATAATTGCAGTTATGTTTATCTAGCTTCTGAAGGTGCTTCTGGTGGAGTAATTGTGATGTGGAAAGATGGTATAGTGGTCATGGAGGATCATTTGATTGGTGCTTTCACAGTTTCTATAAAATTCAGAAATGTTTCTGATGATTTTATTTGGCTTTTCACTGATGTGTAAGGAGCTTCTGATTCAGGTTATTATAATCAATTTTGGCAAGAAATTAGAGATATAAGAATTTTATTTGATGAGCCATGTTTATTGGGAGAAGATTTTAATGCCACACTGCATGAAGATGAAAGAAATATCCCAGTTGGAGGCTCTGTTAACGGGAATTCTTTCAAATCTTTTGTCAATAAATTTGCTCTCATTGATCTGCCTATGGCTGGGGGAAGATTCACTTGGACTAACTCTCAAAATCCACCTATTTTGATAAGGTTAGATAGGTTCTTGTTATCTCCTGGTTTTCAAGCTAATTGTGTTGTTCCAATCCAAGTAAGGCTGAAGATACCCATTTCTGATCATGCACCAATTATGTTATGTTGCAACTCTGGTGAGAAATTCAAGTCTCTTTTCAGACTTGATAACTTCATTCTTACTCATCCTGATTTTTTGAATAATCTTGAAATGTGGTGGAACAATTTATCTTTTGTTGGGAAGCCAAGTTTTGTTTTTGCAAAAAAATTACAAGCTCTAAAATTTTTGATCAAGAATTGGCAGAAAGCCACTTTTGGTAACTTGCAGACTCAATTGGACAACTTGGAGCTTACAATTGATGTGCTGGACAATCTAGAATAAATTAATGTGCTGGATGATGAGGAGGTGGTGGCTAAGTAGGCAAAACTAAAACATGCTGAATTGTCTATGACTTTGGCTAGAAGAATAGCTCATAGAGCTAAAAAAAAGATGGATAAAATATGGTGCGTCTAATTCAAGTTATTTACATCAATTAGCCTCCTTCAAATACAAACTCAATAGTATAAATTGCTTAAAGATTGAAGATAACTTGTGCTTTGACAAAACCAAGATAGTTGAGGAGACAAAAAAGTTTTTATTCTTCTTTATTCACTGAGAAGTTTAGTGTAAGGCCTTCATTTGAGAACCTGGAAATGCCTACTTTATCAGTTATTGACAGTATTAATCTTGAAAAAACTTTTACTGAATAAGAAGTTAAGAAGACTGTTGATAATTTTGGTCTCAACAAGAGTCCAGGACCTGATGGTTTCACTATGGAATTTTACAAAATTGGTTGGAATGTACTGAAAGATGATCTCATGAAGGTGGTGAAAGAGTATGAAAGTACTAGCATGTTGGATTGGAGGGTAAACTGCACAAACATTACTCTAATTCCTAAGTGTAATGGTGCAGTTTCTCTGCATAATTTTAGGCCCATAAGCCTAATTGGGAGTATTTAAAAGATTGTTTCTAAACTCCTTGCTGAAAGATTAAAACTGATGCTTTCTTCAATAAAATCTGAGTTTCAAGGGGCCTTTGTGTATTCATGATGGAATTTTGATAGCTTGTGAACTCATTGATTCAAAATTAAGGCAAACTGGTTTAATCTATAAAGTGGACTTCGAGAAAGCTGTTGACAATGTTAATTGGGGTTGTGTGGACACCGTTCTTGCTAGATTTGGTTTTGGTTGTAAATGGAGGAGCTGGATAAAATGGTGCATTACAACTCCAAGGTTTGCTGTTTTGCTCAAAGGGGAAGCCACTGGTTTATTCAAAAGTCAAAAAGGTATTACACAGGGAGATCCTATCTCTCATTTTCTCTTCATTTTGGTAGCTGAGGTTCTCTCTCTGATGTTCAAAAAAGCTGCAGCTGAAGGTCTAATCACAGGTTTCAAAGTTGCTCAACAAGGTACTAAAATTACTCATTTGCAATTTGCAGATGACTTAATTATTTTTCTTGAAGATAATGAATTTCAGATTAACAACTTGAAGAGCATTTTACTGGCTTTTGAAACTATCTCTGGTTTAAAGGTCAACTTTAGAAAGAGCATTATTGTTGGCCTTGGACAAATGCACAATGGGGAGGTATGTGTTGATTTATTTGGTTGTTCCTTAACAAATTTCCCTTTAAATTACTTAGGAATTCCCCTGGGTAGTAAATCTAAATGCAAAAATATTTGGAATGACATCATTCAAAAGTTTCATAAAAGATTAGGGGCTTGAAAGAGGAGATATCTTTCTAAAGGTCAGAGAGTGATTATGATTCAAAGTGTGCTAGCCAGTTTGTCTGTGTATTATCTCTCTTTGTGTATTACCAGCAAGTGTTGTGAAGGAGTTGGAAAGAATCATGAGGAACTTCTTATGTGACTCTTCTTTGTCAGTTAAAAAAAAGGAGTTGGGTTTCTTGGTCCAATGTGAATCTCCCAAAAGCTAGATGAGGAGTAGGGATAAAAAATCTCAAATTGGTGAACAAAGCATTACATTCTAAATGGATTTGGATATATGGAAGTGAGAAGAATGCTTTGTGGAGAAGGATCATTAATCAGAAATTTGGAGGGGTCACTGAAGCTTTGTTTCCAAATCACTCAAATAAGTCTGTCTGTTTTAGCTTGTGGTCTGGTATCTTGAAAGCTAGAGATTTTGTAAAAACAGGTTCAGCTGTGGTAGTTGGTGATGGGAGAAGCATTTATTTTTGGGATGATGTCTGGGTGGGAGAGCAGGCTCTAAAAAATCTCTTTCTCACACTGTTTAAGCTTTAAGAAGAAAAATGCAGTAATCAAAGATTTAATATCAACTGAAGGTGCTTGGAATCTGGATTTTGCAAGAAGTTTGACAGAGACTAAGTTGCTGGAGGTGGTTAATTTGCTTGAGGTGATTGGTGATCCAAGGGATAGAGTTAATACCATGGCTATTGCAGAAGATAGCAGGCACTGGATTTATAATCAAGGAAAAGGTTTCTCTGTAGCTAGTGCTTATGAGGCTCTAGAGACTGAGGGTTTTCTTGCTTTCCCTGACAAGCATCTGTGGAATCCCAAAGTTCCATTGAAATAGGCATTCCTGGTTTGGACTCTTTGTTATGATGGTGCTTCAACTATGGAATTTTTATATAATGCAGGTTTAGTGCAAGATGCTGCTTGTTTGCTCTGTGGTGGTCACAGTGAGACTAACTCTCACTTGTTCCTGCACTGCGACTATACTTCTGCTGTGTGGATGTATTTTTTGAAAAGCTTTGGATTTTATTGGGTGCATTGTAGTGATGTCAGAAGAACTTTATGGGAATGGCGCAACAAGAAGAGCAAGAACATCATTAAAAGATTGTGGAGTTATTTGCCCTTTGCAATTTTGTGGAGCATTTGGAAGGAGCGTAACAACAGGTTTTACAATAACCAAGTGAAGAACACTGAGCAGATCATCAATGAGGTCAAATGTTTGTTGTTTAATTGGACAATAAACACAAACATTTAAAATTATGGTTTGTCTACATTATTATGGTTTGTCTACATTATTATGTAATTGGGAAGCTTTGATGCAAGCTTCGTCGTAACTTTGCTACTTGGTCACTCCCTTGTGACTGAGTTGTTTTATTTTAATAAAATCTTCCCTTTTCAGTTAAAAAAAATCAACATTAAAATGCATTGAGCGCTAAAAATTGGAGAAAAATATGTAGAACGAATATGACAAAGGTACTAGAGTTTGAAAATCGTGGTTTGACAAAGTAAAATCCTTTTTGTTTGAAAGCATTACTGTTTTTTTTTTTTTTTTTTTTTTTTTTTTTTGTACTTACCTGCTTATTTGTTAGTAGAGCTGCACATGGGTCGGGCGGGTCGGGTTTTAGCTAATACCAACTACCAACCCAACTATAGCGGGTTTCTATTTTCATAACCAACCCCGCACCCATAAACATCAGACGGGTTTTTGACCCGCCCGCTACGGGTCGGTCGGGTTCGGGTTTAAACTCGCTTCATTGTAGTTCAATATTTTCTGCAAATTTTTCACCTGTAGTGTTTATAACTGTACCTGCTTTATATTCAATGATCATTCACACACACATGTTTTAAAGTTTAAACATACTTCTTACTTAAGTTCTTAATTACTTAAAAAATCAAACCATAATCATAAGTCTTCATAGTTAAGCTTAAACAAGTACCAGTGTACTATGTACGGTTATTAATTTTATCAATGGTGTATATTTAGCGGGTTTTTTCGGGTGGGTTTTAGCTAATACCAACTACCAACCCAACTATAGCGGGATTTTTATATTCATAACCAACTACCAACCCGCTGCGGGCGGGTTCGGATTAAAAGCCCACTGGTTTAACGGTTACGGGCGGGTCTTGTGCAGCTCTATTTGTTAGCGTTTTAATGTTCTTTACAGTTGCTTTATCCGAATGTGCACCAGTGGTGTCTATCTATCAACCTAGGAGAAAATAGATGCGGATTTTCTTCAAAAATATACCGAAGAATAACATAGAGTCAAGAAGAAGAAAATAAATTGATGATATTTGTCTTTTCCGAATAAGGGGACAATATATTCCTCTTGTCCATGTCCATGTCCAGGAGTTTGAATTATTCGAACGAATATAGAGATAGATAGGTAGATATAGATGTAGGTTGGACTGCATGAAAGGAATACAGCGCTCAATCGTGGTGTAGGTCTATCTAAACGTAAGCTGGAGCTAGTTGCAAGAAACTTGTTTTTGCATCATTAATAACGGCAAGAATAACTGCACGCATGTATATTGCGCCATACTAATATAGGACCACATGAGGCTTCATCCTGAATCACACGTTTTCTTTGCCCATTTGCATCACATTCTGTCCACATGCGGCACCACTTTGACAGCTACAGCAGTTATTGCGAGAGACAAGGACGCAAACTTCTTGCAGCTGATTCTTGCACTTTGCTGCAAAACGCTCTATGGGCTTGGTCTTATGAAGTTTTACTAGCTATCAATTCAGCAAACAGCTGATTCATAACGTCATTTAAGAGAAAATAGAGATAATTCATTCCATCTTTATTTTATTAAACTGGACAAGAATCAGCGGCATTTCATTAAACAGAGAATTGGAAACAGCTAGTAGCCTAGTATATAGTAATAATCATTAATGTGCAACACTTGGGATGCTTTGCTCATTTCTAAAGAAATTGTCTGGATCAACTTTGCTCTTCACATATACTAATTTATCGAAGTTACCCTTGAAGTATTTGCTTCCCCAAATCTTAGCTTGTGCGTAACTGGCTGTGCCATTTATACTTGTTTGACCCAAATCAAGATCTCTATAATTGACATATGCTCCTCTAGGAGACTTGGAGACATAAGGGGTCATAAATTCATAAGTTCTTTTGATCTGATTAATATACTTTTCCGGAGCCTGTTTTTCGTCCCAGAAAACGAAGTGAAAAATCATAAATAAGGTTCCATCTCTATGTGGGAAAGGAGTTTCAGATTCTGCAACCTCACTCATTTTGCCACCATAAGGTATGAGAACCTTACCATTTTGCTCGTCTTTTAGCATTCTTTCCCATATCCTTTCTAGCTCAATTTGTGATATGACTTGTTTCACATAATCAGATTTTCCCTTACCCATTGACTTTGCTTGGGGCCGATTCACTAAGATATCGATAGAACTATTCGTAGGAATTCCATCGAATAAGAGTACGGATTGAATCCAGCTCATCTCGGTATAGTCTTTACCCTCCAAACCCAACTCAGGGAATCTGTCTTGCATTATAGTTTGAAGCTTCTTGGCATCACCTAAATACATGGAGTCGAATGTTGCTAGGATTGTTTTCTCTCCTTCTGGAGTAGCATCCACTACACTTAACCCGAGCTGTAAGAAGAGGTCGTGAGGAAGCTTGTGCGCAACTTGTTGCCACTTGTGAACAAGTGAAGTTGCACCCTCTGCTAAGGTTTTGCTCACGGAAAAAACAGTTACCACAGGAGGAACCGATACTAATTTTATCTTCCATGAAATGACGATACCAAAGTTACCTCCTCCACCTCCTCGAATGGCCCAAAACAAGCCTTTTCCCATGGATTTTCTGTTGAGTATCCTACCGTGAACATCCACTATTCGAGCATCAATGATATTATCCGCTGCAAGACCATATTTTCTTAACATGAACCCATACCCACCTCCACTAAGTTGCCCACCCATACCCACAGTTGTGCAAGTTGCCGCAGGAAAGCCGAGAGTGTTGCTTTTCTCAGCAATTTTGTAATAAACTTCGCCTGTGGTTGCACCAGATTGAACCCATGCTACTTTACCGTTTACATCAACGTCAATTTCCCGGAGGTTGAATAAATCAAGAATAATGAATGGAACATCTGATATATACGAAAGTCCTTCGAAGTCATGACCTCCACTTCGAACTTTAATTTGAATTCCATGCTTTCTTGAACAAATCACAGTTGTTTGAACATGGGATTCTTTCAAAGGGGTTAGTATAAGAAATGGTTTAGGAGTGGAGGATGTATTAAATTTCAAGTTTCCCATAGTGGATTCTAAGATTAATGAATAATTAGAACTTTGTGGGGTGTAGATCGGGATGGGATTATTAGAGTGATCCGAAAGGCACTTAAGAAAGTCTCCATGATGAGTTAAGCTTGAAGCTCCTAGGGAAATCGCCAAGGCAAACCAAGATAGCAATGCTAAAACCAAGAGCAAGGGTGATCTTGATGAAATGGTGCTGATCATATTTGTTCATATGAGGGAGATCCTGTAAACTTGTAATGTATATATTAGAAAATTCAAATACTAAACTAAGCCAACAAACTATTAGATGCCAGATCTTCAGCAGCTCAGCCATTATCGTGACACAACAATATTTTATATGCGTCATAAAGTATCATTTGAAGATAATCCCTATGTTTTTCAACTAGTAGATGATTTGAATGTTGAATTTTTGATCTTTATCTCTTGAAAGGAATTTTTTTATTGTGCAAGTTAACAATGACTATAGAATAAAATGTATTAGGATGGAACATAAATTATAGTCTAATGTAATGTGTACGTTTGAACTTTGAAAACTTGAATGGATTAAAAGTGTTATTATAATTGTACGTTTGCATAATAAGGGGGATTCATTGACTGAAAAAGATTGCTTAAGTTAGAAACACGTTGTTTTGCATTGACTAGAACTAGCAGTAAACCTTTCATTGTAAATTGCTAAGAAGCCAAAGTTGTAGGGTATATGGCCTTGGCTTTAGCTCTAGCATTTTAGCATCATTTTTTTTTTTTTTTTGAAGCATGAGCATCAAGTTACTCTAGCGCAAACTGCAAAGCGAAAATTCCTAGAGAAGCCATGCGTTTCTTTATGTAGATTATGGTAGTTGTTTTTCTTTTAGACAAACAGAGTTTCATTAAACCAACTCGCACATAAGTTTGGATAGAAGGACAGCCATACAAGAAGGGAAGTCCAAAACATTTACTATCACATTTATTTTCCCCAAGTCATGCGGCTAAGTGATATGCAGCATGTTACAATACCTTGGAAGAAAAATTACATTTTAGGTATATAATACTTGAACATAAATTACACGTCTTCTCACAAGGCATCGATAGTCATTATAATCTTAGCTAGTACATACTAGTATTGAAATAATCTCTGAATATAGGAATGCTTGGGATGCTTTGCTCATTTCTAAAGAAATTGTCAGGATCAACTTTGCTCTTCACATATACTAATTTGTCGAAGTTATTTTTGAAGTATTTGCTCCCCCAGACCTTAGCTTGTGCGTAACTAGCTGTGCCATTTTTACTTGTTTGACCCAAATCAAGATCTCTATAATTGGCATATGCTTCTCTAGGAGACTTGGAAACATAAGGAGTCATGAACTCGTACATTCTTTTGATCTGATTCAAATACTTTTTAGATATCCCAACTTGTTCTTCTGTCCAGTAAACTAAGTATATAATCTTAAATAAGGTTCCATTTCTATGTGGGAAAGGAGTTTCAGTTTCTGCAATCTCACTCATCTTGCCACCATAAGGCATAAACATCATTCCATTTTGCTCATCTTTTAGTATTCTTTCCCATATATTTTCTAGCTCAATTAGGGGAATGACTTGTTTCACATAATCAGATTTTATCTTGGCCAGTGACTTTGGTTGAGGCCTATTCACTAAGACATCTATAGAACTGTTTGTAGGAATTCCATCGAATAAGAGTACAGATTGAATCCAGCTCATTTCAGTATAGTCTTTATTCTCCAAACCCAACTCAGGGAATCTTGCTTGCATTATAGTTTTTAGCTTCTTGGCATCACCTAAATACATGGAGTTGAATGTTGCTATGATTGTTTTTTCTCCCTTTGGAGTAGAATTCACTATGCCAAACCCGAGCATTATGAAGAGTTCGTGAGGAAGTTTATGTGCAACTTGTTGCCACTTGTGAACAAGTGAAGTTGCACCCTCTGCTAAGGTTTTGCTCACGGAAAAAACAGTTACTACAGGAGGAACCGATACTAATTTGATCTTCCATGAAATGACGATACCAAAACTACCTCCACCACCTCCCCTAATGGCCCAAAAAAAGCCTTTTCCCATGGATTTTCTGTTAAGTATATTACCGTGAACATCCACTATCCGTGCATCAATGACATTATCCGCTGCAGTGCCATATTTTCTTAACATGAATCCATAACCACCTCCACTAAAGTGCCCACCGACACCAACAGTAGTGCATATTGCTGCAGGAAAGCCGAGAGTCTTGCTTTTCTTGGCGATTTTGTAATAGACTTCACCCGTTGTTGCTCCAGACTGAACCCATGCTACTTTACTGTTTACATCAACGTTGATTTTTTTGAGGTTGAACAAATCAACAATAATAAATGGAACATCTGATATATATGAAAGTCCTTCAAAGTCATGGCCTCCACTACGAACCTTGATTTGAATTCCATGCTTTTTTGAACAAATCACAGCAGTTTGGACATGGGATTCTTTCAAAGGTGTTAGTATAAGAAAGGGTTTAGGAGTCGTGGATGTATTGAATTTCAGGCTTGCCATAGTGGATTGCAAGATGAACGAGTAATTAGAATTTTGTGGGGTGTAGACTGGGATGGAAGTATTAGAGCGATCAGAGAGGCACTTGAGAAAGTCTCCATGATGAGTTGAGCTTGAAGCTCTTATTGAAATTGCCAAGTAAAAGAAAGATAGCATTAAGAGAACAGAAGATTTTACTGAAGTGGTACTCATATTTGCTCTTTGTTGTTCGTATGAAAGGAGGTCATATACACTTGTAGTGTATTTATATAGTGTGAATAGCTTGGCACTGCATTTAGAAATTTGAATTACAGGTACTAAACGTAGGCAACAAACTATCATATGCCAGATCTTAAGCAAGTATAGTGACACAACAATATTATATCCGTTCAAAAGTACTTCATTAAGTATTTTTGAAGGTAGTTTTGACTGTTGAATTTTTTGATCCATATCTTTTCAAAGAACAAAGTTTGTTGGGCAAGTAAGTTTAAAATTACTAATATTATGTACCGATCAAACAATAAAATGCTAGTCTAATGTTATAGTCACCTAGCAGTACATGAACTTCGAAATCTTGATGGATTGAAAATGTTATTAGTACATTTTGCTTTATTAAACGAGTGATTCATTGACACAAGAAAAATTGTTTGAGCTAACAATTCATTGACTAAAGCGTTTTAGGGCCAACCCTATGGATGGAAAAGAGTTCCATTTCAAAGCAGGTGTCATGCAAGAATTTAGAGTAAACAAGGATCAAATTAAGTAGGTGTTTGGATACCGGAAGCAAAAACGCTTATGTTTTTCCAGAAACACAAGCCAATCCTAGAAGTTAGAAGTAAAAATATTTTGCTTCACAAAGAGTTAACTTTTTTGCTTCTAGAAATCGAAAAGTAATTTCTTAAATAATTTCCAAACAGGCTATTATTGGTGTTTTTTCATTTTAATTTTTTCCAACATTGGAGTTGATTTTTTGGTGTATCACAGGGAATGCGAAGCTATTTCATGATACAATCTTAACTATTGGATTTTTTGACTGCCAGATCCAATGTGAACCATTCCTCGCTTCGATTTGGAATCTCAGATGAATTCAGGAATTAGAGCCATTTTTTACCTAGCAATATCAAATCCAAATGCTTGAGAATTATGAATGGTGTTTAATGGAAAATGTTTGAGAAGCGCACGAGCCCATTTCGATGAGAGGGTTTCACACTGGACTGAAGGCATAAATCCAGAGCAGTGTCTTGCACGACTTTGCGGGATGGCGTTCCGTTTAAGCGGCTTTTAAGATGTTAGACCAGATATGTTCCACATCTAAAACAGATCTGGAAGCCTTGAACTCTTTAGGACCCGTGGTGGTCCTGGATTAAATGCGAAAAATCAGTGGGAGAACGACACCTCGTGAAGAAAGTATACCATTAAACCTGAATTTTTTAGAAAAGATATAAAAAGTTTAATCCAACGTTAACGTTTATTTGATGATCCAACATTTTAGAAGTTGCTTGAGCGAAACCATCCGGCGAAGTCGTGCCCGATAACATTTGTCTAAATTTTTTCCTTAATATTTTAGATCGGAGAACCATAAATCCTACAAGATCCGGAGAGTGAAATACCAAAAAGCCAAAGTTATTGGCATAAATGCCTCTGGCTAGCTTTAGCTTGGAGTCACTCGTAGAAGTCTACTCTCGCACCGGGATGGATGGGGCTTATGGTAGCCTAAATCCAAAACAAATCAGCCCATAACACAAATCTTCCTAATAACGTTCAACGCATTTACAGAGAAACTTAACTGACAGACAGTACCCAGAACAAAAAATGATTCACCTCGAAAAAACTCCATTTTCCTTCTCTTTCTAATTCTTCCCCAGCTCAGACATAGAGAATGTCTTCTGCCTCTTCTTCTTCATCTTCTTCGGGTGTTACAGCACCTCGATTACCACCACAAGGTTCATGGGATTGTATGTTACCAGGTCCACCAAGTCGTAACAATGGCGGATCTGCAGATTGTAGTTCAAGTGGTCTTCTCGCGTACGGTGCTGGTAGTAGTATCACTATCGTCGATACTAAATCAATGCAACTCATTACAGTTTTACCAATGCCACCACCATCTACTAATCCATTAACCCTAGCTCCATTTGTTTCTTCAATTCGTTGGACTCCACAGCCTCTACGTCGTGATCTATTAACTCATGAACCTAACAATTCTCATCTGATTTTAGCTGTTGGTGATCGACAAGGGAGGATTGCATTATGGGATTTCCGACTTCATCAAATTCTTCTATGGTTAGATTTTGATTCTGATAATAAGAAATTAGGGATTCAAGATCTTTGTTGGATTCGTTCTAAACCTGATACTTGGATTTTAGCTTCTATTAATGGTCCTTCACTTGTTTCGCTGTGGAATACCAGTACTGGGAGATGTATTTGGAAATATGATGCTTCTCCTGAGTTTCTTTCTTGTATTCGTCGTGATCCGTTTGATTTTAGGCATTTTTGTGTTTTAGGTTTGAAAGGTTTTTTACTGTCTGTGAAAATTTTGGGTGATTTGGAAGATGATATTGTGATTAATGAGTTTCAGATTCCTACGTTTAATGATTTTAGTGAGTTACAGAGATTAGAGAAAGAGACTTCTTCTTCGGTTGCTTCACCTGCATTGGCTGTTTTTCCACTTCATAATGTGAAATTTTGTTTTTCTCCTCAGTGGAGACATATAGTGTTTGTAACATTTCCCAAAGAGTTCTTAGTGTTCGATTTGAAGTATAAAGCTACATTGTTTTTGATTGGGTTGCCTCGTGGACATGGGAAGTTTATGGATGTTGCACCTGATCCAGATGATGATTTGGTGTATTGTTCTCACCTTGATGGGAAGCTTAGTACTTGGAGAAGAAAACAGTAAGTATATCTCAGCCTGCATTGTTCGTTTCGATTCATTTCAGTTACTTTTCAGTGTATATACTAAACCTTGTCAAGCCTGTATCACAAACACATACATCTTTTCATATTCATGGGAACTAAAACTTTGTCATGTTCATCATTTTGGCATATTTCGGAACTTGGACGAAGCAAAAAACTTACTCACTTATTATTGCAGAGAAGAGCAGGCGTACACCATGTGTGCATCAGAAGAATTGTTGCCATCGATTGGCACATCCGTTCCTTCACCTGCCGTTCTTTCTGTCGTAGTTTGCCTATCAGAATCTACACTCCGAGGTCTTGCAAATCTTTATTCTGGTGTACCTACTGCCTCTTCCCCTGCTATGGATTCTGAGATTCCCTTGGATTCCTATAGTGAATCATATCTTGGTTCTAACACCCATTTGATCTCCATTACTGATGACGGGAAAGTATGGGATTGGCGCCTGACACTTGAAGATACTGTAGATACTCTTAACTCGGGTAAGATTACTGATAACAACATGGTGGTAGATTTGGAGACAAACAACGAGACAGATTCGTCCGTCTCAGGACCTCTACACGATGAAGTTAAACAATCTGAGTCTGCAAATAGCACTTTTAGTCGTCGATTCAACTCAAAATTTTACATTGAAGATTTGTTAATCAAGGTTAGTCATTCAGTTTCCCATTCATCATCACTTTGACATCACTCTATACTTTTTAATGGTTCCCCAACATAAGATAGTATATAGCGCAAACTGAGTGGCATGACAAATTACTTTTTTTTTTGGCTAATAACATTCCATGTAATTGACACTTTATCGTACAAGCTATAAACTCTCAGTATGTCTTCTAATTCCTGCTATTATAAGATTTTCTCTGGATTTTGATCCTGCATAAATGAGGCAATGTGTTTTTCGTGTAACATGTATTTGTACTACAGTAGATGCTTCTCCATTAGTCTGTCTTCATACCCTTTCAAGGGAACTTATCATTCCCTTTACTATCGTCCAAACTTTTTTTTTTGTCAGTAGAAGCAAATTTCCATTTTAGCCATGTAGATATAAACACTGTTTGGAGTACCCTCTCCATCTTGTTACTAACAAATCGTTCCCTTTACTAAACTCCTCTATATGTAATGAAGTTTGGGATTCTTTTCTTTTCATATTATTAATTTCTCAGCAAACTAGTAAGTATGTCCGTGTTTTGAGCCTAATGATATCTGCATTTGGAAAACATGCATCAAAAGGAAGTTTTGATAGAAGTACTAAGTATCATCAAGACCAGTGGATGTGTGCGACCTCGGGGTCAACCCATTGTGTAAACCTGCTATTACTAACTACGAGTCTCACGGCTCTGTGAGTCCACCTAGCGATAATTTAGGTCACCCTTGGTATGGTTTTCTTCCTCATAGAACAGTCGTGCAAAACAATCGTCCCCATCTTTACATCTGAAGCTCTTGTTCTTACTGGCTAGCGTATTCGACTTCTTAGATCATTTCATGTCTTTAATTCTTTTAGTTTAACTTTTTAATTCTGAAGTGTCAGTTACTGGTGCAGGTTAGTTTAGTTGGTCAACTCCATTTTCTGTCTTCAACAGTTACAGTGCTTGCCGTACCATCCCCTTCTTTAACAGCTACTTTGGCTCGTAAGTATTGCATTCGTCTCTCTCGCTCGCTTTTACAGTCTGTTGATATTAGTCTTCTTTTTCCAGTTCTACATTGTCATTTTAAAAATATATAAAAGACTTCTCAGTTGATTAAATGAGATTATTTTACATGAAGGTGGTGGTAATAGTCCTGCTATAGCAGTTCCACTGGTTGCGTTAGGAACTCAAAATGGGACCATTGATGTCATTGATGTTTCTGCCAACGCTGTAGCAGCAAGCTTTTCTGTTCATAGTACTATTATTAGAGGATTAAGGTGGCTTGGAAATTCTCGTCTTGTTTCATTCTCATATGTTCAGGTATATGCAGTTCAGTTAAGCTGTAAATATCTGTAAACAGGACAGAGCCGTTTTTCTCCCCTGTTAATCAACTGTTCCTTTACTGTTCATTCTCACTCAATTCCCTGATGATCTCTTGTGACATACTCCCCTTTCATATGCTTTATGTTTTCACTTCTTTTTAGGTCTGCATGTACTGTGTTTCCTCTTAGTTCATTTATGTTCTTGTGCTGATATGCATCATTGCGTATTCAGGTGAGTGAAAAAGCTGGTGGCTATACAAATAGACTTGTTGTGACATGTCTTAGAAGTGGCCTTAATCGACCATTTCGTGTCTTACAAAAACCTGAACGTGCTCCGATTAGAGCTTTGAGGGCTTCTTCATCAGGAAGGTTGACTACGAACCCACGATTTTTCTTTTTTATTCTTCATGTCTTTTGAACTATTGATTTATTAATATCACAGCATGTCTATGTCTAGCATCTTTTGATGCTAAGAAGACGCTACTCTCCTGACGCTCAATATAACTTGTTTTCTTTGTGGTTATGCCACACACAGTGAGACTACTGTGTTTCTACCTGGACTTGTAGAGTATCACCTGTCTTCAAGATATTAATAATGAGTAGCTTCTTAATTTCTGAGTGGCTGTTCCTATCCTCAATTGACCATTTTCTCGATATATCTCACTTAAAACTAAGGTACATATTGTCCAACAAATCAGCTATTATGGCAGTTCGTTTTTAATGGTCCCAGCTATCTACAGTTTTGGACTAAAACTTCTGGCTATCGTTTTATGCAACAAAGAAGACACTGGAATGTTGTTTACATATTTCAATTATCCCAAAAGAAAGAAAAATGCATCTTAGACATGTAGAAGTGTTTAAAATAAATTTCGGAGTTTAGATAGGGCATCCTTTATCTGAAATTGGTGCTTTTGGCAAAATACTGCCAGCGTACGACCGGTTGCTTTGCACTCACGTAGTTCGCTTCCTTTTAAAGATCTCATGGATTTTTTTAGTTAGCTACGTAACTATTTTGCTAGATTTTATGATGTTTGATATTTTTTTTTAACCTTAGTTTCATGAGCAACTATTAAAGATGACTCAAATTCTTGTTTAGGTATCTTCTTATTTTGTTTCGTGATGCTCCTGTGGAGGTCTGGGCTATGACAAAGAATCCCATTATGGTAAGTGAAGTTGTTTCCTTCTAATTTTTTATTTTATAATCATGATATTTTAACGTCGTTTGTTAAAAGGCAATTTTTTTAGAAACGCGAATGCTGTGTAGCTTAAGAATTGCATTTACTGTTATTGTTATTGTACTTATCACTATTATTTTGTTGTGTTTTATATGAATCCCACATCTGGTTATGAAAAAATGTTGTTTTTTCCTCTCACTTCGATGAACTGCCTCATGAAACTTTCCAGATCTTCCTCGGGAAATTTATGATCCTTTATTTCTCCATGTAGCTTAGATCATTAGCTCTTCCATTCACAGTGTTAGAGTGGACACTTCCAACAGCTCCAAAGCCAGTTCAAAATGTGCCTGTTAAACAATCATCGTTTTCCTCCAAAGATCGTGCTGATTCACCTGCTGTCGCCTCCCCTACAAAAGCAGTTTCAGCAGATCCTAGTGAGTTTGTTGACCTGTGGTATTCTTTCATATGTTTGCTTAGGTTTTTTTTTTGTGTTACTTTTTCATAATTTTTCACCTGTGAGCCCCTTTCAAAAATAAAAACTAAGAATTTCTTTTTAAAAAAATTCCAGAGGCCACGAGCTCAGAAGGATCTACAGATGAAATTTCTGAAAGTTTTTCATTTGCACTGGTCAATGGTGCACTTGGTGTATTTGAGGTTCACGGTCGAAGGATCCGAGACTTCAGGTGAAATGTTTGTCTACAATACCACTTGTTTATGCTTCTAAAGATATAATCTGTTTGTCATTAACCATGCGTTGGGTTATGATATTTCTTTGAAACTAGTATTTTCTCGTTTGTTTTTGACGAATTGGTCTCTACTTAGTGTAACAAATTAATCTCTCTCACAATAAACAATTAATTCTCATTGAGGATAGTTACCACACCTATTTTCGATGATTCTGAAGAGTATATCGCATCGTCATATTGCATTTGCAAATTTCTTGTTCACTTTGGACAAAAGAAGGAAGCAAGAAACATCTGTTTCTTTTTCCAGTTTCTTTCCCTGATGAATAGTAAACCAGGAATGTGTGTTAGAATAATTTGAAGCAACATTGAAGGTTATCTCTGCTCTTGGAGCCTAAGGATTGTGTGAGAGATATCAAAGGCCATTAGCTCCCATGCAAGTTTAATTTTTATGATAGGATGAATGTCGAAGGCCTTCAGAATTAGAGTTTGGATAAAAGATCTGGAAACTCCTAATTTGTCATTATCACCGTCATTCGACTGGGATTGACACCGTACTGTGTATAATTTGTTATTAATCAGATACATTTTTTCTGGGGTTTTTATTTAAATCTGGTTATAGAATCTCATGGAAGATTGATCTAACAATTGTTTCAGACCCAAATGGCCGTCCTCCTCATTTGTTCCCTCAGATGGATTAGTTACTGCGATGGCATACCGTCTTCCTCATGTAGTACGTAACATATCTCTGCTATTCTCAGGAAGATAAGGTTTTCATTTAGATGCTTGTCTTTATATGGAAACGACTCTTTCCTTCTTAGGTTATGGGGGACAGGTCGGGGAACATACGTTGGTGGGATGTGACAACTGGGTTTTCTTCCTCATTCAACACTCACAGAGAAGGAATCCGAAGGATAAAATTCTCACCTGTTGTTGTTGGTGACCGTAGTCGAGGGCGTATTGCTGTACTATTTTATGATAACACGTTTTCCATATTTGATCTCGTAAGTGCACTGATGTTTCTATCATCTTCGTAGAAACCGTATAGCTCAATATCATCTTCGATCATACATACTGATATTTTAAATAAATCACACACGCTGTAAGTTTAATGATTTTATACTGGTAAAACAGGAAAATTTGATAAACTTGAATAGCTGTTGCCTGTTTGGTTTTGCCAGTTCCCCACTTAGTTCATAAATCTTATATACGAGATTAGCTTTTTCAGTTGAGATAAGTGAATTGGTTTGATTTATCATATATAACAACACTAATGATGGCCGTGCACCTTTTAACTGTTGATTGTTTTTCTGTTGGACCTTGGCTTGTGTCTTGTGAACTTTGCCAAAGCATTCCCAGCCTTTTAATTTGATATTTGAGATTGACTGGTTATAAAGCAAAATTAGATGAAATCAAGTTAGGTTTTTTGCCTCCACACACTTGTGAGTGAATTTAACTGATTAGTGGTATCCGTGTTTTAATTTACAGGATTCACAGGATCCATTAGCCAATTCGCTTTTACAGCCTCAATTTCCTGGAACCCTGGTACTGGAATTGGACTGGTTACCTCTGCGAACGGAGAAAAATGAACCACTGGTACTGTGCATTGCTGGAGCTGACAGTAGTCTTCGTCTCATTGAGATCAATATGTACGTTATGAATCTTCTCTTATTTTCCCTTTAAATTATGCCCCTTTCTTCATCATTTGCGATAGTTTTTGAAAGAGTTGAGAGGAGAAGTGTGTGCTATGGTTAAACAGTTAACTGTGTTTGGTAAAAACTAACATATTCCCTTTAGAAAGATGCAAGAGATGTATTGGCAGGTCATGATCTCTTGATTAATGTTAGACATTCAGATTGATGATTTGTTCTTTTTATGCAGTAATGACAAAAGATCTAGTCCGCTATCCTTGCCTCGAGCTATTAAAGAGAGATTTCGACCTATTCCCCTCTGCTCTCCTATTTTACTACCTACCCCTCATGCTCTGGTAAAATCTCTTTATCCTTTTGATTGCTTCCTTTATTGCAATTTTAGTAACTAGTCATATCTTCTTCTTCACCAGGGATGTTTGGACCCGAGGAGTGAAGTGGATACTAGTTAAAAGTATTGCATTTGTATCGAGTGTTCTTAAAACAATTAGGCTCTTATCTAATCCCCCCTCCATGGTACTGTAACCATGATGTATCCTTGTGTCTGATTCGAGTTAATAGTATTGCATTAGGCTCTAATCCAATCCCCACTCCGTTGCAGTGTAACTACGCATCTGATAGAGGAGAAATCAAATAATATTAGCTAGAACACAACTCTGTCTAACCATTTTGGGACTAATTTCATGTTTATTATTGTTTGTCCACTGCAGGCCCTGCGAATGGTTTTGCAACTTGGTGTAAAGCCCACTTGGTTTAATGCAGCTTGTATAGATGGGAGTGCTTCTGCGGTACCAAGGGCTGGTTCATCCTCCAGAGACTTGCGCAGTTACATGATTGAGTCGCAACTTCCAACTGTTGGTGACGCCGTGGTGCCAGAATTACTACTCAAAGTACTGGAACCATATAGAAAAGAAGGTGGGTTCTCTCTGGTATTTTTACATGCTGGTTATTCTCATTAGAGACTCTGTGTTCAGTTTATTGTAATATTCTGACCAATTTCTGAGTAAATTTATATTTTCCCTTATCAAGGTTGCATACTTGATGATGAGAGGGCAAGGCTGTATGCAGCAGTAGTACATAAAGGTGCTGCTATGAGGTTTGCCTTTGCTGCAGCAATCTTTGGTGAAGCATCGGAAGCATTGTTCTGGCTACAGTTACCGCGAGCACTTTCTCATTTAATTAACAAGTCAGCAAATAAGTCGTCTCTGAAACCCTCTTTGTCGGCAAATCCAGATCTTGGTGACCTTTCTATGCTCAGTAGGTTAACATCCAAAGGAAAATCATTATTAGGAAGGGCTACGAAGAATAACATGGTTCGTCTCTGCTTCTCAAGCTACCAGTATTGCTGCTTCATGTTAGTTCTGCGTTTTAGAATTACTTAGTAATTAATTAAGCGGTATGCTAGATATAGACCTGTAACTAGTCATTGATGCTCAAGGATTTTGTTCTGTTGTAACAAAATTCTTAACAAGAATTTTCTAAGACTTGGCTTTTCTATTTGAGCAGAGTTATGGTCGACTTAAGTTGATGGCGTTTGAGCAGGAGGAGTTGTGGGAATGTGCTAATGAGCGTATTCCTTGGCATGAAAAATTGGAGGGAGAAGAGTCCATTCAGAACCGTGTACATGAGTAAGTCCCTTTCTTTTCATTGCTTCTTTGGGAGTAGTCCCCCTCCCTGAAATGTATCTAATAAGATACGACTCTGCAGTAGTAAAGCACTTAAATGCCGTGGATCATTATGTTTCTGGCGTGCTCTTCGTTTTTCTTTTTCTTTTATTATAATTGATGATTTTTCAGATTATTAATTGATCTGATGAGCTGTTGAAAAGCGTTTGATTATATTATAATTGATATTTATTTAAAAATATAAGTTAAAATGATCAGCTGCTGATGGAAAGAACGATTTTTTGATGATCAGGCTTGTTTCAGTTGGAGACTTAGAAGCTGCAGTTAGTTTGCTACTTTCCACCCCTCCAGAAAGTTCGTATTTCTATGCCAATGCTCTCCGTGCAGTTGCGCTATCCTCTGCTGTGTCGAGGTCTCTACTTGAACTAGCTGTGAAGGTAAAGATTCATTCTCTACCGATATTCCCAGCAGCGGCGGAGCCAGAAATTTGCCTACGGGGAGGCAAAAATGGTTGGGGGTAGGCAAAAGGCAAAAAATAGGCTTGGGATATAAAAAGAATGGATTTGGACAGGCAAAATTGGGCTTGGGAACCAGCCCGGCAGGGTAGGCAACTGCCTACCTTTGCCATGGGTTGGCTCCGCCACTGATTCCCAGAGTTGTTTAACTTTAGAGGTGGTTTAAGATTCTCCTCATTTATCGTTCTCTGTGATTGTGCAGTTTGTTGCCGCTAACATGGTTCAGACGGACAAGTCATTATCTGGAACACATCTTCTCTGTGCCGTTGGAAGGCATCAGGAAGCATGCTCGCAGGTTAGGTTCAGACTGACAGTTCATTATCTGGAACATGCAGCTTTCATGTGTATCTTTGTCTTCCTCTTTCACTTTTGAATTTTATTTATTTTTATGTGGAACTGTAGCTACAAGACGCTGGATGTTGGACAGATGCAGCTACTTTAGCTGCGACACATTTGCATGGATCAGATTATGCAAGGTTCAGTTCTGCTCTCTCTGTACACCACGTAGTTGTCATCATTATATCCCATGCTTGTTTATGTCTACTACTATCTGGGTACTTCGTGTTTTTCCCAAAAAGAAATGAAATAAATTCAATAAACATGGCAACGTCCATCATGGGCACGGCACAAGCTTGGCAAGGGGTGCCAGGGTCTTCTAAAGGGGAAAAAGGAAAAAAAGTATATATTGACTGACAGATTTAGAGGCACTAAGTAGGTTTCATTGGGTCTATGAAAATCAGTTAATTGCAAGTCACGAGCTTTCCAAGTACTTTATGAAACTCATAAACACGATAGGTAATAATCAAGAAGCAGTTCTACCTGTGTTAGAGCACGATCCTTAAATACACATATGGCAGTTGCCACCAGCAACTAAGCCACTGAGCTAATTAGTAATTGCATGAATCTGTGATTTTTGGGTAACTTCTTCTATTCATCTTATTTGTTTCTCAATCACACAGGGTGTTGCTGAGATGGGCAGATCAGGTTCTCCACGTAGAACACAATATTTGGAGGTAATGAATCTTCTTGTCGTATTGCTTAGTTTGATAGTGCGGGCCAGACCAAACATGTCGAGCATTCTCCACAATATGACAGTTGGGATAAAAGGACTGCAAAATGAGTTGTCGACATATGTCAATCATACCCAATTTAAAGTTGGTCAACATAATCACAAATTTTCATCTATATTGCCCAACTGTTTCTCTCTCTACCATTCTGACCCTGTCAAAATATTGCAGGGCTTTAATTTTGTACGTAGCAGCTGGTGCCATGAAGGAGGCATTAGCAGCTCTTCGTGAGTGGCAACAGGCAGATACAGCTGCCATGTTTTTACTCGCATGCCACGAGATCAATGCAGAACTACTGTCCTCCAAGTCAGAGATTACGGACGAACCATTGGCAGACCCGCCTTCCCCTGTCACAGAGAAACCGTCCTTCGTCTTGCCACGATTGGGTTCAGACCACGAAGAGGTAATTGCTGTCAGTGAGTATTTCGGGCAGTATCAGAGAAAATTAGTACATCTTTGCATGGATTCCCAACCACTATTCAATTAATGATAGTATGCAGTCAGTTGTCTTCCATAATTTGGTACCAGTGTAGAGTCGTTTCGACACCAATTTTATAGGGCTATTTTTTTTTTTAATCTTGTAAATTATTGTATACAGTCCACTTACACCCCTCATGTTGGGGCTTATTATTATGTAGAGGACATGAGGGCTGAATTTTTGTAAGCATAAATATCTTGATTGCTTGTCCTCAAAAGAAAGATGTAATAATCGGCCGACCAAAGGGAGGCCTTCTATGGGATGAAAAAAATGCAGATTGTCAGACACAACAAATGTCCCAGGAATTTAAAATTGAAATTTCAAATCTCATAATTTTACAAAATTAAAGTTCAATTTGAGGTAATCAATCAAATTGATCACAAATTGCGGTCTGATTTAATCAAACAAGCATACTAACAGTTCAAAGATCATCGAATTAGCAAGTAGATCCATCAAAATCGATCAATTTCAGTTTCGTTTTCATAAAAAATAAAAATAAATAAATTCTCAGATTCCAAATCTATCTCTGTTGATTTTATAAATTTCATCCAACTGAAGCTGTTACACTCAACCCATTGATTCGTAGATTGAACAATTAGATTCCGATCAATTGCAGTAGCAGAAAATCGGGTGAAGAAGATAAGCTTGCGGATATGGTCTTCCCTGTTGGCCCGAATACTCGACCTGCGACTGCACCCCTTATTTTAAAGTGAAAACAAACAAAATTGTCTAAATTTATCAACAAACCTGAATCCTCTGTTACCAGTGGTGAAGTGCACTCGTTCAACTAAGAAACTAAAAAACCATTTCCATTTCATCTCAAATTTTACTGCTACTACTAGTCTCTATTTACTCAACCTCTCCTTGATATAATAAATTGACAAGTTTAATAGAAGAAATCGAAGTTTTGATCTATGGGGTAGTGTTTAAATGCAGCAAAAACAAACATATGTGGAGTTGGGTTATTAATTTCATCAACATCTGGATGGAAGAAGAAGAAGGAGGAAACTGCCGCATAAGAAGAAGAGAAAAAATGATGGCCATTTTAGGGCTTTGCACTCCAGGTAAGATTACCGAAACGTCCTTGATTTGGATACGTGTAGACCATGCATCTTACATGCGGACCGGTGAGGACTCAGGAGATTAGTACTCTTTGCTATCCTTGTACACATCAATATATGATATATGATGATTGTAACGCCACATAGATTTCGTCCCTGACTAAATCCAAAATAATTTTTACTAAAACCAATCAGATTAGGGGTGGGGTTGGGGGAGATCAAGTTAGGGCAATGCCCATAGCAGTCACGATGGTATTGGAACACAAAATTAATTTATTGGTTTATATGAAAATTAACGATTACAAATAATTTATTTATTTAATTATCATATATAATAACTTTGCATGATCTCATTATTATTGCCAATCTATCAAAGTTCCATGATTTATAGGGGATACCAGTATTATTTAGGGTGATATCACTACTTCATAAGACAAATAAATACAGATCCTGACCGTCGGATCGCTCAACTGGCATCAACCCCGTTAATAGTGGTATGCTCCTTTATAAATCATGCAAAATTCTACTAGATGCATATCGAGTTTACATGTCGAATTCATAAGCGATAAACGTAGGAATTTTTTTTATATATGTTGGAAAATGTAGAAAACTTTTTTCTTAAAGCTTCCAAAATTATACTACCTCCAAAATTATAATACCTCCATCCCACTATTAGGTGACCTGGTTTTTAGTATGGAGTATATTTTAAGCAATTTTTCCCACTATTTTTCAGTCTGCTTTTATTTGATGTCAATCGTTTTTGTTATCTTTCCTGCAATGCGATCATTTTTTTGTCGGCCACCACTGCTGTAGCAGTTATCTAGTTATAGTAACACATTTAATAGCTATGAGAATTTTGAAAAATAAAAAATAAATTGAACATGTACCATAGGTCCAAGGTCCCCCCTCTCAAATCTGTGATTCTCCTCTCTTAATGTCTTCATCACTTCAATAGCAATTTACTTGCATTATTGAACTAGCAATATAAATGCACATGCAATCTGACCAACACACATGGACCTCAATACAGTTGAAATTGCGAATGAGTTGATATGGTAGAAATTTTGAATCGCATTTATACAATAAAAGAACAAAAGAGGGTGAGATAAACTTTGACAAAGATTTATTAGATAGTAAAAAAGGTGAATTTGTAATAACATTTCATTAGCTCAACCCCCTAGTTTGTTGGTCCTGATTTTATTTAAGAAGACAGAACAGAACTATCCCTTGTTATGAGTGACTTTTTTTATTTTGCTTTCTTCATACTTGCCAGCAAGTGAATCAAAAAGCATACCAGCACCTATACCGACAGCCAAATCTATTGTATAATGTCCTCTAGTCACAAGTAATCTAACCACTTGAAGTACATTCAATGTATCGAACATCCATGCCATCTCCCATCTCTTCATTCTTCGCATGTCGATTGATGCAATAACTGAACCTGCAACGTGTCCTGAGAAGAACAGGAAGAAGGATACGTTTCCTACTGGAAAATCCGCACCCGACCCTAAGAATCCCTGTGCCATCGAAATGGACCTTGTGTTATAATTTATCAATTGGAAGATAGGACCATTATAATATATATTAGTTACTTGATATCTCGAAAAGGACCCCCAAAATACCGATTCACGTTGTATGGGTTTCTTTTTAAACCCTTTCCTTGTGAGTTGTGACAATTTTAAACCCTTTCCTTGTGAGTTGTGACAATGACGTGACAAACATTCAGCCAACCAGTTAATTTGGTAGTGATGGAGGAAGAGATTATTGTCTAGGTCCATTTAATTTTTCAACTACTGCTAATTTTTTTATGACAGGCTTTTGCTTAGTAACATATAGATAAATCATCCGCCACCCATCATTGGCGCGCTTAGTGAAGGGTTTTTTCTTTATGGGCAAGGTATGGTCAGCGGATTCCTATCCATACTTACTGCAATGAGATTTTAAACAGGCAAAGTCTTTGGACCATGGACTCTTAAAGGAAAATGAGAAACCACCGGAAGAAAGGTAGTAAGGGTACCTGAGGCAGTGGAAGTTGAGTGCAGTATCCAAGTATTCCTCTACAGGTGAACATAAACACTGTGGCAATGGTAGATCTTGGTCTTCCTTCCACTAGCCATGTCCATAATATGTATGTTGTTTGCATCAGTACAAACACCTGGACCACCATGGCAACAAAATGGATAAGATTAGAAACATATAATCTTTTTTAAAGAAAAGAGAAACAAAGAGCAAAAGCTGCAAAACCAACACAAAAAAAAAAAACAAAGAATACTTTTTTTTTCAAGTGAGAAGTGCTTTACTTATGAACTTAAATTGCTTTTTGCTCCACTAACTCTCTTGTTACTTCAAGTTGCCCAAACATCAGTCTTTTTTTTTCTTTCTTTTTTTAATAAAAACCCTCTATGTCTATAGAGTGCAACTCAGTACTATGCTTTTCCATTCTAATTCACAACAGAAAGAAAAAAAGCACTTCGCGTCCCCACCTTAAAATTGTTATCAAACTTCAAAGATATCCCTAAGTCATACTTCACTTTTCTTTTCATCAATCCCTGCTATCACTGGAAAGAGCTTTTCCAAGAGCATTTACTAAAAGTAAAAATAGTAAATAAAAATAATATAAGGTTAAATTCGTCAAATTCTACACCTTGAACACTAATGCACAAAACTTACACTGAACTTGCATTTTAGAACTACTCACGTGCAATGTATATATCTTCTACTTGTCATTTTTAACAGATCGCTCATTCGACGAATTTGACCTCATATTATTTCTATTGTTCTTAGTAAAAAGCTCACAATAAATCTCATATATCTTCAACTAGGTATATTTTAATGACAGCTCATTTGAATTACCCCAAAACCGTGTATCCTGAATTGGAAAAATAAAAACGCTTTTGGGAAATCATGAGACCCATATAAAAACCGTAGAACCTACTAAAAGAAATTGGTCATGAAAGAGAGTCTTGGGAGAGTTTATTTGGGCGGTCAGTTAAAAATTTGTGTTCTTTAATTTACTTTTGCACTTCCATCAATGAGCCGTTGGGTTTTCCACTTCAACAGTTCTTGATATACCGCCCAAACAAACTCTACCAAAACCGATTCTTATATGCAATATCTTTTGTGGATCACTAGCATTCGTATGGAACCCATCATTCTCAGAAACATTCTTATTCGTGCAGATTCAGAGTATAGGGCCGTTCAAATGAACCGCCTGTCAAAAAAAAAAGTTTGTTTCCACCTTCATTTGTTATGAGTTTTTAACCATGGTTAAACACCTTAAAGAAACAACTTCAACTGCAAATGCTCGAAACCATGTTAAATGGGTCTCAAAATAATTTAAATGTGGCCCGTTGTTTCCCAATTGTTTTCATACCATTTTTGTGTGGGATCAATTTCCAGCTAAATGGGTTTTCCGTTCAATAGAAATTAGGGTACTCAAATGTGACTGTATAACACCAACAAGACATGATTAGACACACTTTTACTAGACACCCTAATCACCATTGAGCGAAAAACCCATCGAGCCAAATACATGTAACTGAAAAAGAATATATGCTTGAAAATATATCACGCTAGCTCCAACTATCAACTTACGTATTTTCAATCATTTCTATACTTGTATTTAAGATCACCTTCTTTTAAGGAAAAACCAATGGACTCGAGATAAACATGATAATCATGCATGTCCATAATATAAAAGAAAATTTACACCTACGGAGACAGATCCTAGAAAAAATTCCAGTAAAACTTTTTTAAGACGAGGTTTTAAATTGACTATGAAAATCATGTACCAGTAATCCCAAATTTACGGAGTCAAAATTAACAAGGTTTACGGAGTCAAAATTAACAAGGTTTCTCTCTCATATTTTAAAATAATATCAGTTTTACTGGACACATAACTTTCACAACAACTTAACACCACGTTCTAAAAATTCACGAAAAGAATCCCAATTTACTCTATATATATATATATATATATATATATATAACTAGTAAGTAAGATAATTACGATAAAAAATAAAGCCGAATACAGTGAATAGAGTAGCTATTTTCTCAATGGTAGACAATGCTTTATTCGAACTTCAATTGCTTTCTCCTCCCCACAAAACTACTTTATATAAGAAAAATAATAGAAACCACTCATTTGATAGTCACTTGCTTGCTAGTGACAATTATAATGTTTATGATCATTCATTTTCTTAAAGATTTTGCATTTCAGTCAGATAGTTTTTTCGTGCAAAAATGATTAAAGTATCTATATATAGAGGCACAAACCACCACTGTATAGAAGTTAACCAAGCTAGCTCTGTTGTTTCGATACCCACTTCTAAGTAATAACCTGCCCAAGCAAAATGACTAATCATTTTTCTTTCAAATTACAATGCGACCACCAAAGAGTTCAAGGACTTTCATTTTCCATGTTAATTCACATCTACTGAAGTAAGTAAGTACTTCATGTCCCACCCCAAAATGGTTATCAATAAAATGCCTTTGTCAGGACTTTATTTTTCTTCCACCCCTTTTTTACCATTCAATTAATGAGTGATTAGCAGGTTAGGTTATCCACTTTCATGTGTTTAGAGCTGTTGAACTACTTCGATTAAACAGAGACAAGAAACAAGAACTTCAACTAATCGTACTCTTTTTATTAATAGGGTGCACGTAGTTCTTTAGTGCATACGCTTACATGCCTCTACGTAGACACCCTAATCACTGTTGCATGTAATATCTATTTGACTGAAAATGCAAGTATATATCCAGAAAAATAACAATCCAAAATACACTATATCACCGTCAACAAACAAGTAGCAATCAAACAGCTGTTATTTCTTTCACCATTTTCTTATGGCTATGCACAATCCAGCTTCTTTTAAGGAACTGATGGATTAACATCAATATTTAAGATATTTTAAAGATTAAAGCAAATAAAGGACAAGGCGATGGACCCAAGAAACATATCATGATCCCTTGAAAGCTATTGATATACAGTATCCTTCTATATCCTCCGGAGAGAAATCCAAAATAAAAAATTCCAGTAAAACTTTTTTCAGGACATGACTTCAAATTGAATGTAAAAGTTATGTGCCAATAATCTAACAGCACTGGCACTAGAATATAAAACCAGCACTGAGAGCCTATATCCATCCAAAAATGTAGGTTTACATCATTTTGATTTATTAGGCACATAACTTTCACAACCAACTCAATGTAACATCGTTAAAAAAAATATCACTGGAAAAATCCTAAATATGCTCACAGTCGGTGCAAAATCACTCGGATAAAATATGATAATCACATGACTCACGCGTATTCTCAAAAAGTCAAAAGCTGATAAAAAGAATAAAAAAAAAAACAAATTAAGTAATATTTACCGTATTGAGAGCTGCGAAAATGGTGTTGAGAAGAGGTTGAGTGATAAGCATCCGATGGAGTGGTTCAGTAATAACAAACCCTAGATCGAACGGTGGAGATGTAGAAGGAATCATAAACAGAGTATACTCAACACCCATGAAGAAAACTAAAGCCAAACCAAAAATGCATGGTATAGGATGATATCTGAACAAATCCAAAACATCTTTCACTGAACAACTCATGAAGTATGCATCACTTAGTATTGATTTCTTAACAGTCATATTGATCTTGTTATTGTTATCTTCTAAATGATGATGATTTTCCTTAATGGGTCTTTTTCTGATGAGATTGGAATTGGTAGCAGTAGAATGGTTATTGCCATTGAGATGTGAGGTTGTTTTTGCAGTTCCATTCATAGTGGGAAGGGTTTGGAGGAGAGTTTGGCATTGTGAATGGATGAGAGATGTACAGTATATAACAAAAGCGATTGTGTGGTGGTTGGTTGGTGGCGGATTTATCTATGAAGGAGAGAAAAAATAAAGAAAGGTATGGGTTTAAGTTTGGTGATTCTGTTTTTATTTTGAGATCTGACTCTTCTCTGCAAGTGTGTACCTGAAATAAATCTCAACTTGTTATGGAAAGACTGATTTATGTGTTCTCGGGTGTAGATTTGTAAACAGTACTCCTTTTAGTACTCTGCTGAATGAATGAATGGGGAATAGTGAAAGTCACTAATAAAGTGTGAACATCTTTGAAGCCAAGCCCACTTTAGAACACCGACCACATTCGAGGAGATATTGAGAAGGTGCTTAAACTGTTGGATATCTTCTCCTTATTATGCAACTGACGTTGATCCGATATGCGAGAACCACAGAATAAGAAAAGAAAATCAGAGTGATTAGAGAATGACAATATATGCATAGACCGAGTCGAGTATTAGATACTCTGTCCTTAAGACGAAATTCGCCCCACTCCGGTGCTAATGGGTTCTTACTTGCGAAACGTCTCCCAGGATACAACGATCTTTCTTCCTCGAGTAGAAGCACTCCAAACTCAAGGAAACTAGCGAAACAAAGTTAGTGTTTATCTCTCAATACTATGACAATAATGAATGCAAGTGAAGTCAGATTTTGTGTGTGCTTTTCTAGTTTTTAAAATGAAACTAGAGTGGGGTTTATATACTTGATTGGTGTCTCTTAGGAAAGGACATAGTGTCTCTTCATCAAGAGTCACATCTCTTTGTAAGAGTCCTTTCATGGAGAGTCACAACTCTTGGAAAGAGTCCATTCATAGAGGGTCACTTCTCTTGAAACAACCCTTCAATTATAACTAACATAATTTCTATTCAAAATTTCCAACAATCCCCCACATTTGAATAGAACTTCTAAGAATGCAAATGTTATCGCAGACACTAAAGAGAGATAAAGTGAAAAGTCATTGCATGGGGATAAGTAGCTTTTGGCTTTGAACCTTCCTTAGTGAATAACTATCTGATTTACTCACTAACTGAACGCGATGTCTTGAACCTGCTCAGCTTTTTAATGTAAACCAAGACAATAGTTATCACACAATGCCTTTTCTCACTAATTTGGTTCTATGGTTGTGTTCATTTCTACCTGAACAAATCCCTGATTCATGAGTGCTCTAGGAAATTAAAGCCTTATAAAATTTCCATAGAATCGGCCACAATTCTACACTTACATAGGTGATGTCCCATTAAGAATACCCTGTAATATCCCACTTGTAAATACAAGATATATGCATCGTTAAAAGCATAGCTTATCCTATACCACATTTCAGGAAATACACTGTCTCATCATAGGAATAGGATGGAGTTTTATCTCCACAGTGTTTCCTCCGAGTTATACATAACTTAGTTGTCCCTTTTGAACCTAGATCTTGGGATCTCCAGTCAACTAGGTTGGGTTACCATTATCTTCACTCATAATTAGTAGGCTTTAAATTAACCTATTCCCCTCGATGAACATTATCTCTAGTCATCAAATTTATTTTTCACGCGCGGTCCTCTAAGACTATTTACTAGAGACTTGTCCCCATTTTGTAGCACTATTACAAATTTTTGTAATTCCTCTTCCAATTTTACTTGCTACAAATTATATCCAAAATCATGTCCGTACAAATTTACATCCATCTATGCATGTACTAACCAATGTGATTTTGTAACTCTCCAATTCTGGATAGGTCGGCCGCCCTTTCATCCAATTTGTTACAAACTAATCACATGTGTTCAATCACCATTTACGTAGCTAAATTTGACAACATGAATTATTTGGATTAGAAAAACACCCTTGTTTTTCTTAGATAGTATATAGCATATATGGTTTACCCCCACATTTCAAGCCATCTTCTATGTTAATGAACTGCCCTCGCTCATCCAAGGGGCGATGACAAACTTTTAAATACCGTGAAAGTTGATCACAACTCACTAGTACTGGAATGTTTACTTATTCCATACAAGCGACTGTACAACTACAGTACATACCTTTCTTATAAAGCACCAATCGGTGGCAGGGGCACATCCATAATCAAGTGATGAACAAATGTACCATCAAACCAGTTACTGGCCCAAGATTTAATCAAGTTATGTATCTCTTGTGCAATTAAATCATCAGGATTTAAACGAGATTCAAATCCTAACTGAATGTTTCAGGACGTCTCGTTTCTTGGCGAAAGGATGACAAAATGAGATCATGGATCATCAATAGTCATATTTGAAACTCTCAAAATCCTTTAATCTAGTGATAACACCGGGGCCATCTACTCCATCCCCGACATTTCATGACTATCTCTGGCTGTCATGAAACCAACGGGAATTACATTTTGTAACCACCATAAGGAATCATTATCAGTTAATTTGTATTCAATCAAACCTTTAACTGATAAAGAATTCTAGTTGTGTTACTTGTGTATTCAAAACACCAAGTCCAGTTTTGGTTCACGTAAAGAGAACCAATGCGCAGAGTAATGGATCTCTATTTACAGCGCCAGGTTTCACCACACATTTGTAATCGCAGTTTTTCTTATGCGATTCACGACGTATATGTTCACTGTATATATACAGTGAATACCAACAGGCATGTGATTTAAGTATCATATTACGTTCCCTACACTAAGAATGCATTCCTTTCCCCAGCATCTGGAAATGCATTCCTTCTCCAAGGGTCATCGATTTTATATGTCAGCATAGCCACGAACAGACACAAATTTAGAAACTCTAGGATTTGACAAATCAAATCCAGAGATCTAGAAAGATGCATTGTTGCATCCTTTCGTACCAAAGGATACAAGCAGGGGAAATTCCCAATGGAGATAGATAGATATAGAAGGAGATCGGTTGGATTTGCTTATCGAGCAATTCTAAATCTTTACAGAGAATTGTGGATGCCTACCAACTTTCACCAATTGACACCATCGAAAGATGCTGTTACACAGAGTCTAGTGCATGACTTAACGCGTTCATATCACAAATGAACCGACACATTAAGTAGGCACCTTTTTGCACAAGCGTTCAGAGTGAGTCACTTTGGAAATCGCATCTTAACTCCGATTGGAGAATCTCAGAAAGAGAATGGTTGTCGCTTGCTTCAATTTCTACTGCCACTGCAACTCTTGCTTTTCCAATTAGTTCTAATTATCCTGTTCAGAAATACAACTTTACAATTTAATAATGATTTCAATTAACAAGGCTACAGTCATATTGCAAAAGAACCAATTAAACGGAAAAGTATAAAACAAAGATCCTGATAGTTTTGAAAGCGTTGTTATTTAACAACGTGTACGTCTTTCAAATCAAACCCGGCCAGTTGTTGCTTCCCACCAAATTGGATAGGCCCTTTGAAAGTAATTCCAACCGAATGAAGCAGTTATGTTCCACGTAACGAAACAACGTTTCAGAAGAAAAGAAGAAGATAAAGTTTTCGTCTTAAGATTGTTGGATATCTTCTCCTTATTATGCAACTGACGTTGATCCGATATGCGAGAACCACAGAATAAGAAAAGAAAATCAGAGTGATTAGAGAATGACAATATATGCATAGACCGAGTCGAGTATTAGATACTCTGTCCTTAAGACGAAATTCGCCCCACTCCGGTGCTAATGGGTTCTTACTTGCGAAACGTCTCCCAGGATACAACGATCTTTCTTCCTCGAGTAGAAGCACTCCAAACTCAAGGAAACGGCGAAACAAAGTTAGTGTTTATCTCTCAATACTATGACAATAATGAATGCAAGTGAAGTCAGATTTTGTGTGTGCTTTTCTAGTTTTTAAAATGAAACTAGAGTGGGGTTTATATACTTGATTGGTGTCTCTTAGGAAAGGACATAGTGTCTCTTCGTCAAGAGTCACATCTCTTTGTAAGAGTCCTTTCATGGAGAGTCACAACTCTTGGAAAGAGTCCATTCATATAGGGTCACTTCTCTTGGAAACAACCCTTCAATTATAACTAACATAATTTCTATTCAAAATTTCCAACATAAACACCACCACCGCCGATAGATGGGGTTTTTTCTTTTTGTAAACATGGAGTGTATCAAAGAAAAGAAAAGAAAACTAGGGCATTATTATGTGTGGATATTTGGTATTCATAGAGTGCTTTGATATTTATTTTATTTTTTTTGATGGAAAGAGATAATATATTAACAAGCAAATATAGTACATGAGATTTACAATATCATTTTTATCGAAAACATTAGAATCTATGCTAGTTGATTGAACTTTTAGCTGCATATTATCCGACATATATTGAAGCTTTTTAATCCTTGCCTCCTTCGCAATATAGTCCGCTGCTGAGTTATTCTTCCTCTTAATATATTTCACTTTCACTTGAGGAAGATCGCTCAATATTTTCCTAATTTCTTGCAAGGTATTTTCCGCTGGCCAAGAACCGTCTGTGTTTACCTTATTTAAGTTGTCCGCCAAAGCTTTACAGTCCGTGACTATGAAGACGCTGGATAATATGTTTTCCTTTAACCACATAACCGCCTTTAATAAAGATTTTGCTTCTGCATGGAACGCTGATGTTGCCCACTCAGAGCCCGTCGATAGGTGCATGAAGGTTTTCTCGTCAACTGAATATAGAATGAAAGCATATCCCATTGACAAGTCCTCTTCCTTAAAGGAGGCATCAATAAAGATTATCCAATCCGAATTTAGGTTGGACCAAGAGCAGTTGGTGGAAATTTTCTGTTGAGGTTTAGGTTACTTTGAGCGGTAATTACCGGGGAAGAATGAAGGAAATTATTGATTTGCCCTATTAGATTGATCGGGTTTGGGATTATTTTCTCAAAAACTACTAAGCATCTATATTCCCAGAGGAACCAAAGAATGGTAGAAATTTTTACCTGAAATTGGCTCAGGTTAGCCTCCGAAATCCACCATTTAACCCATGAAATAATTGAACAGGGAGAGAAATTTGAGAGAATATTATCAAGGGATAGTCCGTACCAAACTGCTCTGGCAAACGGGCACTCACAGAAAAGATGGGATTCTGTTTCCTGCGCTTAATTATTACATAACTGGCAAATCGGGTCTATTTTCTTGTGATGTGCGCCTAGTCTAGCAGAAGTTGGTAGAACCTTTCGAGACAGTTTCCATATGAAAAGCCTTATTCTAGGAATTGCTTGTATTTTCCAAATCTTATTCCATGGGAAATCTCGGTCGATGATAGTGTCTTGATCCTGATTGGCTAGAAAGTTATAAACATTTTTGGCTGAGAATTTACCCGAGGTATGATGGCGCCATCTGATGATGTCTTGCTCTTGATTCCTTGGATTTAGAGATCCTATTTTAATCATATCATCTGGGAAAAAGAATTGATTTACATTTTCCTGATCCCACTTATTTTCTTCCGTTATTAACTCTTGAACTCTTGTTGGAGCCTGCTCTTGCACGTTTGAGACTTTTTGGATTAAATCTAAGTTCGGAACCCATCTGTCTTCCCAAATTTTCACTGAAGCTCCGTTTTTGACTTGCCAAACGTAGTTACTTTTTATTAGCTCTAATCCTTTTTGTATATTGGTCCAAATCCAAGACAAGTTCGAAGTTCTGGAATTTTCTAGAGGGTGCGAATTTGGGAAGTATTTTGCTTTTAACAATCTGACCCATAATTGATCATGTTCTGTAACCAGTCTACTCGCCAGTTTAGTGAGGAGAGCTAAGCTGAAATGATGAGGGTTTTTAATTCTTAGACCACCTTGGGAGATGGGTTTGCAAATACCCTTCCAGGCTTTTATAAATCCTCCTTTTCTTTTTTGTCCATCTTTTTTCCACCAGAAATTTCTCTGAATTCTGTCGAGTTGATCAAGAATTTCTTTTGGCAGAGCAAGAACTTGCATTTGATAGGTTGGATAAGATTGAAGGATAGATTTTATCAAGACAGTCCTACCCGCTTGAGACAAGAGTTTAGATTTCCAACCTTGAAGATTAGAATAATATCTCTGTAGGAGAGGTTCAAAATTGGCTTTTCTAATCTTATCGAAGAATAGTGGGGTTCCCAAGTATCTATCATTTTTGGTCATCATCGGAACTTTTAGGATTTTAGCTAAAATCTTCCCATGTTTCGGATGAATTTTCGGACTGAAGTAGACACTTGATTTTTGAAGGTTAACCATTTGGCCGGTGATGTTCCCAAAGAGTTGTAAGATTTCTAACAGACTTTTCGCTTCCCCCAGATCAGCTTTTGTGAATAAGAAACAGTCGTCAGCGAAAAAAAGGTGTGATATATTGGGAGCCTTATTATTGATTTGAAATCCAGAGATTCTCTTGTCCTCAATGGCTTTTTCTAGGAGTCTAGAAAGGATTTCCATGCATATCGGGAAAAGGTACGGAGATAAAGGATCACCTTGTCTTAAACCTCTCAATGTATTGAAAGTAGGACCCGGAGAACCATTTAGAAGAATGGAAAAGGAGGTTGTGGATATACATTGCAGAATGAGTTTTGTCCAGTCTTCCGAGAACCCAAAAGCTATGAGGACTTTTTCAATAAAATTCCATTCAACCCTATCAAAAGCTTTAGATAGATCTAGTTTCAACGCCAGAAACCCCTTTTTCTTCTTGGAAGTTTTCATCGAGTCGATGAGTTCATGAGCAATTATGATGTTATCAGTGATTTGTCTGCCAGGGAGAAAGGCTGATTGATTGGGGGAGATTAATTTTCCTAGAATGGGTTTTAGCTTATTTGCTAAAATTTTGGATATGATTTTATAAATAGTATTACTCAGGCTAATAGGTCTGAAATCTCCCGGCGCTTGAGGGGTAGAAAGTTTTGGAATGAGGGTTATGAAAGAATGATTAAAATCTGTTATGAAAGAATGATTAAAATCTTTGTCAAGGATGCCCGAACAAAAGAATTCTTGGACAGAGCAAATGATATCTTTACCCAGGATATCCCAGTTGGCTTTAAAGAAACCCGGCTGGAAGTCATCTGGCCCGGGGCTCCCCATTGATTCACGTTAGATATGGTGTGCCGGATTTCTTCTTTAGAGGGGATAAGAGTCAGGGAAATATTCTCTTCAAAGGAGATGCAAGGATTTATGATAGTAGATAGATCAAAGTCGAAATTGCTATTCTGGGACGAGCCTATTTGTTGAAAATGATTGACCAGAAGCGAGTTGATTTGATCTCTATCTGAAATCCAAAGCCCTGAAGGTTCTCTAAGGGAATTTATCGCATTAATCCTTTTTCTATTTGAGGCGGTGGCATGGAAATATTCCGTGTTTTGATCATATTCCTTGAAAAATTTATCCCTAGAAAGTTGGTGATAATAATCGTTTTTTATTTTGTACCATTTTCCTAGCTCTGCTTGGAGGTTTTTTAAATTTTCTATCTATTTCGATATGTTTCCAGATCTATGAATACTGTCGATTTTATGATTTAGGGACTTAATATGTTTGTGAATGTTCCCAAAGGTATTAGAGTTCCAATGGGATAAATCTGAGGAAAGCAACTTTAGAAGCCCATAAAAAGTTATCTCTCTGGATTTTTCCGAATGCAAATTCCAAGAGGCTTCAACAACTGTGGGTAAGGTGGAATGAGTTAACCATGATCTAAGACATCTAAATGGTTTATAAAGCCTAGTTTTCTCAGGATTTGAATCTAATAAAATCGGCATATGATCAGAGCCTACCCTCGTGAGGTGAGTTAGCTTCGTATCCGGGAATTTCTGAGACCACAAGAATGAGGTTAGCGCTCTGTCAATTCTTTCACAGATGTTTGCTTCTCCCTTTCGATTGTTTGACCACGTGAACGGAGAACCATCATAACCCTCATCTTGTAGGCCCAAAGAGTCGATGGTGTCGATGATAAAGGATTTACTGCTGGAGCCTGCTTTATTTCCACCTTGTTTTTCGTCTGGGTCCAGAATAACATTTAGGTCCCCTATTAGAACCCAAGGCTTGTTTATTTGCTGCACAATGTCCAAAATATATGTCCATTATTCGATTATATCATCTGCTTCAACAACTCCATGATCGAATTTTATAGTAGTAAGCAAGGTTGTCGTTCACTCGGACTTGATAAGATTGATTTTTTTATATTTAAATTATAAAACTAGCAATTATATACAAAATAGTAACGATGTATCGAGAGGTACTAGGACTAGGATTCCACCAAATATTCGAATTCATGCGATTCACCTATTTATTCTAGACCATTATAGCTTATTCAATAAGAATTTTGACTCTATTTATTTTCCAAAGGTAGATTCTTAAAATATTAATTGTAAAACTTAAGCATGGCATATCAAAAGAATTAATCATAAGCATAAACCATCAAACGAAATGACAATTAATTAAGAAATTTTTTTTTCTAATTTTAATTCAATGCAAATAGTCATATAAAGAATTAAATGAATTTACCACATGATGAATTTTGGTTTCCTCCGTCGTCCCAGAGAAAGGTTTAGCTCCACATAGTGAAAAACACGCTCAAAATATATTTTTATAGCTCAAATTGTGTTTACAAAGAAGAAAATGGAGGAAAATAATATAAACCACAAGTTTGGAACGCTTAATGGTCGTTACAACTCACTGTTACAACTGTTGTGAAGAACTATTGTTATATGGTGTCGCAGAAGAGCTGTCGTTGATGGGATGAATATGTGACGGTCAAGAACGACAGTTCTTATTGGTTTATTGTTCTTCAGCTTCTCCTTCTCTGCAGCAGCAGAGAAATCTGCTCTGCAGCTTCTTATTCTTCTCTATAGCCTCTCCCAACTCTCGATACCCCAGCTCTGACTCCCAAGGATCCTTTTTATACCCAGTAGCACCATAGAATCTCGTCATTAACTTCAGAATAATCCTCTTTAACTTCAGACCAAGTTACGGGAATAATTCCTTTATTTACGTGTTTGATGTAGCTAACACACTCACAACATGCTTCTTACTCATATCTGATGATTCCAAACTCACTCAACCACGCGAAAATCAACCAAAAATAGCACAAAATCTCGAGAATATCTCACGGGAGAATATTCCTCTTTGTTTTCTCGTGTTTGCCAATAACCTTCTTTTTCTTCTCACGCGTTGGCTGAATTATTTCCTACATGCTTCCAACTCGATAAATATATAATCAGAAGGACTCCAACTCTCTCCAGACGCACGCAGAACTGCAAAGAATAACTCGGAAAATCCCGAGAATATATCATGTAGTGTGTATACCCTGTTTTCTTCCACGTGACTTCTTTTCAATCGATTCCAAAGATATTACCAACCCTGTTTCGGTAAATCAGGCCATAGTCAATCTATCTGCGCAACAAAATCTCCAAGAATCTCGCCAGGTATTAATCCAAGGAAATACGCTGTAACCAAATATTCAAATATATTTTCCCGCCAAGAAAATGAGGAAGAAAGGGGAGTGCTCCCTATCCTGAACTGGAGTGCGAATAGCAGTTGCCACCCCTGGGTTGTAAATAGTAATTGAGGTGCCCCTTAGTAATTGAGTACCCCTTAACCAAACTGAGAGTCCGCATAGCAAATGTCCTCCGGGGGTGCTCCGCATAATTTTTCCAGCCGATTTTTCCAAAAATGTTTATTTCCCAAAAATACCTACAAACACACAAAACACCATAATAAGTACAAAAATCGAGCACTAACAATACAGACATTGAGGACAATTCAGACACATAAATGTGTCTATCACTCCATAGACACATGTGATTATTATATTTGTATCTCCTATCGTAGATTCAAAGTGGCAAACATTAAACTTAGATGATATTAATTTCATTTCTATATCGTTATGCCAGGGTATTGCTAGACCCTTGGCTATTACCACAGATGGAACGATGAACCATTCAAAGAAAGGGGAACTTTGAAAAAGGAATCCATGCGAGACAATGGGGCTTTTGTCTCAGCTAAAAAGACTATATCTGGCTTGTAGTATTGGCATAACTGATTAAAATGGTCCTTTGTGATGGGAGTTCCAAAACCCTGGACGTTCCAAGATAACAACTTCATGACTCAAGAGCTAAAAATCCTACCAATTGAAGCAGTAAACCAGAAAAGGGAGAGCTTCAAGCTGAAAGAAGAGAGTAGAAAGCAACCAAGAAACTATACAAGTGGATGAGATCTAAAAAACAGACCAAACAGAAATGGATAAGAATAAGAAAGATTTAACCCAGCAGGACAAACCTATGGACTAGAAAAGCAATGAAAGAGGTTTCACAGGTAGAATAATATAAAAAGTTTGGAACATGTAAATGGAACTGATAACCACAAAAGACTATCAAAGATGGAAAAGACAATTTTTATGAGAGGCTTATGGAGAAAAGAACACTAAGGGACCAGGAAATGAAATTAAAACTGCAGCTTAGTCTAATATTTAAACTAGTACTTACAAAGTAACCTTGAAGAAAAAACTTTGATGCATAAACAGTCAAAATAAAGGCTTATGACAATTAGACAAGAAAAAAGAAACAAACCAGAGTAAAAGCGATCATAATCTCTAATAGCATCTTTATACAACAAGTTCTTCAAAATGAAAGAGACGGATCTACTGTTACTTTAGGGGATAAACTGGTACTTCATGAAGTTGGAGGTGTCTCAGTATTTGTCTTCATTGTTATTATTCTCAACTTGCATGCTGCTCCAATTGATTAACAATTGCATTATGTTGTTGAACTGCAGCTTAATTTGCATAATAATTTGGCTAAGAAAAGGTGGGATCGTTTGGTCAGTCAGACATTGTTATTGAATGGTTTTCTGCTTGGCTTCCATCCTCCGCATAATTTGATATGATGTTCGTCGTCTGGTGATATGTTGAGCGTTAAGGCCGTTGTTATGTAGTATCTGGTGATATGCCCTTCTGGGTGGTCAGCCGTATCCATGGATTCTTTTTCATGTGTACGGGCCATTAGCCAGGGTCAACTCTCTCGATGGCTATACCTTCAGCATGCGAACATGTTAAACCATCTTCTTGCAGAGCTTGCTCTGCACTCTGGGCAGGGATAAAGTGAATATGCTGCTTTAACGGTCGCGAATGCATAAACCCAACTAGAGTAGTATGTATACCCCTTGTCCATCACAACACGACACGGAACGTGTTAAGGATTACTCTTACCAATGGGTAAGTTGCGTCTAGGCCTGCTGGCATCCGGTGTAAGAACTTCATCGCATCTTTGGAGATAAGATCGTTACGCGGTTTATCTCCGTCCGACCCGGTACTTGCTACTGGAAAAGGGCTTTGGTTCTTGGTTCGCCGTCTGGTTTCCTTCTCTACAATCATGGTAAATAGCATATGATAGAATCTGACTCATTCTCTGTATTATCTCGGCAATCATTCCTGATAAGTACCACGGTGGTTCAGTAGTAGATTTTATGAAGCGAATGAGATTTTCCAAGTCTATTTCAAAAAGAACTTATGGCGTTGTCGTTCCGTTGCAGTTTTATATGCCATTAAAATGGCCCAAGTCTCTGCTGTTAAAGCAGTGGTTATTCCCAAAGGTTACGCAAGAGCCAATATTGTTATCGCTTATGATTCTCTGCATATGAAACGTGCGCCAGCGAAACCAAGGTGATCTCTAGCAGCTCCATCTGTGTTGATTTTGATCCGATCCTTGTCATACGTGCAGACTCGATAGAATCCATTTGACTTGCCCTTGCATGCCCATATTAATCGATTTTTTGTACTATCTTAATCCTTATAATTACTGGCATTATCTTATAATATCTTTTGATCACTGAATTACATGTACAAAATTTTTGAAACTCGATCTATTAGGAAGGGCATTATTATTACTCCCTTCATTTCAAAAAGACATTCTTCTATTCCATTTTCGTCAGTTTCAAAATTATGTCCAGTTTCTATCATAGTCGTATATTTCCAATGAACTGTCTGAAATAACCTTAAATTTATATACATAAATTTATTTTTAATGGGACCCAATCTAAAATATTATAGAAATTTTCATAATTAAGGAAACAAACATATCCTTTGTTCCTTTTTATAGACATTATATTTGGCTCTAAAAATTAAATTCCTTATAGAGTTTATACTCCATAAATTTGGTATCTTTTCAGTTTTGTTTTTTATTTCCTAGTTACTTATCCTCCCAACAATTTTAGGCAGTTTTTTATATTTATATTTTTATTAAAATAAAATAGGTAAATGATTAAGGGTAGTTAAATAAAATACTATGGTCTCCTTGATATTTTGACAAAGTCAAAGGGGAGAGTCTTTTTAAAACGGAGGGAGTATATTATTTGAACTTATCCCCTAACCTTTTGCGTTCCCACTTAATATATTCGCGCTATCTCTCTTTTTCCGTCAAGGGTTTCAGAAATTTTGAGTTGAGAAAAAAAAAACAAAAAAATGTTAGAAGAAGAGTGTCTGAGGATGTATTCAAACAGAAAGATATAGACATGGCGTCCGGTGGAAACAAAAACCAACAGGAAAGATTGAAGGTTCACGGGGGAGAGGTATCTACATCAAAGGTTAATAATAGGATGAGAATATTCGTGAAGGTAAAAAACTGACTCTCCGATAAGCTTACACTCATCAGTTTTTTTAGCTTCCCTTTTAGTCACTTTATTTTCATTTTCTTCTTTCACTCTCTTAGATGTTATGTTCTGCTAATGAACTTGTGATGTAAATCCTTCTCCCTAGTCAACCTTCATCTTCGTTGTTAATTTTCGTATCCCCAGGCTTATTCAAAGCTTCTTCCCCCATGACTATTTCTTTTTGTGTGAATACAGGCACACATATTCTACTACTTCATTTGATCATTTTCGTTCTTATCCTTTCACAACTCGGTTTTTCTATAATCCTCAAAAAGAAAGAGAGATTACATAGCGAGACTAAAAATCTTGAGCGGGAATAAAAAACTTAGGAGAAAAGATGAAATAATATATAAGATGTTGTGAAACTAGAAAGTAGAGAAGGAGACACAAATTAGAGGGAGAGAAGAAAGAGAATTTTATTAATATGTGTGTGGAATACAGAGTCCAGGTATGTATTTGTATATATAGAGGACTTGGTGCCCAAGGTATGTAAACCCTGATCTTAGACACAAAGTGCATTATAGTAATTAAACTTTAGGTTTATAACACTCCCCCTGATGACCACTGTGGCTAAGTCATTACAAATATACCAGGAAAACTCAAAAGAGAAAAACCTGAAATTCCATAAGCAGGTAAATACATGAAACAGTGTTGAACACGCAAATGTTGCCTCGTTAAAACCTTAACAAGGAAACCCCAGTGGGAAAGACCTTGACGAAGGAAAAAGAGTACAATGCATTAAGCCCAACGAATGCACCTTAATTTGATGACGGCTCTCCCCCTGACAAGTACTTCAATCAAATCTTGGCTAACAAATTTTTAAGACTAGAGTTTCCAATTTCGATGAACGAAATTCTTAATGCAGAAGATTACTGTGCTTTTGTGAAGAAATTTGCTAGTTGATGAAGTCTTCTTTTGTGTTCGTCTTCTAATTGTAGTGTACGTGTCTTCATGCTTCTTTAAATATAATGAGACTTGTGTCTTAGGTATCGAGCTTCTCGGAGATGATTTGCATACAAATACAAACACTGTGAATATCAATCACACGTTAACACTTCTTGTTGCAACATAATGAGGTGACTTTGGGTCTGCGTACTACGAATTATTAGAATGACATACAACTTGATTTCAATTTTAAAGAAAACCAAACCAGTATTGAATCATATTTTGAGAAAATTTAATATGTATGAAATTTATTTTTGTTTTTTTAGTAGCATTATTATTTTATATATTATTTGGGACATACTCATGCTTAACGTGAACTTTTAAAATGTATTATTTTAACACTAAGGGCCCGAGTCGGGACTAGGAAATTTTATTATGTTAACGAGAATATTATATTATCGATTATTATTTTAAAAAAGTTATACTGTATAAAAACCAAAATATAAGAAAGTGTAATGAAATTACCTTAGTCATATGGAGACATTTGGTGTGCGTCAAAGCCTCCTTCATGGTTTTGGAACCATTGGCAGCACCCATACAAACACTATAAAAATATGATATCATATGGATGATTAGAAACAAGGGATTGAAGAACCAGAGAATGAATTCAAAACTCATTCAGCTGAATACATCTCTTTATTTTTCAAAAATAAATGCATCCCTTTAGAATTTGAACGGTTTGACTAACATAAGAAATCAAGACGCGTTGGGCATGAGAAATTGGGAAAGTTCTTAGTTTTGGGAAACTCGATGATGTTAGGAGAAGAAAAATAACGACCCACACAAATTGTGAGCTGAAATATCACTCACCATTTTAATTTTGGAATGAAGAATCTCTTTCAAAAGAAACGGGTGATGCAAAAATCATTAAAAACGCATGCATGGTGAAACGTCCAAATAAATGGGCTCTCAAATTAGATATTGTGTTTGCTCACTTTCTTCAGGAAAACGTATTTATTGGGTACAAAACATGAAGATTCTTCAAATATAAAATGAGAAAATCTACCATAAATATCCAAGACACAACTCTTCTGAGAACATCTTTCATTCGTATGCATCAAATCAGGAAGCTTTTAACAATTAGAAGTTTTATATAAGTCAATAGTTGTTATAAAGGTGAGTAAATTCGTACTTGAGGGATTCAAGTATTGTTACTTCATCTCAAATTCTCATGCCAGAAGTTAAATTGAGCGTCGAAAATGGTAGTTTAATTGCTTACTTGCTAGAGTAAGGTCCGAAATTCATTTGATGGAATATCTATATGTGACTTTTTTTGTCCTTAATGATTGTGTTATGATCACAATACAATTATCTTTAAAAATTTGTAGAAATCTCAATCCACTTGTCCCGGCAAAGATTCAAATCCATTAATATCCGGTAAATATTTTAATAAAATGGAGTGACATACATTATTGATTGAGTCAAGGGTTTATATGTTTAATTATAATTTTAAATTGATTTGAAGTATGACACAACTATTATTTCGTTACCTATTGCATATGGACACTTCTTTCACGGTAATAGGCAATTTGTGTTTCTTCATTCATGACTGTATTTGGTTGAATTCTCTATTAACAGGTTCTTTTTTATGTTTTTGTTTTTTAACTAATTTTTTACCTGTGTAGGTAAATTTCTCGGATATTTGACGACCATTTCTCAATGATCTTTGATTTTTGTTTATTTTTTACTTTTCACAATGTATATTGTTCATTTATTCTGGCTAATTAAAACTCTCTTATTTTCTCCCTATATGTATAACCTGTTAAGTTTTGATTCGATTGCTTGACTTTTGAAGGTTCTAAGATGCTATGATCTTTGTATGAAACTGGAAGAAGCAATCATCCAAAATGGTGAAACTTTTTTTTTTTCAAGAAGAAGAAAATATCTCTCTTTGCATTAAAATTAAATATTACAAGAACTTCAAAATGCAACATTTTCTCGATGTATTATTTTTTTTTTTCTAAATCGGCGATACCAAGATTTGATTTCATATTGTTTGAATATCACTGTCTACTGTGTGGATCTTATACAGAATAAAATAAAAATAAATGTAGAGACAAAGTTTAGATAGTAGTCTCCTATCATTTTTAAAAATGAATTATTTGTATTTTCGTTAGATTAGTTTCTTTTCATTAAAGGAATATTGAATTGGTAATACATGTTTGAAATATTTAACGACGTTAAATGAACATAACAAGTGGCATGTTGCTCAAGATATAGTTAGGGAAGCAGCTGCAGCAAGGGTGGCGGCGGCCAACAACAATTAACATGTAAGATTTGTTATGAACTGTATGTTAATTTCAAGATATACTGTTTTTGTAGCTCATTTTCAAAAATCTCAATCCTTCTCTTTTATTTTTGAATGGCTAGAATATGAACTTGTATGTTAATTTCAAGATCCGTTGTTTCTGTAGCTCGATCTGATATTATGTTTTCCAAAATCTTAGTATACCCATCTCCACCCAATAGCATTAAAGGAACATTGATGGCCATTAGATGCTTCAAGCACTCTGCATGGCCTTTGATAGATAAATTAAATTTTCCAAGCTTGTCTCCATATAAAGAGTCTGCACCAGCTTGAAGCACAATTGCTTCAGGATCAACTACTCGGACGAAACAAATTCAAGAAGCTTATATCATCGATACCATAATTTAGAGGAATGTTGAGAGAATAATATTTTCCTCTCTCAGCGCCCACATCATCCTTACCCCCTGTGCCATGGAAGAAGGTATTTTTCTCATCCGCGTTCATCCCATGCATACTTGTGGAATAAGACCGTCATCACCCGGTAACTTATGTAGAAAGCCTTTTTTATTCCATCTCCATGGTGTACATCGATATCGATGTAAAACACACACTGCAATACATAAGAGACAATCGGTTCATAATAATCTTAAATAATTCTTTTAATACTATATCATTTTCAAACAATACATTAAGGGCTCGTAATCTCACTGAGATATAAATTAAACAAAATGTCGTTCACTGAGGCAATAACAATGAAAAGGGAAAGAAGAAATATAATCTTCGCACTGATCTTTCTATCTCATATCAGTCAAATAATCGCTTACTCCAGTTTAAAAAAAAATTATCGTTTTAAAAGCTTCATCAACAAGACAAGTAAACCAAAAAAAAAAAAGCAAAAATGATCGCTTACTCCATATTAAACTTGAACCAAAAAAAAATGATAACAAGCCTATTGTTTTTCTAAAAATTCATCACAAAGAAATTTCTCCAAAATATTATCTACAGTATAACTTCTGTTAGAGCATAGCTCGATTGAACCCACCAAGCGTTGGTATGTCAAGTTTGGTTGTCATATTTTAGTATCAAAACTCATCTAGAGTCGCTTGATTAAATAATAGAGTCAACTTCGTTTAGGTTAGACTAGAAAGTCTAGAAATGTTGAGACGTACAAGTATTACTCCGAAGACTTGAAGAATGTGAATAAGTAACGACTACAATGACAACATCATTATTCCTCCTGAGGTTAGTAATATTGACTTGATCTTTTTTCCATTCCTAACGTATATTTCAAGTCGGATTATATTGAAAACATAACATGCAAAGATGTATATATATATAATACTCTAGTGGTTAGACTTGGTCATGACATATGATCAAAGTGTCAAGGAATTTATTGAATTACGAAGTATAACGCCTATCTTTTGAACTTCGTAAAGACGACATCGACATAATCTATTGTATATAGTTGTTTGATTATGTGTGCATTATATAGGAATGATTTCACCCTAGGAAACACATCGACAATTCAGGGAATATTAACCATAATGAGTTAATAAGAGAACAAACACCTGTGATGCACAAGTCAGATTCAGCTGACAGTGATGAGATTAAATTTTGCATAAAGCTTGCTGAAAAATATAATCTAAAAGATAATATTATCTATCTCTGTTAAAAGGATCATCAAAGATTCTTTGATAAAAACCAGGTCTCATGAAAAAAACGTGCTTCAACAAACTCTTGAAATTCATAAACCTCCTGACATGATGATATTCACATCTAGTCAATCTCAAGATGAGAATACAGTCTTGTTTCCTCTTGAAACTAAATCTGAAAATTCTGACAATCGTTTTAAAGTCAGAAAAGATTTATTAGTTAAGACAAGGATATTTGATTCTATTTTTCAGAATCTCTTCACTAATAAACAACATCTTGGTTCAAACAGTCTAACCATATGCAAGAATCAAAAGAGATGTGTTTCAAAATATAATACTTTAACTAATATCCGGTCAAGAAAAACCGTTTCTTACAGTGACAAGGATTATTTCTATGTAAGAGACAAAGATCAACTTAAATGCACGCAAACTAATTATTTCAGACCATTTAGTTTTGTTATTGATCGATTGTCCAATTCAGGATCATAGAAACAATCTCATCAAAAGATGTTGTCTTATGCCAAGAAAAAACTAGGTGTATCTAAGAGTACTACTCAACTCATGACTCAAAGGGTTTCAAATGACACTTGCAATCCTATTCCTACTCGAATAGATATCTGTTAAATCGGATTTTTCAAGTTGTGATTCACAGATTTGTGAAACCTATTCTTGGGATTGTTCTAGAAAATAAAATGTGTGAAAACATCAAGTATATCTTGTAAGAGCTATCGATTACTCTGACATATCGTTTTCCATGTGCAATCTTGAGTTGTTGAGAGCTCAATTCAACAACTAAGTTTCTTGATTGGAACTTCCTCAAATTGTGCTTGACTTGAATGAACGGGAAAGTTGTCAAAGATCACAAGGGAACATATGAGGTTTGTAAAATCCGTACTTGATCTATCTGCATCATGAACAACATAGGTATTTTAAAAAAATGGAATCTTTCACTTTTTGGAGTAATACTTTCGGTACATACTAAGAATGTTCATGATAAATTTGTACACGATATCTTCAGACTCTCTTAATGACAATAATTTCGGAAAATCTTCCTTGATTTCATTTCCGAACTTGAGTATGTTCACACCTGTTTTTAATATCAAATAAAATACCTTTTTAAGTGGTTCAAAAATTGGAAATCAAGTTTTATCTAATACATATAAAACATCTTGAAAAAATCGATTCTTTACTCCACAATAAGATTACGGTTCAAGATGGGTGAAAATACTATTGATATTGATTCTCAATTACAGAAGCTTGAAACTTATCTTACTTCTGAGATTAAGTGCTATTTTTAAGAGAACATAAGAGGAATCAATTATCTATTGAGTTCATATTTATGCTAATGCGTGACTTTGAAATTGCGCGTGAACAATTAGAAACTTCTTTAAAGAATGAGGAATGGCTCGATTCAAAACTTTTCAAGATGATTGTGGATTTGAATCTTTTGAAGAGGCGACTCAATCAGTTGAAAGAAAAGAGGAAACTCAAGAACTTGAACACTAAAGAAACCTCAGTGAAAAATCAGAGCACCTCTAAGGATTAAGTCATATGCTGAGATACTTGATCCATAAAAAATAGACATCAATTTGTTGATTTATTTCGATATTTTATATAAGGTGTATTTGAACAAAACAATCAATATTTATTATGAATGAATAAAATTATTATTTTATAATCTTGTTTCATTATTTGATAGTTCCGATTGCATAACATGTGTATGAATGCTTATATTTTGCTATGTATTTTCGAATTTATGAGATGTTTAGTTTCGGTTTTTATTAACCTAAATATTCAATCTCATATGGTGTAACCGTTTTTGTGGCTTTTTGATTTACCGAGATTAAGTTCTAGCGCATGTTGGTAGGCTTCATCAAAGGATCATAAGGTGTTCTGATTGAAACTCATATATGAAAAGTCATAATATGTTGATAATCAATTTATCAACATAAGTTGTGTTTAGCATAACATATGTGTTTCAGGTTTCAACTTTTGCTATTGGCACGCATTAGTTAAAACCGATTCAACCTTTCTCTGGTAAAGGTTGCTTTTGTTCTTTTGAGAGGATGACAACACGCTGGGGGAGAGTTCTTATTTGAACTGGTGCTTAAACGATATATCTTTCCGGGGAGAAGTGGCTACAGAAATTGAGATAACGATTTTATTGTTAGTTAATCGTTTTTCCTGTTTAAGAAAAGATTGAGTTTATTTCATATATTTTTTCTTTTGCTTAACAAATTTTCGGGTACAATTGATATGTTCCATTATGCTGTGTGGATTGACTTTTATGATTCAATTGTTTCCGGTTAAGAAAAAATGTGTCAATTTATTTGGCTTATGATTTGGTATTTTGTTTATTGTTTGGTATCAAGTGTTTTTGCTTAACGAAATTCGGTGCAATTACGGTACTTACAATGATTATATTTTTTTCAATTGTTTCCGGTTGAGAAAAAAAATGACAAGTCAATTTCTTTTGGTTATCTATTGTTTCTGACTTAACAAAAGTTATGGGATCATTTGTTTAGTCCATATGATTCCGGATAAGAGAAACTAAGTTAATTCTGAACTTAGTTAGACTTATCGATTGGAGGATTCGGTTATTCAATAAGTCTAATTGAATGCCTTGAAAAGAAAAACTAGTTAACTAACCTAATTTTTGTCTTGTCTAAAGGAAAAGGTCTAAGTTATTTTCTGAATAATTAGACCCTGATGAGAGAAATAGAGTTAATTCTGATTTATATTTTGGTCTTGTCGAAACAAGCGATTGTATATACGCAATCAGTTCGACAAAAGAATTAAGTATCTTAGTCGATTTGTTGGACTATAGGGAAAATTGCTTTGGGCAATTGTTTCCTTGATAACATATTGAAACTAAATTACTTTTGTAGTTTTGGTTTTAATATTGGTTATCTAAAGTGGTATGTGAAACCTTCGTGCTTAAGTCTTATAGGTTGTACAAGTATTATAGATTTGTAAGATCCTTTCGATTTGTCCTTTATTTGCTCAAACCATTTGTCATTTTGTGACAAAAAAAGGTAGAAATATATGGAGTAAACAAGTGATTTTTAATCACTAAGAAAGGAAAATTGTGCTTAAACGTTATATCTAACGAAAGAGTAAAGCATAAACTAAGGGGGAGAAACATACCATAATGATGTGTAGTATTTCTTACTACAAAAGGGGAATAACAAAGATGTTCGGATTGAATATTTACCAAGCTTTCCTTTAGGGGGAGTAAAAGCTTTTGTTATTCAAATGTCAAAATCGACATTTATTTAGTGAATATATGTAGGTTATTGTGTTGTTGAAACTTGGAATCAAGCTTATGAAGAATGAATTGTATTGTAATACATTTAGCTCCATATGTATTAAGAGTTTTGTCACTAAAATTGACAAAGGGGGAGATTGTTAGAGAATAGCTCGGTTGAACCCACCAAGTGTTGGTATGTCAAGTTTGGCTGTCATATTTTAGTATCAAAACTCATCTAGGGTCGCTTGATTAAATACTAGAGTCAACTTCGTTTAGGTCAGACTAGAATTTCTAGGAATGTTAAGACGTATAAGTATTACTCCGAAGACCTGAAGAATGCGAAGAAGTAACGACTACAACGACGACATCACCCTTCCTCTTGAGGTTAGTAAATATTGATTTGATGTTGTTTCCATTCCTAACGTATCTTTCAAGTCGGATTATATTGAAAACATAACATGCAAAGATGTATATATATAATACTATAGTGGTTAGACTTGGTCATGACCTTATGATCAAAGTGTCAAGGAATTTATTGAATTACGAAGTATAACGCCTATCTTTTGAACTTCGTAAAGACGACATCGACATAATCTATTGTATATAGTTGTTTGATTATGTGTGTATTATATATGAATGATTTCACCCTGGGAAACAATGTTTTATAACATTTGTTTAAAGGAAGTGTTAGAGCACTGCTCGGTCGAACTCGCAAGCGTTGCTATCTCAAGCTTGTTTGTCTAATTTAGTTGATCAAAATTATATTTTGATTTCTAGTCTACTTATATCTATGTCTCGGATTAGGATAAAAGTGTGTAGTTGAGCATTAGACTTCACGGTGTTCACCATTTGAAGAAGAAGATCTACTGAAGACATTGGAGGAACTTCGACAACAAAAGGTATGTGGAGACTAAAACTTATCTATCACTCAAATTTTTATTCAATTCTATCTACTAATAAGACTAAGTCGTATAGCTATATAGACTTTATATTATATACACATTGAAATTCTGAGTCGAGTTTATCTCGTTAATATAATTCTCAAAATATGAGTTTAAAGCTTAGAATGCTTCATCATCTACTTGACAACTTTGGTTATGAACAATTCATTTGTTGGAAACTAAATATTAAAGTCAAGTTGATCATGTGAAAATTACCTTGAACATCTTACATGATCTGTGTGAGACAATCATTTGATGTTAACTCGATATGTTTCGTATTGATCAAATAATCATTTGAAAGTTACTTGAAGCTAGTGGTATGTGTAAGATTACCATTGTCGTTCTTCTAAGGATGTTTCAAATCGATTACCGAGAGTTGTAGAACTACTACCAATGTCTGGATATGGCACAATATGCGTACACAGTATGCAAACTGTAAAATACTAGTTGGGTCCGAAACTCTTATTTGCGAACAGTGTTTGCGAACGAGTTTATCTGTATGGGTCCGGAACCATGGTTTGCGAGCAGTGTTTGCGAGCGGAAAAACTATGGAAGGTCCGGAACGGTGGTTCGCGAACTCAGTGGTTAGGTTCTAAAATCGGCAGTTAGGACAACTTGTTCACATACTTCATATGCAAACTAAATTGTCTATACTCATGAACTCGGGTTCGTTTGCGAACTAAATTCCATGGATTCTTAATGTTGTAAGGTATGCGAACTCGGTTTGCAAACCGTGGCATTACGCTCATGAATTGGTTATAGTATACGTATTTTGTACACATACAAAGCAAGCTGAATCTGTTTCAAATGCTTCACATATATTTCTATGAGATAATGAACATTTGAACAACTCTCTTAAAATACATTTAGATACATTTGATCATCTATCATAATTGGTTGATTATCATATTGAGTCTAGAATTGTTATATGAAAGTAGCTAAGCTAAAAGTGTTCATATGGCTAACTTCGATTAACTGTTACTGAGCCAACTCGTTATACATGTTTAGGTACGGTTCATCCATATCTAAATATAAGTATATTTCATTTGTGTGTATCAAGCTAAACCATCTAACGGTGGAGATTGATTGCTTATTTTTTAAGCAAACTTAGCTTGAGTTTTAAGTCGGGTTTTCGTCTACCGGTGAATATTGATTGCTTTGTTAATAAGGTATCTTAGCTTTGATTGTAAGAAACCCTGATTTGAAAGACTATATAAGGAGAAGCTCTAGCAATTGGGAAACCTAATACCGACACTTTCGTGTGTCCTAGTTGTAAACTAGAGTCGATTCTCTCTTAACCTAGGTCTCAAGTTCTTCTGAAAACCGTTACTAGGTTTAAAGACTTAAAGACTTCGCCTGGGATTCGTGAAGCCAGGTCCAACTATTTTCCATGTAGTTGCGTATCCTGATCTTACTATTCTATCATATTGAGTTTAATCTTCTCTAAGATTATCTCGAGATTTATCTCCGATAGGTAAGATATAAAAAGTAATCACAACAGTTTTTCGTCTCAGATTCTTGTGATTCCGCAATAACTTCTTCTGTTAATCAGTTGTGAGGTGACTAATACTCTAGGCTGCTCCTTGGGAGACATAAGATCGGATTTATTAGTTGTGTTTCCTGTTCAGATTGATCTTTATCTAAAGACGGAAACCAAAAAGGAATAGACTTATCTGTAGGAGACAGATTTGTTTAGAAGTCTTCGACTTTGGGTCGTAGCAACTTCTAGGATGTAAAGGACGTCAGCTAGGGGAATCAAGTGCGTAGGGTCTTGCGAGATTCAAGAGGCATAAGGAACACGACTGTACCTTCGTCGGTGTGATACTGGGCTAGGGATCAACTACATTCCAGTCCAAAGTTAACTTGTAGTAGGCTACAGTCTGTAGCGGCTTAATACAGTATGGTGTTCAAGTCTAGACTAGGTCTCGGGGTTTTTCTGCATTTGCGGTTTCCTCGTTAACAAAATTTCTGGTGTCTCTGTGTTATATCTTTTCCGCATTATATTTTCTTTATATAATTGAAATATCACCGGTTGTGCGTTGATTAATTACAGTTGATAAATCCGACCTTGTTTGTTGGATAAAACTTAATTGATACCCAGATATTGGTCTTTGGTACCATCCGAGTTATTCTCATACCAATCAGGTTCACGGATTCATATCTGTTTGATTTACTGATTGTGTTGAGAAAGAGATAAAGCTCTTTGATATCTTTCTTGATTGAGTTTCATTAAGTTGATACTCTCGGAATTATATTGGAGTTTATTCCATACATATTTCCGCACAAAAAAGTTGGGTGTGGTTGTTGTACCCTTGCGTTTTCAGGAAGTACATATATGAACTTGTTTCATAATCGAAAGGAAATTATGATTGGTCAGGTTCTTTATTGAATATCTTTTGAATGACCAATATAAGATGACAAGGTACAACCTATCTTAACTTGTTGAGATTTATAGTATAACAGGTCATAGCCTATATAATATAGCTAGTTGTAATTGGTCGTGAGCTACATTGGAAATCAAGGTGTAACCGATCACAAGCTATATTGGAATACAAGTTGTAACCGATCACAAGTTACTTTGGGATCCAAGGTATAACCGGTCACAAGATGAATTGGGAAGTTAGTTGTAATCGATCACAAACTACCTTTGGGAAGCAAGGTGTAACCGATCACAAGCTAACTCAGGTTGTAAGGTGTAACCGACCACAAGCTACCTCTGGGAAGCAAGGTGTAACCGGTTACAACCTGGTTTGGGAAACATGGTATAACCGATCACAACTGACATTGTGAGGTTGGTACAACCGATTCCAAGATGCAAAACCGAGTTTCCAATATTCACATATCTTTGTATGTTTTGTGTGAAGCTTGGAATTAGGGTTTGCTATGAAACTTCTAGTTGTCGACATTATTTGAACATGTACATAACTCTTATCATTTATTCTTCAAAGATATTCCTTGATACTCAAGGTGATCCCATGTCCGAAAAATTGAAAAGCATTTAATTATGATTTTCATCATATATATGTTTTAATTACCAGCAATTAAAGCATATCCTCTGGAAAATATTATTAGTTAATGTTCTAGACTAATAATAGAAGTTTTCTATGAGAGTTTTCGGAAAATATGGTTTGGCATTTAAGTGGAAATGGGAAAACCGAAATTAGGTACTTTAGTGATAATATCTTGAGAATATTTTCGGTTTTGGAATTTCCTTGTTGTTCAAACAACCTTGGAGTATAAATACTTGAGTTTGCATTTCTTGCAAACTATCCTAAGAGCCAGGTGTTGATGGTGAGTTTTTGACAAGGGCATTTGTAGTAAATCAGCCTCGATCTAGTTGTGTAAATATAATCCCTGACTCGTCATCGGGATTATTGAATCTGTACAATTTGTATTCCGCAAGTGGATCAATAAAACTTATTTGATTGGTAGATGCATTGGTTATAACTATTCTATGAGTGTATATACATGCCAAATTTCTGGGCTTTCCCCAGCAGAAACCTCGTTATTTTATGTGTGACATCAAATATGCACCTTGTACGCCATATACATGGCATTATTCATATTCAAGATAGGATTTGACACCATTTTTGAATTAATATGCTACTGAGGACATCATATTTAATACATAGTCATATCAATATCGTCTCAAGTTGCAAACTCCCACGGTTGAGTTCCTTGAACATATTATAGCGGCACTATCGTATTCAAGTTTATGTTGGAATAACATTAAAACTTTAAATCTAGGCTTGGCATATTGTCATAGACTCAAGTCCTAGATCATAGCCACATGATAATCAAATCATGATTGATGGCCTAATAATTGCGGCACATTGACTAAGCATAGTCAAGCATATAATATATACTAGTACGACCGTTGCCACGGTGGGAGGGCCGACCGAAGAAGAATCTGAAGATGGGTTTGTCTGCGACTACTTTCGTCCCGTTTAAGAAAAGGTGATACTTTCACCCCGTTTCAGAAAAAGTGATACTTTCGCCCCGATGTAGTTTTTTTAAGTGATAAGAAAGTCCGTTCAAAGAGTTGTAAAGATTTGATTTCAGACTTGAAAATAAAATACACTAAAAACAAAGAAAATATATTCACAAGTTGTCACGAATATCGAGATAAACTGGGACTTCGGATTCCACCAAACTCATAACATAAGGTTCAAATATTAATTCTTTTAACAATTATAGCTCAATAAATAAAGACATGGACTCTTATTTTTTCCAAGGTTGATTCTTAAAATATTAGTTGTAAGTCCTAAGCATGGGACATCAAAACATCTAAGCAAGCATCACCCATCAAATGATATGACAACTAATTAATCAAAATCCTAATTCAATTTTAATTAGTGCAAAAGTCATAAAAGAATAAAATATAATTACCACATGCATGAAATATGGCTTCCTCCGTCATCCCAGTATTGGGGTTTAGCTTCTCATATTATTCACATTCTCAAAATAGGTGTTTATAGCTCAAAAGTGTGAAAAACAAGGGAAAACTAATAAAGCAGACAGTTTGCAACGCTAGAGAGGCGTTACAAACAGATTGTTACAATGGGTGTTGAACTGTTACAGGGAAAAGATGACAAGCTTGTGATAATTGAGATCTGTTGAACATCGATACTTCTGTTGTGTTGTTTGAATACGACTGCCTCTGCGACTGTCCTCGTTTGTCCAATGTTCTTCACCTTCGTCTTCTTCCCTGAAAGTGCAAAACTCGTCTGCAACTTTCTTTCTTCGCTCTGCAACCTCCCTTTAGGCCCCCAAAACTCTCCAAACTCCCCATTTCTGAGTTCCAGCAACTGTTTTTATACCCAACAGCTCCAATTTTCTCGATCAAATCTTCCCGCGAATATATTATTTCTTCGTTGCCAAGTCTCGGTGATTTCTTCTCTTCTTTACATGTAAACTTTCCATATTTGATTTGTACGAATCTTGTAGAATATTTTCTCCTTTTTCTCCACGAAACTTCCATGTATACAACCAAATACCCATAGCATGTCAACACTCTGTTTTACCGAGAATAATTGTGGAAACTTGTTTATTTCTCGAGTTTAACTCCCTCACGAATCCTGTTTTATATCCAACAATTAATCCTGTAGGATCAGAATATCGCAACACCAATACCTCTACGAAATCCATAAACGTTACATAGCGAAGGCGTCGCAGACGAATAAAATAAGTGACGCAATAGATGACGACATGCCTTAACACGAAAAGGTGTGAAGACTTAGCGAGAACTAGGAGTGTCGCGAGATTATGCATCCGTACACTTGCGACACTTCGCAAGTCATTCCGAAAATAAAGGACAAATTTAGTCATCATCCATTATGTAACACCCTATATAAAGAGCCGAATAAGCCTATTGAGAGAGAGATTTTTTTTCGAGTGTTGAGCAAGTCATTAAGAGAGAGAAAGTTTATAGTAATTGTAATTTCTTTAGCCCTTTTCCATTTTGTCTTGTAAACATTCAAGAAATTAATCAATAAAAACTATAATTGTTCATCTTCAATGGCTTAGTTGTGTGGATTCTTGTGAGGGGTGTAGTGTAGGATTTCCTGCAACTACATATTGGCGCTAGAAACAGGGAGAGAGTGAAGATTGACATCGTGATTTGAAAGAATTTGGAGTAATAGGGAAGGAATTTCATATAATTTTCAACAATTTATTGAAATTGAGAAATGGCTAGAAGAAGACATGCATCCGAACAACCAACAACTGTTAGAAGGAGCAGGAGACTTGCTGGAGAAGGGAGAAATGAAATGGGGGAATCCTCAAGAATGAATACAAGAAATAATGAAGAAAATCAAATTCAATCACCAATTCAACCGGTACCGAATAGAACTATGGATTATGATAGAGTAAGCGTGCATACTTGGAGATCAGACTCTATGGACGAAAGGGGAGAAGAACAACAATTGATAAACAATGGACAAGAGGTGAGAGACCGAGAAGTGATTGGAGAAATAACTCATGGAAATGAAGAGGTCGCAGCATTAGAAACATTAAGACAAACAATACATGAAGAAAGGCGATTAGAAGCAGAGGAACGTGCAAATTTGACAAGGCAAAATCATGAGTTGGGGATGGAAAATATGAGATTACAAAACAGAAGGTCGAGAAGCACTACAAGGTCAAGCTCAAGATCAGTTAGAGAGGAAAGAAGGAGAACTTTACCTATAGAAAATGCTAATGAAGAAAATCGAGAGGAAGTGCAAAATCCAGGCGAAAGAAGAGAAATAATGGAGGATCGTTATATCCCACGTCCTGAGACTCTTCAAAATGGGCAAAATGATGGAAATCAAGGAAATAGACAGCGTCAAGGGCGGAATAATCTAGGTGATAAGGAAAATTGGGAAGAAGGAAGAAGAATATTGCATGGGAGAGATGCACAGAGGAAGCAAAAAGAAATTGAAGATGAAATTGAAAGACACTATGCTGAGCAAGCACGTCTAGCTTGCGAAAGAGAAAGGTTGAGAACATAAATGGAAGAACATGAGTTACAAGAGGCAATTCGCCAGAATAATCATGATAATAGAGAAAGAAGGAGAGAACAAAATCGCAACAATGGTAATATCAATGAAGAGTATGAAAGAGTACAAAGGAGAATCGAAAGGCAGTGGTAGGCTGGTAAATGTTACCTACAAATGTAAACTGCAAGTGCACAGTGTCGACAAGCAACACAGGGCAAGCACAGGTTGATCCACAGAGACTTGGAGGGTGTAACGCTGAAGCTTATGGTCTTACTAAACTGATTCTTACTGAGGAGTAACACAAAGGGGTTGTTTTGGGTGTCGATACGACAAGATGATTTGTAGTGAACAAACAATAAAACAGATTGTAAAGTAAAGATGCAAAAACAAATTGTAACAATTAGCTGAGGAGTACTAGGGTGGTTGAATCCACCTCCTAATCCTACACTAAGGCAATAAAAACTCAAGTTATGTTCTTGCACCTTCCCTTGAAGGTCTCAAGTGGATCATTTATCAACTAATTTCACTAACTCACCCCTAGTATTAGTTGTCTTCTTACAGTACAACTAATCACAGGTTAATTTGATTCATTAGCTAACTATCATTCCTAAAGTAATGAAGCACAACAAGAACAAAACCAGGAAATTAACTAACCTAGCATACAATTAAGGGTTTCATCTAAACCCTAGCAAATGGAATTAGAACATGATGAAGATGATTAAAGCACAAATTAAACTATAGCTTGGTGCACCGGCTAATCCGGGCATAAGTTTTACAAACGCGGCCTCTTCTCTATTTATACAAATATCTCTCAATTCTACTTCAATTCAAAGATTAGATGAAGACCCACTCACCAAAACAGCCTGAATTGGTTGTCCCCTCTGCTAATTCGGCTCTGCAACTCCATTAAATTGGTGTTGGGGAAACCCTAACTTTATCTATCTCAAACCCAGCTTCTAGGGTTTATGAGAAGAAGCTATGAAGGAGATAGCTAAGAGCTAGGAGGTGGTGAAGGCGGCTGTGCTGCTGCTGTTGTCGGGAGAAGGAGACGTTGCTGGCTCTGATAATGGTAGGGGGAGAAAGAGAGGGCTCTGGTTTTGTCGGGAGAAGAAAGAAGAAAGAAGAAGAAGAAGAATGTGTGGTGGTTTGGTCGATGGGTGAAGGGAACATGCGGCTAGGGTGTGAAGCGGGAGCAGCGAACGATGATGCGCGGGTTGAAGCGACCGTTGGATGCAGCTGATAGATCAAATCTCACGGCTCAGGATGGATCGGGCTTGGATTCGGGTTATGGGTCGGATCTTGGATAGCTCAGGCCCATATCTTTGTAAACGGGTTGCTACTTGTCTTTGTAACCGATGCGCAAGGTGGCAACTTCTCTTCCATAGTCGCTAGTCTCCAACTTTCTTCTCTTTTGGCTCCTCAATTCATCAAAGCTTTATTTACTACCTAAAAATACAAAATTAATTAATACAAGTATTTATTCTTGAAAACAAAGAAAATACATAATTTGGGATAATATATGATTTTAAAGCGCAAAAGATGAGTTAAATGCCAATAAAAAGGTGTAGAAATATGCAATATTTGGCACTCATCAGGCAGCAAAGAAGAGAAAATGATAGATATAACGGTGTGCGAATTAATGAGAGGAATGAAAGAGAAGATCGCAGAGAAAGAGGAGAAGAGAATGATGAACAAGAAAGTCAAAACAGACATGAACGCAGAAGAAGAGAGGCGGAGTTAAAAAGACCAATGGAGCCAAACTCTAGTGTAAATGAACAAATTCTGAGAGAATTGGTAGAAATGAGAGGAATGTTAAATAATAAAAGGGGAGGAGGTAAGAGACAATTGGATGAAGCCATAGAAGAAGCTGTGAAGACTCCATTCACATAAGAAGTACAATTAGGAGGAATATCCCCAAAGTGCAACTTACCTACGTCAACCAGCATTTTCGATGGAACAACTTGTGCGATACAACATATCAAAGCTTATGTGAGATGTATGTTACAATGGGAGAACCATGATGCTATATTGTGCAAATATTTTGCATCAAGTTTGACAGGAGAAGCTTTGAAATGGTTTGAAGGATTACCGAGGAATACAATAATATCTTTCAATCATTTGCAGGCTATATTTTTAGGGGCATACATTAGTAATAACTCCTCGCGACCTGGTGTTGAAGATGTATTTGGATTAAAACAAAGGGTTAGTGAAAGCTTGAAGCATCTAACCGTGAGATGGAAGCCAATGTGCAGTGATATGGCTGGGCATGTGGATGAGAGATATCTCATTTTATCATTCATTAACGCTATGTTCGCAACCAATCTGCTATATATTCAAATTTTTAGAATCAAGAATACAATCACAATGACTGAGTTGCGAGAACTTCAAGAGGAGTACATTGCTCTAGAGGAAAAACAAAATGAGATGGAATCATACCCCGTTGCGAACACAAGTTCAAAAGCTGCAAATGCAAGCTTGTTACCTAAACTAATAAACACAGTTGTGAGCACCTTGCAGAGTCAACAAGAAATGATAAAGGATGATGGTCAGCGAAAGTTGGTAGCTATGGGGAGTCGTGATCAGGAGGAATTTGAGAGAGAGAAACTTCTATAACCGTGGAGGAAATAACAAAATTCAAAGACTTGATCAGCCGCAAAAAACTTATGGAAGTCAGAGGCAGGGTTATCATAGAGGACAGCGAAGTCACAGGGTAGTCTGGGAAGAAATCAAGATGCCACCACTGAATGCTAGTGTGGAGAAAATATGGGAAGCTATAATCTTAATGGAAAATATACATGCACCATGGAACATGGGAAGTGAGCCACCTCCGAGTGACAGAAGTCATGAATTTTGTTCTTATCACCATTTTCATGGACACTCCACAAACGATTGTAGAAATGTAAAAAGAATCATCCTCAGAATGATAGACCAAGGGAAACTAAATCAATTTCTAAAAAATAAACCTCAATCTCAACCATTACCACCACCGTCAGAAGTTCACAGAGTAAACACAACAAAAGGAGGAGAAACGTTCGTGATAGAGGTTGGAGCGAAAGCCAAGAATTTGTGTTGCAACTCTATTGTACATTCGCACAGGACAGTAGAAGATTTTCATGATAGTGTTATCAGTAGGGTTTTCGCAAGAGATGCTGATAATAGAGAAATAATGAACATCGCGAAGACATCGCCACTAAAGCAATGGCAAAAGCAAATTATTTCTTTTACCGCAGAAGAAGTACCTGAGGGTGGAGAGATGCATGACAACCCATTAGTGGTAAGATTGGAGATTAACCCAAAACTTGTCGATGATGAAGATGATGAGGCAGAAAATTCATGGGCAATCAATAGAATCTTAATCGATACTTGAAGCTCTGTAAATATCCTTTTTATCATACTTACAAGACTATGGGAGGGAAAGACGAAGATCTAATACCTTCAACTTATAAGATCTATGGTTTCAACGGTACTGCCAACAAGCCTAAAGGAGAAGCTCATATGCGAATACCACTGAAAGGATTATCAACTGAAATTTTGTTCTGCATAGTCGATGTGGAATCTCCCTATAACGCATTGATTGGGCGACCTTGGTTACATGAAATTATGGGTGTAGCATCGACTTATCACCAAGCAGCATCAAATTTCCTCATCCCACCGGTGTCGGAGTCATAAAAGGAGATTGGGTTGAGGGACGGAAGTGCTATGAAGTTGATGTGGAGTCTTGCGAGAAAAGAGTCGCTCGAAGAAGAACTGAAGCAAAACATCAAAAATGAACAAAGAAGGGAAAGACTAATGGTGGACGCAATAGAGGTGAGAGAAAAAAGTACGTTATGAAACCAATGCCTGAAGGAAGTTGGAGATTGCGATGATTTCGCAAAAGGGAAGGCAGTATTAGGAAATTTGAATAATGAAGAAGCAGAGAGCAACATAAGTAAGAAGCGAAAGGAGTGAATGATTGATTGTAGACTTGCGAAAGTTAAAAAAAAAAAAAAAAAAAAAAAAAATCTTTTAACTTTTGAGTGATAAAAACAGGTTGAAGATGCAAAGACTGTGATAATAGAAAAAAGAACACGCGAAGCTTTCGCAGGAATTTGAATGATAAAGACAGGTTGAAGATACAAAGACTATGATAATCGAAAAAAAAAGAATATGCAAAATTCTCGCAGAAATGATGACAAGAAACAATCTAAAATCAATGAAATATCGAATGGGACGAACCTGTATGGCGTACACCCTAGTTCGCGAATCCAAATTTCGTAAGAGGCAAATGTAAGACCTAAAGTACGTCATAAAAGGGGGTATTCATAACATGGCTCACGGAAAAGGTTACACCGCCCGGAACCCGAGTCATGGAGATTTGGGGTCAATAAAGCCCATCCAGGAGAGATACCTTGGATTTCCAACTATATATATAAGGTTATACCCTGGTTGGACGACCGAGGGTCTCTTCTAAGGAGTCAACGTATGATCAAGGCGCCGAGGTACACGGTTGAGCCAAGAGTGCCTGGGGTATTTGAAGTGTCTCGGCCATTCTTGGCAAGTCTTGGCATATGTTGCACTCGGCCTGAAGAAAACTCCACTTAGGGTGCAGTCTCGTAACCATAAGCCATATAGGTATAAGGGATAAGAGGCTGCGAAAAAAACTGGTTGTTGTTAAGACCGGATGGGAGGAGCTAGTCTTATATGGCCGATGTACGCCTATGATGCGTGTCGTAGGTGTAATCAAATTAATATCTTATTTCCACTCAATTAAAAATAATATAATGGAAGTCAAGTTCGTTCCCACGAGGAGCAAGAGATTCTAGTTGTAAAAATTGTCACAAAAAATGGGGGATGTATAAAGCAAAAGAAAATAAACAAAGCAATTAAAAGATAAAGTTGAAATCAATAAGAGAGACAAGATCAAGGAATCATTCTTCGTTGCAAAACAATGATTAAAGTTATGTTCTTTTCTACTTGTTATTAGTCACGATTATCACCAACCATAGGTAAAGCAAAATAGATCAGTGCTAAACCCCTAAATCCCTTGTATCACCTGGATACGGAAGTTCTCGACTACCGGATTCTATTTACCAAACCACCTAGTAGTAGATCACTCTAGATGTAATTTAAATAAACGCATTAAGATTTATGAACTTATTAGGTCAATATTAGTAGTTAGACTCTTAGATCAAGGTCTACTTGCTAACGTTGTTTTCACACACAATTGCTCCACGAAATCCCTCCGCAAGGTCTCGTGTTTGCTACTTATGTAAAGAGTCAAGAAACGATTACTTATCCCCTAACTTTCACTAGCTTTAGATCAAATTAACAAATCAATTTAGCGTGCACTCTAAACAATCTATCAATCAATGAATGAATGAATAAACATTCCTATTAGTAAAAACAAACGATAATCATGTGAAAAACTTCAAGATAGAATTGAAACAAAACTCAAATCATGTATTAAGAACTAGGAATTCATCCTCAATCAATAATAAAATTAGCTACTCATGTTAAGGAGTTCACACAAAGAATAAAGAAGAGAGAATTGTTGTGTGTGTAAAAAGGTATGTAAAGAGATGTAGAAAACTTCTCTATTTATAGGCTTCAATATTCTCCAAATCTTCCAAGGAATAGAATCCTCATTCCATAATAATTCAATTTCCAAATTCAAGTCTTTCTCATCTTCCATCTTCTCTTTCCAAATTTGAGCCAAATTCTCCATCCAATTCCAAGTCCAAGTCTTCACACCCATGAGAAGAATCCACACAAAAAATCTGTAATTTTGGTCGCCGGAAAGTTGGTATTATGGCCTAATCCCACGAAAAGGCACCGCCGCCACCCGAAATTCTCCGTCGTCAATGATATATTCGACGGAATATTCCATCGATCCACCGTTAGGACTAACGGTCAAAAGGGTCAAAACCGTCAGTCAACGGTCAAGGGAGAGTCACCAATTAGTTTGTCTTAGTCGTAGCCGAGTCAAATCGGGTGGCCGAGTTACTTTGGTCGAGATGTTGCGCTTGTGCAATCACGGCCAAGATGGCCCTCCTTCACCGCCTATTCCCGGCCATGATGGCTATGCTCAGAACTTGCACACTTAACTCCGTAATCATTGCAAAGCCAAACCCGCAATTACCAAGACAAAGAACACTTGCAATCTTCAGTCCAGCTTACCACCACCTGCAACAGCTACACCACTCTGCAACCACACCAACATCTCCAACTCCATACTCGTGCACCTGCAACACTGAGTTCAAGCCATCCATGTAACCTAACAAGCATCTCACCTCGGTCCCATGGTCATCTCCATTGTCCTTCTTGCTGGTTCCCAAGTCTCTTCTCTACAAGGCCAAATACCCAACAACCCAACTACTGCGCTTGCACCTGCATTGCACTAGAGCTCAATAACTTCTACACAGAAACCACCTTCCCTGTCACTCTGCAGAACAACTCAACAGCTGCAACAAGGCCATCAGTGCCATCACATTCTGCATCTCACAACACTCACCTATGCTGTCACAGCCAAATAAGCCCCATTCATTCCATTGCAGTGAGAACCCCATTCTTCCATCTACAGCTGTATACTCTCTAGCTACCAGCAACACCCACTGTGCTTGCAGACTAAACTTCCACCAGACCTGTATCTAGCCGAATTCCACCGTGCTCAATGCCACTGTCATATGCAACCAGAGCTGTACCCATAACTGCAACTCAATCCCACAGCCTCGAACCATCTCACTGAAACAGCCAACACCACCAACTTGCACTTGCCATACATCACCACCAGTAACAGAACCCATATGCTCCATTTCCTGCACAAGATCCTAACATACATCTATTGAGTTCAACACAAGCCATTCTTCAATTCAACCTTGGCAAAGATAACGCCTCCTTTCTTCCCGTTTTATCGATTCAACAGAGTCAATGGCGTGATCGTAACCACCCCATTTCCTCTCCACCTCTCGATTCTCAATTCAATTGATCAACAACACACCCTCAATCGGCTTCCCAAAGTGTACCCATTTCGCCATCCTCTCTCGAGCCGCTCCATTCAAACAAATCCATAACAAGCTAAATCTCTATTTCTGGCTTAACAGAGCGGCTTCATCTCTTCTCTTTCACCAGCAAACCCTAATTTCTTGTTCGTCAGATTCAGCCTTCAATTCACAGAAAAACTCAAATAATCCACAAACCCATCTTAGCAAAAGAGCACCAGCTTCTCTCTCGATTGATCTTCATCTCGCTCATCTTCAATTCAGCGCAAACCCGGTCAATTTCGTTCTTCTCTCGTATTCTTCAATCAATTTCAAAGAACAACTCGACTACGAGTCCACAAATTAAATCCATATACCAACATCGATGAATATAAACCCTAATCTCTCGATCTCAATTTTTCCCAAAGAACAAGTCTCGCTTGCTTCTTCCTCTCTACGAGCTATGAACATCTTCTCTCGCTCTCTTATTCATCTCTTAATTTTTCTATCAACGTCTCGATCCGGTCTCGGATTTAATGGCAGCCGCCGTGTCGTTTCTTCTCAATTTCGAGAAACTCAAATGTAATGAATGAGAGGAAAGTCGTCTCTCATGTAGGGTTATGAGGTGGGTTAGAATTGGATGCTAATAAGACACCCATGAAAAACCGATAGGGGCCACCCACTAGAAACCCCTTAACCTCTACGGGCCTGGCTTTAGTACTCCTCCAAAAGAGAGTTGCCCCTTAACCTTGACTAGGCTCCAGATAGTGTTCGCCCATGAAATGACAATTTTGCCCTTTTGCTCAAATTGGATAATTTCTTCTTCTTTTCCTCCGTGCGACTCCAAAGTAGCTATAAAACTCAAAACAAGCGTAAAATACATAATTTACAAGAAAAATAGCAAAGAAAGCATAAATAATAGATAGTAAATAGGATGTATTCGACACCCTATCAGCCTCCTTGAAGGGGCAACCAGGGAGATGATAAGGGTGGCACCCTCCATTAGGGAGCTGATAAGTGTCTTAAGACGCAAATGTCATGAGGCTTTATTTTCGCAAGAAAATTTAGGCTTGTCATATTTGTGCGATGATCCTGAAGAGGCAATAATACAAAAGACAAAGATAAGACGAGATCAATGGGTCAGTACATGAAAGTGTAAGGACGTCCTGCGATTTCGTCGCAAGACGGCAATGTCATGGGGCTTATTTTCGCAAGAAAATTTAGGCCCCTCATATTGTCGCAATAAAATTATCCTGCAGAGGCAACAATACTAAGAAATGATAAGGCAAGATCAATAGGTTTTTGCATGATAGTGTAAAGACGTCCTCCGATTTTGTCGCAATGACAAGAGGTGGCGCAATAAGACCTTTAACTAGGAAGGCAAAATAAGACCACACACAAAAATAAAAAATAAAAAATGATGAGATCTTGAAAACAACCAAGAAATATTCTCTCGCGAGAATTCAGCAGCAACAGTTGCGGGACTGAGACATGTTATCACCTAAAGGTTATTTGCTTAATCTTTCATTTGAAAACAAATAACAGAGGAAAGTATGGGAATGAATAGATTGAGAATATGTTATTTACTTTCATATGATAGATTTACGCACTCACAATATATTGATTAACTATATTGCAAAAAAGAATTGCTTTTTTAACATGTGCAGAAAGGGACAACAAAAGTAGAATTTGTATTTGGAGATCAAAAAAACTTACAATAAGAGATTATAAAAATGGAAGGTTAAAAGGATAAATGTACAGATGTTACAAAAAGAGAAAGAAGAAAATGGAGCTATTTCTTGTATGATTCTTCTTCTTCATCAGATCCTTCTACTTCATTATCTTCATCGATTCCTCTTCGCTAGCATCGCTATCAGAGATATCCAAAGAAGGCATGTTCTCAGGATCTTCGTCAAGAAGACAAGGGTATGAAGAATGAGGGATATTGTTGTCATCACAGACTGTCTTAATAGTTTCATTGCGAAAGAGAACAACATCATTTTTGAAGTTCGCCACAGTAATTTGTAGCTGCTTCTTCAACTTGGAATACTTGTCATTGCGAAGAGAAAAGTCCTTTGCAAGTTGTTCTTTTTCGGATTCAAGTTCTTCAATTCTTTTTTGAAATCTCTTCTCAGCCTCTGCGAATGTAGAGCAAGGAATCAACAACTTGATGACAACTTCATATATAATAAACAATTAAGTAAAGAAGAATAATCAACAACCTTCTCTATCAGAAATCATATCCCTAATCAAGGCTTTGTGCTCAACTTGAAGGCTAACATTAACACCTAAATTATTTATGGCGTCATCTAGAATTTTCGCAGCCCAAGCGAACTCATCGTCACTGTTTATGAGAAGAAGGGAACGAAGTTGATTCTCTCTTTCGCTAAGAATAGTATTTTGCCGAATGGATTCATCCCGCTCAACTTGAACTTTAAGAAGAGTTTTTTGAAATTTTGATAATGCTTGGGCACCTTGGTTAGCAATGCGATCTTTGTCATCTATAAGATCACTAACCTTCTTCCTTAAAATACTAATTTTCTCTTGGGAACTAAGGTGTAGGTGTTTAAGTTGGTTGGCTAAACTTAAACTAGATCTATGATCAGCTTCTAAGAGACGGAATTTGGATTGAAGTTCATTTAGAGAAAGATGTTTGATTCTGTCATTTGAAAAGCTATTTAAAGAATCATTGAGATGGGCAAGAAGAGCATCATTATCCATAGACTCAGGAAATGTGTGAAGAAGAATGGCTTCATCAGAAAGGTTATAAACATCTGCGAAAATGATAAGTCAGATAAAGAAAAATAAATGACAGAATAAAAGCAACAAAAAGAGAAGAATTTTATACCATAAAGTTGTTGATTAGCATTTTGAAGGCTAGATATCTTGTCCTTCTGAGAAGAAGACTCAACTTCCAATTGTTTGGTCTTTTCACGAAGAGTAGCAGTTTCATTTTCAAATTCTTTATCTCTCTTGCGAAGAGAAACAGCTTCAGCTTCCAATTCTTCATTCTTCTTCTTAAGTTGAAGATTTTTCTTCTCGAGACTGTTGCGCCTTTTCTCGAGATCTGAGGCAACAACAAAGGAAGCTCTCCCGTTATAAAGGAAAATAAAGAAATCGTTAAGACAAGGTTTATAAATCGAAATCATGCGAAATAAGGAAATATAGACATACCAAGGCATTAAGTGCGTTTAGGAAATCTGGAGTTACCGTCCGGAAACTCCACGAAAAGAATCATCATCCTCTAGTAAGGGAGCATCGCAGATATTTGTGAGAGCTTCGCATGTGGCAGAAAAATGATCATCTCCAATTCCTTGCATAAAATCAGAGAAAACACTGGATAGTTGTGCCATAGCAGATTCAACTGGATGATTCTCCTTCGCAAGAGAGGTGTCAACATCATCATCATCTTCATCAGAGCTCTCACTGGATTGAGGACTGGAACGAGAAGAAGAATGGAGTTTCCGTTTTTAGAAGGTGGAGCAAAGAGATTTCTTCTTGCGAAAAGGAATTTTACTCTTGCCTTTAGCTTTCGCAGCTTCAGAAATATCCTCTTCTTCAACAACTTCAACGCCCACCTTCGCACACGAATGAAGATAAGAAACAGATGCAACAATATTGTTAAAAATAATGAAGAAAAAGTATTTCTTACTTTATCCGTGATCGACTGGAGAATTGCCAGAGTACTCGCCTTAGGATTTCTCTAGTAACTTTTTCTCAATTTGACAATCTGAAAGTTTCGCAAGATTAGTAGATGTAAAAAGAAGTGATAATTACAAACTGAGCGAAATTCGGGAAGCACACCTCTTTAGCTTTCTCGGGCCAGTTAAATACCCAAGGTTGATAGTTGGCAAGGTTCGCAGGGAGTACATTCGAACCTCAAATATAAGGTCCATTCAAGAATAGCTTTAAAGACGCACCATTTTTCGTCTTTAGAGTGGCGAGGAACATTGTTCTTGCCGAATGCCAATCAATGTCCTCGCATAAGTACTTTGTCACCGGGGATATTTTCTCTTCTTTTCAAACGTGCACCCCAAATGAGTTCTATCGTTCTTCATGTTTATTACTTCATAATTCTCAAAGAAACTCTCTACTGAATAGTTCTCAGTGAATATCTCTAAATCTACAAATTTAGGATCTCTCACTGCATTAGAATAGAGAGACCCCTTACCAGCGCCACGGTTGGCGAACTCAAGCATTAAGCGGATACAATCTCCACTTAATTGGTAAACAGCTCGCGAGAATTTCTCATGAGCAAGAATTTCATAAAACAAAGGAAGTTCAGGGTAGAGAGGAATGGGAAGGCCGGCGAGAATCTGACCTAGCGAGATTATGATCTTTTGATTATCACAACAGTGATCAGTAAATAATTTAGCGGAGAGAATAGATGAAGATTCTTGATGGGGAATAGTGGATAATGTGAAACCTTTCCCTTGTAAATCCTTTTGAGTCTCTCCCAAGAGAACTTCATATCTACGACTAGGTGGAGCCATTTTTAGAGTATGGGAATGATTAAGGAGTTGAAGATCAAAGGAAAAAAAGAAAATTTACAGTAGCAGAAGCGGAAGTTACGGAGGAGAATTGAAGAAGAATTGCAGAGAGAAAGTAAAAAAGAAGAAGAGGATGATGAGAAAACTATATATAGAGAAGAATTCTCGAGAAGATAAACGCATTTAATGCGAGAAGAGACGTGAATGGTTGAGAAGTAACGGTTGAAAGGGACGTGTCAAAAAATGGGTGGAAGAAGAGACACGTATTATAGATTTTGTGTAAAAGTATGAAGTCAAATCGCCAAAACAGATAAGGATGAACGGTTGCGGCAGTTTGAAAATAATAATTCTCATGACATTCTCTCCTTCGCAGAGAAGACATGAGAAGAGGCAAGATGTAGGATCAGAATATCGCAACACCAATACCTCTGCGAAATCCATAAACGTTACATAGCGAAGGCGTCGCAGGGATTTAATAAAATAAGTGACGCAATGGATGACGACATGCCTTAACACGAGAAAGGTGTGAAGACTTAGCGAGAACTAGGAGTGTCGCGAGATTATGCATCTGTACACTTGCGACACTTCGCAAGTCATTCCCGAAAATAAAGGACAGCTTAGCTGTCATCCATTATGTAACACCCTATATAAAGAGCCGAATAAGCCTATTGAGAGAGAGATCTTTTTTCGAGTGTTGAGCAAGTCATTAAGAGAGAGAAAGTTTATAGTAATTGTAATTTCTTTAGCCCTTTTCCATTTTGTCTTGTAAACATTCAAGAAATTAATCAATAAAAACTATAATTGTTCATCTTCAATGGCTTAGTTGTGTGGATTCTTGTGAGGGGTGTAGTGTAGGATTTCCTGCAACTACAAATCCTAAGTAAATCCCATGAAAATATGCAACTCAATCTCGTCCATATCTTCCAAATAGAAACCCGAGGAATACCTTTCCATGTTTAGTCGAGAACCCATTATCCAGGTAATTCTGATCGAATAAATCCACCATACCAACCATGTTTACTTAATTCCAGTCCAACCCATAATAATTAGCGATTAAATCTCTTTTAAAGTCGCCTGAAAATCAAACCCTAAAACTGCACTTGGCTGCAACAAGTTCCCGCCAAATTTTAGATTTCAAATGAAGAGGATGAAGTCCCCCTAACCACTAGTGGGGTGCGAATAGCAGGTGGGTGCCCCTTAGCAATTGAGGTGCCCCTTATCCAAAGTGGGGGTCCATTTAGCGATTGTTCTCCCATGGGTGCAAATACCACTCTTTGAGCCAATTTTGCCGCAAAAGCTTATTTCTCCAAAAATACCTACAAAAACATAAAATAATCAAATATGTACAAAATCGAGCACTAACAATACACATAATTGAGATCAAATCAGACACAAAATTCTGTCTATCAAATACCCCCAAACTTATTATTTGCTAGTCCTCGAGCAAATCATATCTAGAAAATAAAATCCTAACTCACTGTCGCAGGCATCGTCGGTTGCATTTAGCTTATGCAACAAGCCTTTAAACCCCTAGGTGGCCCTAGTGGCCGAGTTGTAGTCTCGGGAGGGCTTACAAGAGATATACCCACAAAACCTTTACTCCAGACCCTAACTACCTACGCAGAACCTTGGAAGGCACTAAAGAATCTCCTTGGTTGGCATACTTATTGACTACAAGAGGAAGTACCCTGATGCGAAATTCCAATTGATGTACACGAGTTTGCACTCAAGCATACTAAAATTCATATAAAGTGACAGAGCTCTACTCAGATAGTTTCCGGACATCATAACCGGAGTCAACCAATCACATGGATAGATAATGAGATGGATATAGAGAAAAACATAGATGGTTTTGATGTTTACTAAGTGAACGGTGTTTCCCATATCTGTCTGAAGGCCTCCGCCAAAATGAACCTATCCTAATGGATTGAGATACTAGTCTGACTAATATCAACACACTTGCATATACAAGGGAACCAGTGGTCGATAATCCTAACTCTAAGTCAACACAACTGGAATATACAAGGGTTCCAGTGGTCGACTTTATTGAATTTATTCCCTTAATGGTCTCGATGGTCCCCCGATGTCTCAATTTTTTTTTTTATCTCAGTAACTCTAATTCACCCTAGCATTGGTAACAACTTGATTCGTGAGCCCCACCTAATCACTTAGAGAAACATAGTTTAAAGAAAACAAAATAAAAACAGAAGTGAAAAGGATTCAACGAGATATGGCGAAACTACCATGTTTTTTCTTTAATTCTAACACCTGAGCTCTGTGCTTTTATGAATAGACTCTTTAGATGTTTCCATCTAATCTGATTGGTTCCTCAACTCCTACAACCAAAATGCTTCCATCCACTTAGATTGGTTAGTGTCATCCTTAATGAGCATAAATTTCTAGGCTCTGGAGTTTAACAATGCAACTAAAATGTTTCTCCCATACCCCCAAACTTAAATCTAACATTGTCCTCAATGTTCTAAAGATGAAATTAAAAGCATGAACAAGGAGAAACTGTTACCATTTGAAGCAAAAGAGATAAGGAAAGATTTTACCGTGTCGCATGAATATTGGGTTACCTCCCAAGAAGTGCTAAGTTTAAAGTCTTCAGCCAGACTAAGAAAGGATTAGTCACCTCATAAAATCATAAAGTAATAGCCGAAATATTTGTGGGTCATCAAAACCAAATAGAGCTATCACAAGTAAAAGGAATCTGCAACCTGCCAAGAGAATAAACAAATAAAGCACACCCATGTCTAGTTTACTGTTTAAGACAACTACATCTTGTTGTGGTTCAAGTTCAGGTTCTATAACTGGGTCGAGATAAAATATTCTCATGTGCTTGAATTCCTCAAAGCTAAGATCCGGTTCAGGTTGTAAAGTCTGTAAAAACTCAAATAAGAACTTAGAAGCACATAATAATAACCTGAATAATTTCGGATCCTTAAAGTCAATCAGTTTTGACTCACACAATTAACCACGATGAAACTGGCGGTCAATCATAAGAAAATGTGTCGATACTAATTTCCTAAAGTACTTAGGCTCACTCAAAACTTAATAATTGACACATCCGAAACTTATACGTTCCCACAATTGGTTGAAAAATATTTGGTGGGAAAACAAAATCAATCTGGGTATCATAGCACGGGCTAACCACATCAACCCGGATGATGGGTTTCTAACAACTGAACTTCCCTATGGACATCACTAGGTTCAGGAAAACGTATATGAAGATAATCTTTTAAAATGGTTGAGGCACATATGTCAAGTCCCAAGTGAGGGACCTTTCTAAGCATTAAAGCACATGGAGAATGATAATCACCCCCAAACTTAGAGATTTCAGTGTCTCTAGAAAGACTAGTCACAACTTCCCTAATTTCTAGGTCATCAGATTCCTGAAAATGGTCAATTGATTCTTCTAAGTATGGTACATCCCCACTCATCTCGACGAGTTCATATTCCTTTTCTAAGACTAATGTTTCTAATTCGATAGACCCGGAAACAATATTCTCAGGATAGACCCGCTCCTCTAAACCATCATCGGCTTCGTAATCATAAGGAAAAACTACATCGTCTAAAACGGTGGAATCTCTAGTCAAATCCTCGTCCTTTTGAATAGGTGAATAATTATTAAAATTATTTGGATTTGAACTAGAAATAATATTATCATTGTGAAGCTCAATTGGAGTAATAAATTCCTGATCACTATGCCTATATGTATCCGATTCTTCATCAACACTATCCTTATCATAATCATCATAATAGCATGAAAATGGTTGAACCTCATCTAAAAAAGTAGTGTTACCAAGTTTAACCTCGTCATCTTGATTATGTGAATAACTATCTTCATTTTCAAAGGTACTATTGGAAACACTATATTGGAAATTAAGACTATCTTGAGCAGTTCTTTCCTGGGCCTCTAACAACATTTTCTGAGTCGACTCACATGACTTCATGATTTTATCTAGGAAAGAATGTTCACACGTTGCATTGCTTTCGTCCATAACTAAGTTATTCATCTCAGTTGAACTACGTGTCGACTCAAGTAACTTTTGTGCTGACTCAGCTAACTTACGTGCGGACTCTAGTAGAGAGGAATTTTGCTCGTATGACCGGTGGGCGTATGGATAGTAATTGGGCTCACCATGGTATGGACCATAACCTTCAAAAGGCTGATGTTCCCAACCACTATTCACATTATGGTCAAAGTAGTAACGTCCATTTTGAAACCCAGTCGGATATTCATTGTATTGGCTATTGTAATACCAGTTCGACATTCTATTGCAGGGGTGTGAGTTGTCACACAAAATAAAACCCACTACAGGGGATTCGTGGGTGGATAAAGTCTTACCTCCCGTACCATACGGGCGATGAACCGTTGAAGTCGACTCAGGCCACCAACTCCTATGTTAGTGTACGAACCCGAGGGGCCGAGACAGTATCGTAACTGTCGTCCTTCCCTGCAAACAATTTATATTTAATTTTTTTAACCCTTCCTTAGGGTTTTAAAAATAATGTCAAGTCCAAAAATAAAGTCCAAAAAGTGTCCAAAAATAAAAAGAAAAATTACAACAATGAAACCCTATTTACAGTTTCTAAAAATAAAAATAAATAAAGTCTAAATAAAATAAATATATACAAAATCTTCTTCACTCCTTGGACTCCTTTTTTCTTTCCTTCTTTGGCGATGCTTTCCTTTTATAGCACTTTTTCTTTCCTTGTAGCTTCGCTCCAAATCTGAAAAGAATCAAAAAATACCAAAGGCGTAAAAGAGAACAAAAAAATAATAAAAATAAACCTAAAACAAATCTAAATACAAGTCCGCGTCGGCGGCGCCAAAAATTGATGTAGTTTTTTTAAGTGATAAGAAAGTTCGTTCAAAGACTTGTAAAGATTTGATTTTAGACTTGAAAATAAAATACACTAAAAACAAAGAAAATATATTCACAAGTTGTCACGAATATCGAGATAAACTGGGACTTCGGATTCCACCAAACTCATAACATAAGGTTCAAATATTAATTTTTTTAACAATTATTGCTCAATAAATAAAGACATGGACTCTTATTTTTGCCAAGGTTGATTCTCAAAATATTAGTTGTAAGTCCTAAGCATGGGACATCAAAACATCTAAGCAAGCATGACCCATCAAATGATATGACAACTAATTAATCAAAATCCTAATTCAATTTTAATTAGTGCAAAAGTCATAAAAGAATTAAATATAATTACCACATGCATGAAATATGGCTTCCTCCGTCATCCCAGTATTGGGGTTTAGCTCCTCATATTATTCACGTTCTCAAAATAGGTGTTTATAGCTCAAAAGTGTAAAAAACAAGGGAAAACTAATAAAGCAGACAGTTTGCAACGCTAGAGAGGCGTTACAAACAGACTGTTACAATGGGTGTTGAACTGTTACAGGGAAAAGATGACAAGCTTGTGATAATTGAGATCTGTTGAACAACGATACGTCTGTTGTGTTGTTTGAATACGACTGCCCCTGCGACTGTCCTCGTCTGTCCAATGTTCTTCACCTTCGTCTTTTTCCCTGAAAGTGCAGAACTCGTCTGCAACTTTCTTTCTTCGCTCTGCAACCTCCCTTTAGGCCCCCAAAACTCTCCAAACTCCCCATTTCTGAGTCCCAGCAACTGTTTTTATACCTAACAGCTCCAATTTTCTCGATCAAATCTTCCCGGGAATATATTATTTCTTCTCTGCCAAGTCTCGGTGATTTCTTCTCTTCTTTACGTGTAAACTTTCCATATTTGATTTGTACGAATCCTGTAGAATATTTTCTCCTCTTTCTCCACGAAACTTCCATGTATACAACCAAATACCCGTAGCGTGTCAACACTCTGTTTTACCGAGAATAATTGTGGAAACTTGTTTATTTCTCGAGTTTAACTCCCTCACGAATCCTGTTTTATATCCAGCAATTAATCCCAAGTAAATCCCATAAAAATATGCAACTCAATCTCGTCCATATCTTCCAAATAGAAACCCGAGGAATACCTTTCCTTGTTTAGTCGGGAACCCATTATCCAGGTAATTCTGATCGAATAAATCCACCATACCAACCCTGTTTACTTAATTCCAGTCCAGCCCATAATAATTAGCGATTAAATCTCTTTTAAAGTCGCCTGAAAATCAAACCCTAAAACTGCACTTGGCTGCAACAAGTTCCCGCCAAATTTTAGATTTCAAATGAAGAGGATGAAGTCCCCCTAACCACTGGTGGGGTGCGAATAGCAGGTGGGTGCCCCTTAGCAATTGAGGTGCCCCTTATCCAAAGTGGGGGTCCATTTAGCGATTATTCTCCCGTGGGTGCAAATACCACTTTTTGAGCCAATTTTGCCGCAAAAGCTTATTTCTCCAAAAACACCTACAAAAACATATAATCAAATATGTACAAAATCGAGCACTAACAATACACATAATTGAGATCAAATCAGACACAAAATTCTGTCTATCAGCCCCGTTTCGGAAAAAGTGATATTTTCGCCCCGTTTCGGAAAAAGTGATACTTCCTCCCCGTTTCGGAAAAAGTGAAAGTATCATTTTTTCCGAAACGGAGCGAAAGTATCACTTTTCCCGAAACGGAGCGAAAGTATCACTTTTCCCGAAACGAAATGAAAGTATCACTTTTCCCGAAACGTGATGTGAAAGTATCACTTTTTCTGAAACGGAAAATTAGTCTATCCATAAACCAAAATATGGTTGCATGATGTGTTATCAATTTTCGAGAATTGTGCCTAAAATGAAAGTATCATTTTTCTTAAAATGGAGGGAGTACATCGTTTTATTAGTTGCAACGGAAAATTAGTTGATGCATAAACCAAAATTTTGCTATATAAAGTATTATGTATCCTTTGTGGTAGTTTGCATAATGAATATATATTTAATTTTCTAAAATTGTGCCTAAAATGATAAATACCTCCGATTTTTTCGTAAAAAACTCTAAATTTGATATTTTTATTTGTACTTGTTGCGTAGAGTTTTTTATAACCTTTCCAACGAGATAAATTTTGTAAAATTCCAAGGCACGGATTTTTAGATATGTTATATTAAAGTTCGATTTCCAATTATACCCATTAAAAGATAGGATACACAAGTTATAGTAATTGGACTAAAAGGGAGGGACATTTTTGGTTTTTCAGCCCTAACCATTTCCAATCTTTTTGTGTCAATTGATCACTTAAATTTTACAAAAAAGTGGCCATATAAAGGTCCTCCCTCGCTTCGCTCGGTCGGCCCAATTACATACCCCACAACATCTTGGCTAGACATAGCCAAGGCCACAATACATCTGTTATAACTCATAATGTTTCAGCTATGACAATAATGGATTAATAGGCCTAGTTGGAATCATCCCACAACAGTCGGTCAAATCAATAGCCAAGCACAATCTGGCGAAAAATGGCATGTGGCATGTCCACCATTGCGCCACAACATAAACCATGGCACCATGCCACGCGCTATTCACGGCCTTGGCAGCTTAGGCCAAGGCCATGGCACATAGCCGGGCGCCATTCCCAGCCATGGCATGTAGCCATGCGTCATTTTTGTCCTAGGCATCTAAGGCCAAAGCCGTAGCACCTAGCCAGGCGTCATCCCCGGCAATCGCACGTTTCCATGCGTCATTTTCAGCCTTGGCAGCTTAGGCCAAGGCCATATCACGTAGCCGGGCACCATTCCCGGTCATGTCACGTAGCCATGCGTCATTTTCGGCCTTGGAAGCTTAGGCCAAGGCCATAGCACGTAGCCGGGCACTATTCCCGTCCATGGCACGTAACCATGCGTCATTTTCGGCCTTGGCAGCTTAGGCTAGGCCATAGCAAGTAGCCGGGCGCCATTCTCGGCCATGGCACGTAACCATGTGTCATTTTTGGTCTTGGCAGCTTAGGCCAAGGCCATAGCACGTAGGAGGGAGCCATTTCTGGCCATGGCACGTAGCCATGCGTCATTTTCGGATTTGGCAGCTTAGGCGAAGGACATAACACGTAGCCAGGCGCCATTCCCGGCCATGGCACGTAGCCATGCGTCATTTTAGGCGTTGGAAGCTTAGGTCAAGGCCATAACACGTAGTCGGGCGCCATTCCCGGCCATGGCATGTATCCATGCATCATTTTAGGCCTTAGAATCTTAGGCCAAAACCGTAGCACCTAGCCGGGCGCCATTACCGGACATGGCACGTAGCCGTGCGACATTCTTGTCCTTGGCAGCTTAGGACAAGGCCATGTCACATAGCCATGCGTCATTTTCGGCCTTGAAAGCTTAGGCCAAGGCCATAGCACGTAGCCGGGCGCCATTCCCATCCATGGCACGTAGCCATGCGTCATTTTCGGCCTTGGAAGCTTAGGCCAAGGCCATAGCACCTATCCGGGCGTTATTCCCGGCCATGGCACGTAGCCATGCGTTATTTTAGGCCTTGGAAGCTTAGGCCAAGGACATAGCACGTAGCCAGGCACCATTTCCGGCCATGGCACGTAGTCATGCGTCATTTTCGGCCTGGAAGCTTAGGCCAAGGCCATAACACGTAGTCGGGCGCCATTCCCGGCCATGGCACATAGCCATGCGTCATTTTCGGACTTGGCATCTTTGTCCAAGGCCATAGCACGTAGCTAGGCGCCATTCGCGGCCATGGAACATCACCATGCGTCATTTTCGGCCTTGGCAGCTTTAGCCAAGGCCATAGCGTGTAGCCTGGCGCCATTGCCGGCCATGGAACGTAGCCATGCATTATTTTCGGCCTTGGCAGCTTAGGCCAAGGCCATAGCACGTATCCGGGCACCAATCCGCCCATGGCACGTAGCCATGCGTCATTTTCGGCCTTGAAATCTTAGGCCAAAGCCATAGCACCTAGCAGGGCGCCATTCCCGTTCACAACACGTAGTCGTGCGATATTCTCGGCCTTGGCAGCTTAGGCCAAGGCCTTAGCACGTAGCCGTGCGTCATCCTCGGCCTTGGCAGCTTAGGCCAAGGCCATGGCACCATCCCATGCGCCATTCTCGGCCATTGTAGCAAATTCCAAGGCCATGACAACCCCGTGCACTATTTTCGGCCATGATAGCTTATGCCACAACAAGGCACGATTGCGCCTTAAAAATATGGCATACCAATGGCTACGATTTAGCCTAACTAAGATGAGATCTACGATTCATCAAAAACACCTAAGAAATATCAAAATACCTCACGTGGGGGATTCTTCATGGGGTATTGGTCTGGTGGTCTATGGCAACATGCGGCGTGGCAACACCCCATGTGAAAAGTTAAATTAGTGTGGCAGTTACGGCAGTTGGAGAGATAATGGGCGTAACATAAAGGGGTTTCCAGAAACTTCCCTACATTATCTTGCACTAACCCATCATCTCCATCTCTCCATAACTCACGACTTCCGCTACTTACGAGATTGGCACTGTGTATCTTCAACTACTATAAATAGGTGGATCAACCTATTCAGAAAATAGAACAAGCTTTCATTCTCAAAGATCTGTATTCTTCATAGTTTTCAATACCCAACACACACAATTTAATACCATTGACAATTTCTCAAACTTTTCGGCTTTCCTCCCCTAAGATCAACCCATGTTCCTCTCCATCGTGACCGAAGTTGGACAGAACGAATGCTATCGTGGTTTAGGATTATCTTGTTCAATTTGATTTTTGAACCTAAAAGAAAGTACCACAACGGTGCGTTTGTTTTACCTGGAAGTAAATTTTAGGTACTAACAATTGGCGACCACAGACGGAGATCAACCTCTCGGTCACGAAATTAGATTTCTCATCCATATGAAAATCAATTCTTCAACTATTTGAAAAAAAAGGTAGATCTTAGATCCAATTCAATCATTAAACTCAGTTAGGTCCAGCAACCAATTTCAATTTTGGTGTTCCATTCGTTAAGAAGCTTCACCAAAGTGCTCTTTCAAGCAGTGCAACTGGAAACAACTTGGATAGCCGAGCACCAGCAAATCTTCAAGATCAGATGACAGGACCCAAAATCCCCGTGGAAATACAAGGAGAGGTGACTAATATTTAGAAGGGAACAATGGCTTCTCTCGATATCCGAATGGAGCAACCGCCTCTGCAACAACACAACAGTTGTACGGAGCGAGCCAAAAACGCCTCAAAGTGTCACTGATGTTAATGCCGTCGGGGATCACGCCCAAAAAGATAAATGGGAAAGTTTGCATAGTTGTTATTTCAGTATCAGGGAATAGCCGACAATAAATCTCAACACCAGTGGAGTCTAGAAAAGCACCTGCAGAGATCACGAAAGCAAAGGTCTGTCCCTATTCCACCACCACCACCATTTTAGGGTGAGGAGTATCCGCTACCGCTTCATCAGCAAAACATGTAGATCCATACTACGGCGTAGTTCTAGGAATTTGTACATCCGCAACAACAAAGGAGGCTAGGCACATATTCGTTGAAATCATCATTAAGGGGCTCGCCTATTATACCAACCTAGGCAGATCAAGATCGAAATATCTTCAGATCTATTGCAAGAGCCGACACGCCAAGAAAGCAGCCTCAAGAAGATAACAATGCCCGCGCCATCATGCCAGGAAAGAATCTGCAGCCGAGATTATCACTCGAGGAAATTTGGAGAGACTGCCACAAAAATGCGAAAAAGAAGAGTCATCACTCTACCGGCACCAGCATCCTTATGCAGAGGAGATCTGAAAAGATGTTACACTGAAAGCACCCACGCCTCCCATATTTTTTCTGTATAATGAAACAAAACTTCTCAGAATTGCACAAAGTGGCCAAACGCTCAGCCACCACCGCCCCAGCATTACTCGAAAGAACGAGACCAGTCAAAAACGAGAACCGCAAAGATACACGCGGAAATAGGCGCCTAATCAACAAGCAGTATTCAGTTCGGCCGTATGCAAGCGCTGTTACCGACGAAGAGCCCAAGAAAGATAAGTCGCGCCTTAGCAAGCCATATGGACCAACCTCACCATGTATGCCACCGCACCCGATCAGAATTCAGCACCGCATATCCAAGGTCTAAAGCTGTGCATCAACAACCGCATCAGACAACAAATGATGGATTTAGAAGATTGCTACTTTTGTCCGTTCGTCAACCACCTTACCAGCGAATGCAATGGAGGTACGTCTTCTAGTAGAAGATAAGCTTAGGAGAATTACACCTGGGACTGCCAACACGGGTATGACTTCACAACCCTTCATCGAGTTATTTTCGTCCGGTCGGGGTTTTCTTATCACCACCTATGTCAGGAAAGTCGTGTTCGGGAGGACGTTCATCGATGCCAACGCCAATATCCATATCGCCAATGTTAAAAGCCTTATGAGCTGCGAGGATTTTTCGACATGAAGCCGTACATGCGCCCGTTATAATCAAATATCCTGAAGGAAGATACAGAAATGCATATGGTCATATCACCCTTGAGCAAAGTCAACTCTGACGCACCTCTGCTGCAAAATTTACCATTAAGGAACCCGCCTGACGATCAATAATAAAGCAGAAGTACCATTCTTGTGAACATTCCGAGTCTCTCCAAGAAAATAGCAAAGCCACATTGACTGTTACATGAATCGCGCCGCATAACGGATCTAGATCCGAAGCAAATACCCGTGGAGGATGTGATCTCACACATACCAGAGGTTCGTGGGTACAAGTAAGTCATATTCAGTAAATTTCTTTGCAACCAGCTGCCACACAATCCGTCGAAGCTCGGGGACTTGAATCGGACGATCAATCCCGCTTCGACTCTGCGATGTGAGTAAGAAGCTTGTTCTGTTCATATCAAACGAATAGGAGTAACCCCGAATAATAACAAGAAAGGAACCAGTAGACCAATGCGTGTCAATCTGAGATACTGAAACCCAATCATTTCTAACCCGGTGATACGGTTGAGAAAATCGCCACCTCCTTTGAAGAAAAAAAAACCTTTTTAGTTATCGAAACTATATTAGGAGGGTATTATAAATTCATCAACACCTACAAACCCATAGAAGTAATCATACATGGCAAGTGGCTTAAAGCTATCACAACTTAAGTACTTCACCTTTTTTATACAATTTTCCTGTTTTCTGTAACATTTATAATTCCCCAAAATATGTCTGCAATGCCTTGCATTCATACACAGGGTTCTCCGCTCATTCAGTTAGAAGTATTACTTTCTATCTATTAGAAAAAACCTTCGTATATCACCCATTCAAAAAATTTACCCATTAACCCAGTAAATAAAATCACAAAACCGGGGTATCTCGAAATGCACGAAATCCTTAAAAGAAGATCTACTAAAGCAGAAAATCTTTAGAGACCTGTGCAAGAGTTTTAGTTGCAAGCCTGAACTAGGTGTCATATTCAATGGCACCACATGGAGTATTATCTTCAACAACCGCATATGAAGAATCAAATTATCTCGGGAATCATTCTTGGAATCAAAGATTTACAGAAGAGCCCCTCAATGTCGAAAATCTCTCAAGCTCATAGAAGATAGACAACCAGAGAGCCATCTAATGGGAATTCTTTTCTCCAAAAGTTACGCCACAGAGATATCTTCACATATCCCGACCACGCCATCGTATCTAATACGCATCTATAACTCTTGACGAGGTTGCACTGCACCCTAAAGTCGACTCGAAAATACAACTCTAGTAACCAAATAGAAGTGTGAATGGGGACTGCTCATCGCATCCCATTCCATACAATAAGCCAAGATTTAGAATAAATTTCGATGGATGTCGCTTGGAACGAAGTCTTTGAAGACATGATACTAGCACGTCGGCAACGGAACACGTCTCAGCTCGTCTACTTCGCCTAACGCCTTTGGAGGATTTTCATATACGAGTATTCCAAGCATACTGTCATCACAGTCAGAAAGCGCTCCAGACACCAACAATGGCTTCAACTTCAATTCCATCTCTTACTCCAGCCTTGGCGCAGCAGAAACGACAACAACATAATGAGACATCAATCGACATGGCTTTTCTTACCTCATTACAACCATGATATGGGACTCCGCCCTTGTCACCGCCAATTTCAACCACACTGGTTAATTATAGAAGAGATGATGCATCAATAATTCTCAAAGGAAACCATCAATCTACAAGCAAGCCTGAGACAAACAACTACATGTAGTCACAGTACTAGTTTAGGATATATAGCTTACAAGATGCTCTCAGAAGTTCAGAAAATTGGCAACCATCAATGAGGAACAGGACGATGCATCCTTCATAAGAAATCTTTGTCTATTCCCCTGCTACGACATACTAAAAGGTCACATCAAGCGGATACACAGGCTAAGAGATATGGGTCTTTTAATGAAGTTCATGGAGTTTCAAGAATTGCATGGGATTATAAACTGCAAATGTCCATGTATGGAAGACCGGCCATACAAACTACAAATTAGGTGATTACTTTTGCATATGATATCCTTATCCGTTAGATTCGAAAGTTGGGGTCAAACGTCAGAAACCGACATCGTATGAAGACTCTAAGCCTCCCAGAATGAATGATGCGCAAGTTAGGGTTTCTCTACGGGATTCAGCAAAATCAGCCTTGGAGAAAACCTCATCCACCAGATGAGTCATGCAATATGAGATGCTATTAAGCCATGAGAAGCAAAGAATATCATCGATCGAATCACTGAAGTTGTACCGTGAATAGAGCCACACATGGCAAGAAGGGATGTTGATAAGAGAGGAGCGTGATTAACCCTAAATTACGGTTTCAAGTTTATATACACATGGCCGTGCGGGTCCACGTGAGGCCACCCCTTAAGTCGCGTGAATACCAACTCCACAAGCATGACTCCGCCAAGAGCCTTGCACAATCACGCCTGTTGTATTCATGACACGCTATTGCGCCGCGACAATACAAATAAGTAGTGTCTTCCTCTGCTTATAAATTTTAAAATTATGCAATATTTATGTCACCATTTGATGCTTAACACGCAACACGACATTGTTCCATGCAAACCAGGGGACTAATGTTGATGGTGAGTTTTTGACAAGGGCATTTTTAGTAAATCAGCCTCGATCTAGTTGTGTAAATATAATCCCAGACCCGACATCATGATTATTGAATCTGTACAATTTGAATTCCATAAGTGGATCAATAAAGCTTATTTGATTGGTGGTGTTAGAGCACTGCTCGGTCGAACTCGCAAGCGTTTCTATCTCAAGCTTGTTTCTCAAGTTTAGTTGCCAAAACTATAAGTCTTGATTTCTAGTATACTTATAGCTAAGTCTCGGATTAGGATAGAATGTGTAGTTGAGCTTTAGACTTCATGGCGTTCATCAATTGAAGACGAAGAAATACTCAAGGGAACTTGTGGAACTTCATCAACAAAAGGTATGTGGAGACTTGAACTCATCCATCACTCAAAAATGTATCTACTCTATCTCCTATATTTGAGACAAAAGTCGTATTGCTATATATACTTAAATTATACACATTTGATATTTCGAGCTGAGTTTATCTCGCTTATCTATTTCTCGAAATATGTGTTGGTAAGCTTTCGCTTTAACCAAGTTCATCTTTAATTCTTGACGAAAGTCAAAAGATGATCATGTGAAAATCGCCTTGTAACATCTTACATGATTTGTGTGATGCAATCATTTGGTGTAGACTCGGAATGTTTTGTATTGATCATTTGATCACTTGAAAATTTCTTTGGAGCCAATAGTTGTGTGAGACATCTGTTGTCGTCTTCTAAGAATGTTTCAATGATTGAAATGAGAGTTTAGAACGTGTAACCATGATTGGATATAAACATAGTGTGTGTATGCACATTTGTGTAAGGTCCAAATCCGGTAACCATAGTATGTGTGATAGTACGAACCCTTTTCTCGGGTTTAACTGAACTCATTAGTCAGGTTAAGCACTTAGATTTCGTAAGAATCTAATACTCGAGTGTTTATAGCACTTTTAGGTAGCCCCAAATAATAAATGTGAGTACCCAAATGTAAAAAGCCCGCCTTATATATCTTAATTCGTCAGGCCCACCCTGCCTAAAATTCTCCATTCCACTTTTCCTTTGATTACATGAATGTAACAATAAAAAACGTTTTCGGCTTAAAAAACGGCATAAAAAAAACTAAAAAAACAATATCTAGTCAGGCGCCTAAATTGAATGGATAGAGTTTGTAGTGTGTTTAATGATAAATTTATGAATTTTCAGGAGTTAATTTCCCGAGGGTGGAACAAGTCAGGAGGACATTGGAAGAATCAACACGAATCCATCATGCTTGGTTATGAGTTTTGGGAAATTAGTTTCTGCCATTAGATATGCATGTATCTAGATAGATGTCTACACATGGATTTTACTCTTCTTGTTTTCGGACGCGTGGTGTTTTGTTTAAAAACGGAGAACACCAACTCTTCTTGGGAGTTTTTATTCATTTTCTTCGATCTGTGATTGTGGATCTCTGAAATGCACCATCTTATTTTGTGCTGATTCTTTGAAGAGTCATCGTATTTGAAGCTAGAAAATCAACCCATAACTTGTTTGTATGTGCATGCTTGAATGGATAGAGTTTGTAGTGTGTTTAGGGTCAAGTCAGGGTTGGAAGAATCAACACGAATATGTGGGGGAAATTAGTTGCTGCCATTAGTTTGAGGGTGTTTTTGGATGCTCAGGACGTGGATTTGAAACAAAGGAGGACTCAACATAATTGTTTGAAATGGTTTAGGGTGCTGGTTTCCATTGAATTTAATGTGAAGAATCAGTTAGATTGAGAACATTTCAGTCTCTATGAGTCTTTGCATTGTTGGGTTTGTTTTACCATTAAAAATTGTAGAAAATAAGATATGAGGAAAGGATTAGAAATCAAACAACCAAGGGATCTCTTCACCAACAGCAAAGGCGCACACAAGCTGTTCGACAAAATTTCTGAGAGAAAGGAGAAAGGGGTAAACAATTCTTATGGTATTCTTTATTTAATTCAGCAATTATACGATAATTTGTTTATGAGCTTTGGCTAATTTGATCATCTAGAAGATGGGTATTTAAATTCCCTTGAAATCATATGTTATCCATATTTGGTTGCAAATCGTCACACTCTTTGATTTAAGTTGCTTTCCCATGATAAATGCTTATGATTGATTTTTGTTGAATCATACTAATGTTGTTTGTATAGCTGAATGAACATTTTCAGTAGTTGCTGGCGTTGTGGAACCCGTCGGCCTACACTGGCGTTTCAAGAAATGAGCTCGGTATCAACTCAATTCCATTGACCAATATTGCCATGCGCTTTAGTTTGATTATATATATATATATGTATGTTGAACCTATCTAACTTTGCATGGTTTTGATTAATGAAATGGATTTCAAGATAGTCAGTCTCATGCCAGTACTGGTACGGAGTGTATGAATACATTAGCGTTGCTTGAGCTCGCTATAGTTCGCTAAGTTGAACTCTTATATTTTTTTTTTTATATGAACTCGACCTTAATCGAGTCTAATAAGGGTATGCAGATGTTTGGTTGCGTTGTGTCCTGTCCTGTCAGTATGCTTGTTACTAGGAAAACTTCCCTGTCAGTATGCTTGTTACTAGGAAAACTTCTCTCTCGCTACTGTGAAATTTTACTCTAGTCATGGGGTAGCTGCAAGTGATGATTGTGTTGCGGCATCAGTTATAGTGGTAAGTGGCGGTAGGAAGTAGAAGCAGTAATACTAGAAACTTCCCTTGGTGTCCGTTCTATGGGTTAAAAATGTTATTTTATTTTGGATGGTTGTGGTTTTGGTGCTCCAAATAATATTAGGCAAATGTGTCAATTTTATCGATTCTTTTATATTTGCAATTTGACTATTTCCTTACCATATTGGGGTGGATTGTTAATACATTTTGTAATGACGTTAGGTAGTTTTATTTACTGAATGGTGCAGACAAGTACTTGAGATTTGATGGGAATTATTAGTGAATGTACAAGTGTGAAATTAATTTAAGTACTTAAGATACTATTGTACGAAATGTGCTCTAGGTTTAGACTGATTTGATCTTGGTTTAAGTTAAGATAAAGAAGACATATAAATGAACTTAGTTGGTATGTTAGTAACTAGATCAAACTGCCACTTGTATCTAGCTAGCTTGTTAATGTGAACTAAATAATTACAAATTTATATGTTGTTAGTTCAGCTATGGTGGTTCCACTTACAAAATGTGTATTAACTACATTATTTTCATTTCTGGTCTTGTACAGGAATCTAGAAAGTCATACGTGTTTCATTCATTTTCCCTGTAACTTACACTTTTATTTCTCCATTCCCATCATGATTATTTACTCACTGCTTGTTATGTGTTCTTATACCATTTTGGAAAAAATGCTATTATTTAATACCGGTGCTATAAATTAATATCCACTGCAAGAAATAATTGCTACCGAACAGGTCTGGTAGTTCATATTATTTAGTAAGAGATAGTTGCTACTATTGTAAGTAGTTCTATATTATCTAAATAAAGCAAAGACGAACTACGGTCGTGCTTGATCCCTTCGAGCAACGGAGAGGGTATGTAGGCAGCCGCTATGCGGTCCAGCACAACTCTACAAGGTTGTTCATATCATCTGAAAGTTTTGGTTACTGCTTTGCAATTCCATTTCCATCTATTCAAAGATGATTGCAACCTTGGAAAGTACATATCATTGGCAACTGGCCAATGGTGGCTGGTAACCAGAACTACCTTGACGTTGGCAACTGGCCATCTGTTATTTTTGGCAATTGGCCATCTGTGAATTTTTGGCTACTGGCCGTCTGTAATTTTTGGCAATTGACCGTCTATGAATTTTGGCAACTAGACATCTCTTGTTAGCAATTGGCCGTTCCTCATCATTGGCAACTGGCCACTGGTAACTAGTATTTGAGAGATACAATGTATCATCACAGTATAAAGATCGAAATTATTTATCTGATTCGCCGACACTTGTGCTTGTAGGATTTCTAAGTATCATGGTTGGGACATATGCTCAGAAAATTCGAAAAATATGAAAGCTCTATTTCTCGAGTAGCGTATCAAGAAGTTAGAGCTTGCCAAGCGGGTCGTAACCCGACCCGTTGGAAGCAGAAATTTCATGATCCGTCACAGAATGCGTACCCGTACGCGTACTGGTTGGTTAATGGAAGTCCGGGAACTTAGTATGCGTACTTGTACGCGTACTGGCGTAAGTTCAAGTTCCGGAATTCAACTGAGGTTGGAAGTATGCGTACCCTTTCGCGTACTGGCGAATCCAAACTCAGTCCGGCTACTTAATGCGTACCCGTTTGCGTACTTGAGTAGGTTATGTTCTAAAATCGGTTTGTTCATGAACTAATACATTTTTATATATTAAGGAATGCAATCTTTTGCAAACCGTGGCTATAATGTTCATGAAATGATTCGAGTGAATCAAAATCGATTTTGCTTCATATACTTCTATAAGAATATAAACATTTGAACAACTCTCTAACTAGTTTCATTTGAGTCATTTGAACTAATTGTGATAAAGATGAATAAGGTTGATATGAAAGTGTTCATATGGCTAACCTCGGTTAACTATTGTTGAACCAACTAAGTGTACACGTTTAGGTACGGTTACCTTTATCTAAATGTTGCTACATTTCATTTGTGTATGACAAGCTAAGTTCGATCTAACAGTTGAAAGGTATTAGCTTGAAACTAATCAGATTTTCATCTAACAATGAATATTAGATGATTTGTTACCAAGATAGCATTGATTGCAAACCCTCATTGGAAGACTTTTTTTTTTTTTTTTTTTTTTTTTTGATAGCTTGGTACAATGGTCCCTAGACTACTTACTCCTAAATCTCATTCATTTAGGAATTTTAGCAATTACAAGGGTTCGAACCCCGACCTCCGCAGTGGGAGGGTTCGAACCCCGACCATCAGACCACTTGATGGTTCTCGTTTGGAGACTATATAAAGGAGAACTCTTAAAGGAGAACTCTAGCAACTGAGAAACCTAATCTCCACACCTGTGTGATACTAGTTTCGACTAAAGTCGATTCTCCTTTAACCTTAGGTTTTTCTAAAACTCAGTAGGTTAACGACTTAAAGACTTCATTGGGATTGTGAAGCCAGGCCCAACTATTTTCTCTGTAGTTGCGTGTTCTGATCTTGTTGTTTTCCATTGTGATTGAGTACTATCTTCTTTAAGATTTGCTCGAGATTTATTCTCCGATAGGCAAGATTGAAAAGTAGTCACAAACATCTTCGTCTCATCGTTTGTGATTCCACAATATCTTGTTTCGTTAATCGATTAAGATTATTGTGAGGTGATTGATATTATTTGGCTGTTATTCGGGAATATAAGTCCGGTTTATCAATTGGTTCATGTTCACCTTGATTTATCAAAAGACGGAACAAAACTTGTAGGTATATTTGTGGGAGACAAATTTATCTATTCAATAGACTTTTCTGTGTGATACAGATTTGTTTATCAAGTCTTCGACTTTGGGTCGGGGCAACTCTTAGTTGTGGGTGATATCATCTAAGGGAATCAAGTGCGCGAAATCCGGCGTGGTTCTAGAGGCGTAAGGAACGCAACTGTATCTTGATCAGTGTGATATTGGTTAGGGCTCAACTATAATCCAGTCCGAAGTTAACTTGGAGTAGGCTAGTGTCTGTAGCGGCTTAATACAGTATAGTGTTCAATCTGGACTAGGTCCCGGGGTTTTTCTGCATTTGCGGTTTCCTCGTTAACAAAATTTCTGGTTTCTGTGGTATTTCTTTTCCGTATTATATTTGTTTATATAATTGAAATATCACAGGTTGGCGTAAGTTCAATCAATTAGATAATCCAACCATTGGTTGTTGATATAAATTGATTGACACTTGAACATTGGTCTTTGGTACCGTTCAAGTTGTTTCACATAATAATCAGGCTCGCGGATTTCTATCTGTTTGATTTGCTGAAAACATTGTGAAACAGAGATACAAATCTTGGATATATTTCCATTGATTGAGTCTGACTGTCTAGTTGATTCTCGTGGAATTATATTGGAATTTGTCCATACAGATTACCTAAATGAAATATTGGGTGAGGTTGTTAGACCCCCGCTTTTTCAGGTGGACCCATTGGTCTTATAACTATTTTATGAGTGTATATACATGCTAAATTTCAGGGCTTTCCCCAGCAGAAACCTCGTTATTTCATGTGTGACATCAAATATGCACCTTGTACGCCATATACATGGCGTTATTCATATTCAGGATAAAATTTGACACCATTTTTGAATTAATATGCTACTGAGGACATCATATTTAATACATAGTCATATCTGTAACACCCCGTGTTTTTAACATGGCGCATGCTTAAAGATGCGCCATGGCATGAGGCGAAGCTTCATCCAAAGCTTTCGTTGCGTAGGAAAAGGAACATTGTCCCTTGGCCAATGCGTTGACAATGTGCAACCATCATGGCTGAACATCGGGTCGGCAGTGAACAACCATCATGGCTGGACATCGGGTTGGCAGCGGACAACCATCATGGTTGAATATCGGAGTTGGCATTGGCAATGAACAACCATCTTGGTCGGTCATTCAGAAATTCATGGCAACGACCATGAATAGTGAAGCAAGCATGTCAATATGCTCCCCTTTCCATACTTGTAGAAATTCCATTAAGACATATATAGGGAGGGGTAGTCGGTTCAAGGTGCGTATACGGACCATGCACAAAGTAAGATAACCTTGGAGATGTACACCCATCACGGCTGGACATTGGAATGGCCTATGGGCCAAAGTCAGAAATACATCCATCACGACCCTTCAGTGGACCTGGCTAAGGATATGTTTAGCCATCATGGTCGGACATTGTAACTAGCCTGCGATCTAGAACTGAATGTACATCCATCACGGCTATATATTGCATTTGGCCAAGGTAGTCATGTGAAGCCATCATGGCCTTGGGAGTTGATGAATGATTTTTGCTTCCCCAATCTAAGTTGTAAAAATGTCAAGTTAACATATATAGGGAGGGGTAGTTGGTTTAAGGTGCATATGCGGACTATGCACCAAGTAAGCTTCATAGCTTAGCCGGAAGAGTATAAATGATGCCTAAGTCTCATTTATAAATGCATATCCTTCCCTATGGAGCGTATTAAGCATGGGCATCACTATGCTATGCCGCTGGCCAAATATGCATTCCTTGGATGCATTTTGACAAAACGGCCTACACGGACTAGGCCATTACCATTATTGCTTGACCACGGCCATGCAAGCGAGTTGGCTTAAGCTTATGTCCCTTCGCGGATGAACTACGGTATGTGCTTGATCCCTTTAGAGTAGGGAAGGGTACGTAGGCAGCCACAATGAGTTGCAACATTGCCGGTCCAGCACGTTGGCCCCTTATATCATCTAAGCTTGGTAGCTCGACGCAAGAGATGATTGTGGCCAGGCTTGATGAGGCTTAGTTGCATGCCAGCAAGTGGATGATCATACTTCCTATCAAGTTACACAGAGTTGGTAAGCGCGGTAAGGTAGGGAATTGGCAAAGGGATTCAAGCGGCTTATTCCTAAGTAGTTTGATGGTTGCTCGGCTAGATAGGAAATTCAGTGATAAATTTCCTATGTTGAGACAAAGCCAGTGATACATGCAAGATGCATTGGCCTTGGCCCTATGGCCATATATCCTTTTTGCGTACAAGGGTAAGTTTGGAATGGTGTGGAAGCTAAGTTAGTTGCATCATGCTTACGGAGCATGCTTGCAAGGGCAGATGAACGTGCATTTTCCTAGACCGAAGGCCCGAACGGTAGCTTCATCATGGTGCATCGGGGGAGTTATAACCTGCACGCCAAGGCGCGCCAGGCGTAATTTTCCTGTAACACCCAGTGTTTTTAGCATGGCGCATGCTAAAAGATGCGCCATGGCATGAAAGGAAGCTTTATCCAAAGCTTCCGTTGCTTGGTAAGAGGTAGATTGGCTTAAGGCCAATATCGAGCCAAAATGGTGCATTGTGTTTGGAATTTGGTAAAGGGCCAAACCTTGCATCAAATGATGCATTATGCCAGTTGGGTAGATAGCCTTGAGATTGCAGCGTAATCATTGCGCATTATGAAGGCTATTGGCCTAGGGCCAATATCGCACAATCATTGTGCATCAGGCCAGAGAGGGCTGGCCTAGAGAATATCGCATAATCATTGTGCAATACACCAAAGAGAATGTCACGCAATCATTGTGCGATAACGGGAACCAGTGTTGCACAATCATTGTGCAATACGGCAGAGTGTGCCAGAAAGGGCTGGCCGAACGAATGTTGCGCAATCATTGTACGCAATCATTGTGCGCAATCATTGTACGCAATCATTGCGAATGAACAGTGAAGCAAGCATGTCAATTTGGTCACCAATTCTAAGTTGCAGAAATTCCATTAAGACATATATAGGGAGCGGTAGTTGGTTGAAGGTGCATATGCGGACCATGTACCAAGTAAGCTTCATGGCTTAGCCGGAAGAGTATAAATGATGTGTAAGCCTCATTTATAGTTGCGTAACGTTGCCAATGGGGCATATGATGCGAAGGCATCACTATGCCATGTTGCGGACCCGATAATGCATAATCATTGTGCATTTTGACGGAACGACCTATACGGACCAGGCCATTACCATTATTGTTAGGCCACGGCCTTGCAAACGAGTTTGGCTTAAGTTGTTGTCCTTTCGTGGATGAACTACGGTCTGTGCTTGATCCCTTTAGAGTAGGGAAGGGTATGTAGGCAGCCACAATGAGTTGCAACATTGCCAGTCCAGCATATTGTCGCTCATATCATCTATTTGAGAGATGATTGCGGCACATTGGCCTCTCATATCATCTGGCTCGGTATTGTGACGCAAGAGATGATTGTGGCCACACTTGATGAGGAAAGTTGCATTCCATTCCTTGGATGATCATACTTCCTATCAAGGCGTTCGATGTAGGCATGTACCAATAGTGCGTTGGGCATGCCCAGGAAAGTAAGCTACAACGGTATGCAAGTAGCGGAGCTTGCATAAGCCTAAGGAAAGTACGTTATGAGGCATGCAACAGCCTATGCGTAAGCCCAAGCATGCCTTATGCCTGGACAAGACTCGACAGTATGACGGTGATCCAACTAGATAGGAAATTTAGTACGTTGAGGCAATGCATGTAAGGTGCATCGGCTGTAGCCTTCAAGGCTTTAAACCCTTCGCATAATAAGGGTAAGTTGGAACGGCGTGGAAGATAATTTATCCGCATCATGCTCTACGAGCATGCTTGCAAGATCAAATGGACATGCATTTGCCTAGCTTTAAGTCCCGGATCGTAGCTTAATCATGACGCATCAGGGAAGTTATAGCCTGCACGCCCAGGCGTAATTTTCCGGTCCGTCACATTTTCGGTCCGTCACAGTTGGTATCAGAGCAAGTTCCGAGATAACTCTAGGGACTGTGTGGAGTGGACTCGTCAGCGAGTATTTTTCCTTCAAAGGAAATAAAGTTGGAGGGTAGGCCAACTTTTCCGCGGGAAGAGTTTGTAACTGCTATGCAAGTTACTATGCGAATCGAGTTGAGCTTGTTTAAGTACTGTGAGTTTGCCTGGCCTAAGTGGCACCCCACTTACGAGTGGAAATCCGGAAGACCGTCTGGGACGGTGGGTAGACAATGGGACTGATCATCCCCACACGTTGGCAACTGGCCAATGGTGTGCGTTGTCATGCCCGACTAGCATCCCACTTACGAGTGGCAACCTGGATGACCGTCAGGGACGGTGGGCAATTGGATACTGTTCCACACAGTACTGCGCTGAAATGGTACTTGTCATTTCGGTGACATCTTCCACTTGTGAACTTTAGGGATTCCTGAATGGTGGTATGGGACGCCCTTAGGATACCTTATTGAGATATCCTTTTGGCACTGGCCAATTGAGATTCTTGGTAACGTTGTGGACTCTTTTTGGATTCATGAGTATGCGGTATGGGACGTTTGCTCAGAAGGTCTAAATTGATGTTCACGACAACTTGAAGAAACCCGTGATTTCTGAGCATCTGGTATGGGCCTTTTGCTCAGGAATCCAAACCGAAGAGATTGTCCACAATAGTTTTTGTTTTGAATTTCGGAGTCGAAATTCTTTAAAGGGGTGAATATTGTAACACCCCGTGTTTTTGACATGGTGCATGCTTAAAGATGCGCCATGGCATGAGGTAAAGCTTCATCCAAAGCTTCAGTTGCATAGGAAAAGGAACATTGGCCCTTGGCCAATGCGTTGACAATGTACAACCATCATGGCTGAACATCGGGTTGGCATTGAACAACCATCATGGCTGAACATCGGGTTGGCAGTGAACATCCATCATGGCTGGACATTGGGTTGGCAGCGGAAAACCATCATGGCTGAACATTGGAGTTGGCATTGGCAGTGAACAACCATCTTGGCCGGTCATTCAGAAATTCATGGCAACGGCCATGAATAGTGAAGCAAGCATGTCAATATGTTCCCCTTTCCATACTTGTAGAAATTCCATTAATACATATATAGGGAGGGGTAGTCGGTTGAAGGTGCGTATACGGACCATGCACCAAGTAAGATAGCCTTGGAGATGTACAACCATCACGGCTATACATTGCATTTGTCCAGGGTAGTCATGTGAAGCCATCATGGCCTTGGGAGTTGATGAATGATTTTTTCCTCCCCAATTTAAGTTGTAAAAATGTCAAGTTAACATATATAGGGAGGGGTAGTTGGTTGAAGGTGCATATGTGGACTATGCACCAAGTAAGCTTCAAAACTTAGCCGGAAGAGTATAAATGATGCCTAAGTCTCATTTATAGCTGCATAGACTTCCCTATGGAGAGTATTAATCATGGGCATCACTATGCCATGCCACTGGCCAAATATGCATTCCTTGGATGCATTTTGACGGAATGGCCTAAACGGACTAGGTCATTACCATTATTACTTGGCCACGGCCATGCAAACGAGTTGGCTTAAGCTTCTGTCCCTTCGCAGATGAACTACGATTTGTGCTTGATCCCTTTAGAGTTGGGAAGGGTACGTAGGCAGCCATAATGAGTTGCAACATTGCCGGTACATCACGTTTTCCCCTCATATCATCTATGATCGGTAGCTCGACGCAAGAGATGATTGTGGCCAGGCTTGATGAGGCTTAGTTGCATGCCAGCAAGTGGATGCTCATACTTTTTATCAAGTTACACAGAGTTGGTAAACGTGGTAAGGTAGGGAATTGGTAAAGTGCTTCGAGCGGCTTATGCCTAAGTAGTTTGACGGTTGCTCGTGATGAATTTCCTACGTTGAGACAAAGCCAGTGATGCATGCAAGATGCATTGGCCTTGGCCCTATGGCCATATACCCTTTTTGCGGACAAGGGTAAGTTTGGAATGGTGTGGAAGCTAAGTTAGTTGCATCATGCTTATGAAGCATGCTTGCAAGGGCAAATGAACGTGCATTTGCCTAGACCGAAGGCCCGGACGGTATCTTCATCATGGCGCATCGGGGGAGTTATTGCCTGCGCGCCAAGGTGCGCCAGGCGTAATTTTCCGCTCCGTCACAATATTAATCTCGTCTCAAGTCGCAAACTCCCACGACTGAGTTCCTTGAACATATTTAACGGCACCATCGTATTCAAGTTTATGTCGGAATAGCATTAAAACTTTAAATCTAGGCTTGGCATATTGTCATAGACTCAAGTCCTAGATCACGGCCATATGATAATTAAATCATGATTGATGGCCTAATAATTGCGGCACATTGGCTAAGCATAGTCAAGCCCATAATATATATATATATTGCATACCCCACAACATCTTGGCTAGAAATAGCCAAGGCCACAATACAGCTGTTATAGCTCATAATGTTTTAGCTAAGACAAGAATGGATTAATAGGCCTAGTTGGAATCATCCTAAAGCAGTCGGTCAAATCCATAGCCAAGCACAATTTGGAAAAAAAAATGGCCTGTGGCATGTCCACCATTGCGCCACAGCATAAGCCATGGCACCATTCCACGCTCTATTCACGGCCATGGCAGCTTAGGCCAAGGCCGTGGCACATAGCTAGGCGCCATTTCCGGCCATGGCACGTAGCCATGCATCATTTTCGGCCTTGGAAGCTTAGGCCAAAGCCGTAGCACCTAGCTGGGTGCCAATCCTGGCCATGACACGTTACCATGCATCATTTTCGGCCTTGGCAGCTTAGGCCAAGGCCATAGCATGTAGCCAGGCGCCATTCCCGGCCATGTCACGTACCCATGCGTCATTTTCGGCCTTGGCAGCTTAAGCCAAGGCCATAGCACGTAACCGGCCGCCATTCCCGGCCATGTCACATAGCCATGCGTGTTTTCGGCCTTGGCAGCTTAGGCCAAGGCCATATCACGTAGCCGGGCGCCATTTCCGGCCATGGCACGTAGCCATGCGTCATTTTCAGCCTTGGCAACTTAGGCCAAGGCCGTAACACCAAGACAGGCGCCATTCCCGACCATGAAATGTAGCCATGCGTCATTTTCGGCCTTGAAAGCTTATGCCAAGGCCATAGTATGTAGTCTGGCGCCATTCCCGGCCATGGCACGTAGCCATGCGTTATTTTCGGCCTTGGCAGCTTACGCCAAGGCCATTGAATGTAGACGGGCACCATTTCCGGCCATGGCACGTAGCCATGCGTCCTTTTCGACCTTGGCAGCTTAGGCTAAGGCCATTGCACGTAGCCGGGCACAATTCCCAGCCATGGAACGTAGTCATGCGTCATTTTCGGCCTTGGCAGCTTAGGCCAGGGCCATAGCACGTAGCCGGGCGCCATTCTCGGCCATGGCACGTAGCCATGCGTCATTTTCGGCCTTAGATTATTAGGCCAAGGCCGTAGCACCTAGCCGGGCGCCATTCCCGACCATGGCACGTAGTCGTGCGATATTCTCGTCCTTGGCAGCTTAGGCCAAGGCCATATCACGAGCCGTACATCATCCTCGGCCTTGGCAGCTTAGGCCATGGCACGTAGCCGTGCGACATTTTCGGCCTTGGAAGCTTAGGCCAAGGCCATGGCACCATGTCATGCGCCATTCTCGGCCATCGTAGCAAAGGCCAAGGCCATGGAAACTCTGTGCACTATATTGGTCCATGATAGCTTATGCCATAACAAGGCACGATTGCGCCCTAAACATAGGGCATACCAATGGCTACGATTTAGCCTAACTAAGATGAGATTTACGATTCATCAAAAACACCTAAGAAATATCAAAATACATCACGTGGGGGATTCTTCATGGGGTATTGGTCAGGTAGGCAACATGCGGCGTGGCAACACCCCATGTGAAAAGTTAAAGTAGTGTGGCAGTTACAGCGGTTGGAGAGATAGTGGGCATAACATAAAGGAGTTTCCAGAAACTTCCCTAAATTATCTTGCACTAACCCATCATCTCCATCTCTCCATAACTCACGAATTCCACTACTTACGAGACTAGCATTGTGTATCATAAACTACTATAAATAGGTGGCTCAACCTATTCAGAAAACAGAACAAGCTTTCATATCTCAAAGCTCTGTATTCTTCATAGTTTTCAATACCCAACACACACAATTCAATACCATTGCCAATTTCTCAAACTTTTCTGCTTCCCTCCCATAAGATCAACCCATGTTCCTCTCCATCGTGACCGAAACAGGACGGAGCGGCTGCTATCGTGGTTTAGGCTTGTCTTGTTCGATTTTGATTTTCGAACCTAAAAGAAAGTACCACATCGGTGCATTTGTTTTACCCGGAAGTAAATTTTAGGTACTAACACCAAGGAAACTTCATTCTTGTTGTTTCTGGTGGATCCATCTATCTGGAGAGGAAAGTATCCTAATTAGGTGAAATCTCTTACGACCGCTAGTTTAAAGACTTTATGGGATCAAAAAGCTCTACGAGTACCGTTGGTGGGAAACTAGATAGTTGCATTGTTATTGTACTTTTCGATTATTGATTTGATTGACTAACGGTTGTTAAAATTTTGATTGCACCTAGTTTGTTTATTCTTGAGAATCTTCTCTTCTGATAAAAGATTCACTCAAACTAGATCAAAGTGTTGACGGGATCTTTAGAACTATTTTCGGATCTAAAGACATCTTGTGCTAATCCATTGTTAACAGACTCCGTTCTGTGCATGATTGATCATAAGAGGTTTCAAGTGGTGTTGTGCAGGTTATTGAAGACAAACGAAGATTTGAAGACCACAAATTTTTTCTTATTAGTTTTCGTATCTTGTGAATTGTTGAAAAACCTTGATCGGCTGGGATCCAACTAGAATCGGTTTATATTTGATAGATTTGATTGATTAGTTGCGTGAGATCGGCATCGCTTTATATTTTCTCTTTGAGATCTATATTGATTGATTGCAAATCTATAGTTTGATTATTTCGGTAATCAAAAGATATATTGATCTAACCAGACAAAGGAGTTTATTAGATTAAACAGAAGAGCCTTTGTCAACGAATCATTAATATCTTCTAGCAAGATTAATTAGGGTGGTTACCAAACAGATTTTTCCTTTGATGTTTGGAATACGATCTAAAGGACTTGATATTCACGTGCGTGACTCTAGAAGTCGAAGGCGCATGGATACTGACAAAACTAAGTAGCTAGCTAGGGGTAGTCTGCTTGGTCTCAACTATACGGAGTTGGTGTTAGATTTTGTATAGTGGCTTAATTCTGAGAGTATTAAAAACTGGACAAGGTCCCGGGATTTTTCTGTATTTGCGGTTTCCTCGTTAACAAAATCTTGTTGTGTCATTTACTTTGTTTTTCGCATTATAATTATTATTATAATTAAGTAAATTACACACGTACGTTAATTCCGTAACACTTGATATTGATCCTATAGATTTTCGGTTTAATACCATACCTATTATCAAGTGCACACTTTGTTGTTGTATCGTCTCGATCTTATATCCATAGTCAATCACACAAGTGATCTTGTTGTTGTATTGTCTCGATCTCGTATCCATAGACGATCACATGAAGTGTGAACCGAATTTGTTGTATAATCTCGACTCAGTCCATAGTGATCACATTCGGTAAATGACTTATATAAGTGGATAATTAAAAGATTGTGGTGTATTTGGGTACCCTCATATTTTCAACTTCTATAAAATAATATGTTTGGGACCAAGAGAATTTATTATTATGAATAGATATTATATTACCGATAATATAATAAATTACTATTTTAGAGTCAAGTAATATATTATTGTTTTAAATAGTAATTCCTAGTTTGGATCCAGGAATGAGAACTTGGGTCGATGAGATCAGCTACTATTTGGAGCGGGTAGCATTGAGTATGATTTAGAGTTTCAAACTGTGGAATCCAATTTTCATGTAGAGGGGTTGTTAATCCATCTCCATATCCAATGAAATGAAATGTGTGTTGCTGGAGGGTAGGTATGAGGGAAGCCATTTTCTTCCATTAAGGGATGGATGAGGATGGTATGGGATTACTTCCTTGAAAGATAAGGTGATGCTTGAGGTATTTCTCGTTAAATAGGCTGCCAAAGATGTTATGCTCACTGTTTTTTCTAATGTTTAACCCTCCTTATGACTCTAATTTAGCTAGTTTGTCTCATCCCAACAGATACGGTTTTTTAACTGAAGAATCATACCCCCAGAAGAAAAAAAAACTTGGTAATATGGTTCATCTCTTTGTGCACGGTGGTTTGGAGAAGCTGAGTTTGCTTAATGTGGTTGGCGGTAGGTGTCAGAGAAGATTTAATGAGCATTAACCTTCATGCAGGCATAAGGTATTTTGTCATCCACCCTTTTTGCCTTTCGTGTCATTCGCTGGAGCAATGGTGCGAAGATGTGACGAGATATTCTCTCTTGATTGAATTGTAATCCTAGATATATATTGGTGGAGTCGAGGTGGTTGGAAATTTGAAGAGTTGATGTATATTGTCAAGTACTTATTGAGCCAATCTCGGACGATGAATAATTGCCTATTTTGGTGTATTAATTACCTGTTCCGCTGCAGTATTATAAGCTTGGAGTACATATTTTAGATGATTGTTATCTGAAGCCTTGTAAGTGACAAGGAGGTCATCCACATACATCAAATGTAAAATAGGAGGTGCCTTCTGAGATATACGTAGTCCTTCTATTAGGTTCCGTGCTTCCAAGTTTCCCAAATTTGTTGACAGAATTTCCGCACATACCTCGACCTGATCTACCGACCTTGAAATAATTCCATCTGATTTCCATAAAGAAGTTACGAAGATATAGGATGATAGTGGGTCTCTCTACCTAATACCTATAGTTGGCGTGATATAACCATGTGACGTACCATTCATGCATGTTGATTGAATATGTGACAGTAGTGATACAAAGCATAATGTAGACCACAAAGATAGGTGGGAATCTTAATTTGGTAAATGTTGTTTTGATGAAGCCTCAGTCTAAACTATATTAGGCTTTCTGAATATCTGATTTAAATGTGATTTTTGGGTTCTTAGTACAATTTCAAGGTTTGATGTGGTGGAATAATTCTCCAGAAATTGCTACATTTTCGTGTATTGATCTTTAGGGTAAGAATGCGTTTTTGTATGGGCTTATCAAAAATGGGAGGAGCGGTCTGCTACGATTTACCAGAATTTTAGCTATAATTTTATAGGTAACATCGCACATGTTGAATGGTCTAAATTGTGATGATTTTGACGGGTGATCAACCTTTGGAATTATAGTAATATTTGTATGGTTCATGAGTGTGTAAACATTTATAAAATTGAAAAAAAACTAAGGACCATGGATATTAATTGAGTATGGGTGTTATCCCTGAAAAGTTTGAAAAACTTACTAGTATATTCATCTGGACCGGGAGCACTTAACTAATGGAGAGAAGAAGAGCTTGCTTGATTTCCATCAGGGTTACTTCCTTGGTGAGTGAGGCACATTGTCTGGAAGTTAATCTTAGTGTGATTCCCGCAAATAGAGTTTCATCTATTAATGTGTTTGGAGCTGTGTATTGGTCAGTACAATGATTAAGGATGATGTGAGTAACTTCATTCTTATCACTGACCTAGTTTTTTTTAATGGTCATGTAGTTGTTGCATGTTGTTACAACTTTGATGGATGGTTGCTTTTGTGTGGACAAATGTGGTAATGCAGTCCCCGTTTGTTTCGATTGAATTATGGATCTTTGTTGCCAGTATGTTGCATGACATTGAAGGAGATTTAGGTGGTGGCTTCTAAGTTGTTTTTCTTGGAGAAGACAGTATTCCAGTTCGTTGGCTTTTTGGGTGGCACATTGATGTTGTGCTACTTTAATATGAGCCTAAATTTCCTGATCCAAAAGTTTCTTTATTTCAATCCAATAGAATTTGATCAGTGGTGATGAGCTTTAGATGGAGATCTAAAGCAGGCTTCGCGTCATGTTGTTGAGTCCAAGCATCATTAACCACCTGTTTGAGATGCGGATGAGTGAGCCACATGTGCTCAAATTTGCAATTTTTAGTTCCTTGCAGTCAATTGATTTAGTTTGTAGTAGAATTGGATTGTGGTCAGAGGTTATTCTAGGAAGATGAGTAACGCACGCATGCGGATTGGTAGAACGCCGCCGGTACTGAGTGGAGATAACTCTATCTAGTAGATCTATTATGTTATCTTGCTCTTGCTGATTATTTGTCCATGTGAATGGATCGCCTCAAAATCCTTGATCTAGGAAACCCATTTTATCCATAATTGTAGTGAATGATTGTGTTTGTCCTTGCCTTCCTTTTTTTTTTCCCAGCTTGGTCCCTAACTTCGTTGTAATATCCTACTAATACCCATGAGGTTGCATTATTGACGTTAGAGATTATTGTTGGAAAATCATGCCAGAAGTTTTTTCTCACATCCGGATAAGGGGGGCCATATATGCATGTGCATAGCCAGTGTTGACCCAAGATGGAGTGACGAGATCATGGATGTAACTTTGGGGTTGTAGAAAAATCTGAACATTGAGGTTGTTCTTCTACATTAAACATACCCATAGAGAAGGTGTTTAAAATATTGTGCATCGATTCAAATTCTGCTCATACATGAGAAGATGTGTAAGAAGGTGTTTAAAACACCAACCATAGATGAGACACTTTTTGGAATAACATATGTAACATTTTAAGATAACTTATTTCATTTGTGATTGTGGATGCTCTTACAATGCTTGTATATTTGAATTTTTTGTCTTTTCACCGACTACATATATTGTGTTAACGGTTAAGACCAAGTAAGGCTTATTCTTAGAAAGTTTAACCTTTTTACATTATCTCCAACTAATTCAATTTTTCTTTTCATAATCAATATAAACTTTTTTTCCATATAAAAAATTAAATCAAGATCAAAAACAAAATAAATATTTAAAAAATAAGAATACACGGTGATGGTGAATATTCTCATGAGGGTTGTAATCAGCAAGGTTTTGATTCTAACATGTACGTCCTTGGATTCTGAAAGAACTACTTTTGAATGGAATGTTCCTACAAATGAAGTGGACAATGAAGACCATTCTAGTGAGCATCAACCTGTATAGGCAACTACAATCTCTTCTTTTCAGATCCGTCAAATCCCTATCAGATTCATTGACTCTGACATTGATGCCGACCTAGAAACATACTCAGATTCTTTAGCCCCCTTCAGTTCACTAGGAGGACCAGGGTTCAAAAGACAAAATCCTGAGCAACAAGCTTTTCTTATCAACTCAGGAATTAGATCTTCTTCTGGCTCAAGTCTGTAAATGAGTATCAACTGAAGAACTTCACCCGTGGACTGTGCAGTATGAACCCTGAACCTTGAACACCCTGACTCTGATTTTATGAATAACACTGTCAGTAACACTAGATATGAAGATGTTTAATCTGACATGAGCAACCTACAAGATACTCAGCAGCACCAACAACAAAGCAAGTTATCAATAGCAATGCCAATAGATTAATGACCCATATTTATTCAAACTTTGGCATGAACAACTTGTACACCCAAGCTCTACCATGATGAGTAGAATAATACAAAATGCCCATGGACATCCTTTACAGAACCAGAAGCTTCTGTTAAGCAAGGATATGAATTGTGTTGCTTGTCTTTTGGGAAAACTGGTTATAAAAAAAAGTTAGAGTTGAACTACCAACATTCCTACAGAGGATACATGGTGATATTTGTGGGATTGTTCGCCCACATTTTGGGCCATTTTTATGCTTTATAGTATTGATAGACGCATCTGCTACTCGTCTCATGTATGCTTATTATCAACACATAATGTTGTGTTTGCCAAACCGCTTGCCTAGATTATTCGGCTGCGTGCCCATTTTTCAAAATTTCCTGTTAAGTCTATTCGACTTGATATCGCTAGTGAATTTATATCTAAGGATTTGGTATTGATGTCGAGCATCATGCATGTAGCACATTTAGTAGAGTCTTTTATAAAACATCTTCATTTAATTGCTCGACCAATGCTTATGAAGACTAAATGACCAGTTCCGCTTGGGAACATTATTTTTCATGCATCGGCTTTATTCTGGCTTCGACCAACTTCTAGCCATCAGTATTACCCTTTACAACTTGTTCTGTGGTAACAACCAGATCGATATTTTGCATTTATTTGTCTTCAGTTGTGCTGTTTATATTCCTAGACACGGGTACATGTGAATGAAGAAATTTTCATAATTTACGCATGCGACGGAGAAGTGTGGGATTGTAATATAGTAATTGTCAACGATATATTTTCATTCTCAGTGGCTACTTAAATTGCCACATTTAATGATGGTATTGAACCAAGACAAAGAGACGATTGGCCAAAATGGAAAATGGCAATCAAAATTGAATTGGACTCTCTCGCCAATTTTCTGGCCCCCAATACAAACACCAAAAAAAGTGAATCTTGTAAACTACAAATGGGTGTTTGTGAGAAAGCGTAATGAGATAAGCACGACTAGTGGCAAAAGGTTTCCTGCAGAAACCTGGGATTGAGTATGAAGAGACATATTCCCATGTTATGAATGCAATTACCTTTCGATATTTAATAAATCTGGCAGTCTTTGAAAGGTTTAACATTCATCTAATGGATGTGGTTATTACATATCTATATGGCAAGCTAGATACCGACCTTTATATAAAACTTTTGAAGGATTCAGGTTACTTGAAGAGAAACCACGTCATATGTATTCACTTAAATTAAATAGAGATGTGTAATGGATTGAAACAATCTGAGCGTATGTGGTATAATCGCCTCAGTGAATATTTAATAAAAGAGGGATATGTGAACAATCCTATTTTCCCTTGTGTATTCATCAAAAATACACAATCTGGAATTGTAATAATAGATGTATATGTAGATGACATCAACTTTATTGGAATTCCTGATAAACTCTCCAAAGAAATTGAATGCTTAAAGAAGGAGTTCGAGATGAAATATCTCTGTAAACAAATTTTATCTTGGCCTATAACTTGAGCATTATGAGTGCAGAATTCTTGTCTACCAATCCACTTACACCGAGAAAATCCTGAAGCACTTTAAGATGGACAAAGCATATTTGCTTAGCACACCAATGGTTGTTAGATTTCTTGACCCTAAAGAGATCCATTTCATCCTAAAGAGGAGGATGAAACACTCCTTGATCCAGAAGTACCATACTTGAGTACGATTGAGGATTTGTTATATGTAGCTCAATGTACTAGGCCTGACAATTCCTTTGCAGTAAATTTGCTAGTCAGGTATAGTTCTACGCCAACGAAACGATATTGGACAGGGGTCAAAAAGATTTTTCTTTACCTTCGTGGCACTACTGATATGGGTTTGTTTTACTCGAAAGATTTTTTAGCTCGTTCACAGATAAAAGGATATACGGATACTGGATATCTGCCAGACCTGCATAGATGAATCTCTCAGGCAGGGTGCGTTTTCACTAGCAGTGATACTGCAATTTCATGGCGTTCTTGTAAGCAAAGCATACCAGATACTTCTTCAAATCACTCCGAAATAATTGCTCTTCACGAAGCAAGTAGAGAATGGGTGTGTTTCCGGTCATTGATTGAGCATATCAGAAGTTCTTTCGGTATAACCTCCATTACCAGTTCGCCAACGACAATTTGTGAAGTCAACTCGGCGTGTATAACACAAATTAAAGAAGGCTATATCAAGGGTGATAGGACGAAGCATATTCCGTCGAGATTATTTTATTCCCACCATCTCCAGAAAAACAACGAGACTGATATCCATAAGATACAATAATCATGTGAGAATTATGTCGACCTATTCACCAAGTCGTTACGACGAAGGTATTCCGGAAACTGGTTTATGGTATTGAAATGCGCCACATGTTCAAGCAATAAAAAATTAACGGAGGTTTCATTTAAGGGGAGTTTTGTTATGGACGATAATGCAATGTATTTTTTTTTTTCTTCACCAAGGTTTTGTCCCATTAAGTTTTCCTTTACAAGGTTTTAACGAAGCAGCATATACGTGTCTAACACTGTTCTAAGCTTTTCTGTTGTACTCTTTTCATTTCCTCCGGGTTTTGTCCCATTAGATTTTACAAGCAAAATTTTAACGAGGCAACGTTCTTAAAATGGCAGTGGAAACTATTATGTAAGCATGACGTTTATGGTGGCCCACCATTTTACCCATCAAGAACTTTCAATTCTCTGATTTTATATTTAGTTTAAGGATAAACATTCCAACAAGGTAATGATGTGTTCCTTGTTTATCCTAGTAATAATAGACAAGTCATGCATATCAGCCTACCGATCGTTTTCATTTTGTACTCTAAGAAACTAACTTAAGATTATTTTTATTTTTTTTGCACGTGCTTGTATCAATGGTAAACTGATACCACTGTGAAAAATCTCATCACCATCACCACTAACATCAATGCCACCACCACAATCCCCACCTCCACTACCACTTCAGCCACATCGCCGTGGCGCCGTGGATTCCAATTCTTTTTGATAGCCTCCACCACGGTCCTCTTTTCCTCCAACTCATCACTACCATAGCTACCAACACCTCCAAAATCTCTTTCAAATTTATCTCTCTCTATCTTCTCGATTTTACTGTGTATATACTTGTGAAGAAATTAATCAATTGGGATTGAAATAAAAAAAAATGTGATTTTGAAACTTGGGTACATAATGATTATGAAGGGAAAATAACTGGATATAGGGATTTTGATTTTTTTTTTATTTTTTTTTTTTTTTTTAAGTTGTGATTGTTGATTGATCATAGTTTGTTATATGAATCCTGGTTTGCGCTCATTTTATTTCCACGTAAAAGATCACTTGTACGAAGGTACGAAATAATTGACATGTGAAGGTAATTAATTGTATACGCAAGTTACATAAATGCCCCCAGTTTATTTATTTGGTGTTAAAAAAAAACTAAGGATAATATGGGAAATCACAATTTGCAGCTCTCATTGCACTAATTTCATGATTAATTTGTTGAATTGGTTCTTCTTCTTAGAATGAGAGCCGCTTTATATAATAGAATAGATATCTTAGACTAGTGGTCTTTAGATTACTTTCGAACTTCTTAAATAACTGGCAATTACGAGGTTCGAACCCCTACCTCCACACTGGGAGGGAACATGAGAAATGAAAACACAAAACTAATAACAAGTTTTCATTTCTATGTGACACGTTCTCTAGTTAGTTTTAGTGTTTAATTAGTACTCCCTTCGTCCCAAATTAATTGAGCTAATTGGTTTTAAGTTTTGTCTCACAAATAATTGAGCTATCTCACTAATCAAGGGGATATTTCTAAAACTACCATTTTAATTGATTATTTTTACTGTAAGAAATATATGTATAATTTGATAGCCATGTTTATATTCGTTATGTAGGTGTTTTAAAATGTTTTTCAATGGTATAAAGTTTACGAACCGTGGTATAAAAAATAAATCATTTCTAAGTTCTACTGGTTATCATCCATAAGGGTATAATTATAAAAATACTTAAACATACTCTCATTTTCTCCTTGCCTTAATAATTGTCCAAACTACAAATAGTTCAATTATTTTGGGACGGAGGGAGTATTCTATATCGTGTAGCACTTTTATATAATATAGTTATTGTACCTATATAGGCCAAAATAAATAGCTGTTGTGAACTAAACTAAATACGAAACCATGATTGCTAAAGGTTGTTACCGCATTTGCTAGGGGAGGATACCAATCCATATAGGACAAGGTAATTTCAGCCGTTGGATCCTGGATTGGTACCCGCCCCTAGTATAAGTGGTGTCAGCCTTTAGCAATCGTGTATGATAGGAAACGGTCCAACCATTTCACCAAACTTTCTTAGATTTTGTGGCATTTGTGCCACAGGAACTTTTTGTCCCTAACTTCCAAAAAATACCCTCATCGTGTCAATGTCACTGCGTGCAGTCGCAATCGTGTGCACCGTGAGTTGAAGTCTCGATGCTTCGTTATTTCATAGAACAAATAAAAAAACTAGTCCCTTCATCTTTCATTGAAGTGGTATTTTCTATGACGTGGAGCAATATCCTATCTTAACGTCCTTTTGTTACCCACAAAATCTGAAACCAATGAATCCAAAATGAAAACTTGGATGAATCGCTTTTATGTACTTGCTAGAGCTTTAACCAATTAAGCTTGATGTTGCATATCAGAAGGGATGGTTTGCTGGCTCACACTAGTACAGTCTCTAATTACCTGTCCAAGACTCATCATGATCCAAAATCAATTAAAAGAGATTTTAGAAGAAACTAAAACAAACTAAGAAGATTCAGGAGAAGTAAAAAAAAAAAATATACAATGGAAGATTATGATTTCAAAAAACTAAACATTTTTAAGATTACAAACAACAAAAGTACAAATCCTCCCCTCCTCCTTCACTCACCTTCCTCTTCTTTTCTAATTTTCTTTATATGAAAAGATGCCTCCCCTTACAAAAGTTCACATTTCACACACCAGAAGTGCACAAATCAAGAACAATGGGATTTAGAAAAATATAACATAAGAAAACCCAAAAAAAAAAAAAAATGTAAAAGAGTTTCAGCATCATCTTCAACTAATAATAATTCATACATGTAAAAACAAGGGGAAAAAAAAAATCAGTATGGAGGGTAGTAGTATCCACCTTGTCCCATTCCGTTGGTGGGTGGCATCCCATATGGCATCATACCAGGAGCAACACCGGGATTCATCCTGGCCAAACTAGCTTGACCTTGCATTCCACTGTTCGCATAATTCTGCCACAATTGCTGTTCTTGCAGTAGAAGGTGTTGTTTCTTCTCTATATCTGCCATTTGCACGTATGATGGTGGAGGTACAACTAATGATGCTGCAAACGGATCCTGGTTAACAGGCATCACTGTGCCATCTGGAGCAGGCAAAGCCAGTACAGGAGTCCCATTCCTCGCAGGCAACGGCAATGCCACACTACTAGCACTTCCTCCGGTCAGTTGAGAAGTGCTCACATGTTGTCTCACTGCTCCCTGATCATACATTCCGTTTAAAAGTAACGGGTCTAACCCTCCGCCTAATGCTGCCTTCTGTCTAGATAAACCACTAGCTGTTTCAACAAGAGCTAATTCCCAATCTGCTTTACCAGCCTCAGCTGCTGGGTTTTGCCACGCTGAGGTTACTTCAGATTGCCCATTTGATGGGAATGCTTCCCAGGAACCGTTTCCATTAGTAGTAGCTGGTCCAGAGAACAATGCTAGGGCTAAGCTATTTGACTGATCATCGGCTGAAACAGCATTTTCACTCAAATTCAGCAGATCCCCTGTGTCCTGCTTTTTAGGCTGAGGTGGCTCTGGTTTAGGTTCAGGCGGTGGTGGTGGTGGCGGAGTATAAGTCTCTGGAGCAGGAAGTGCCTTTATCTCATTCATGTCAGGGACAGGTTCCTCCTCTGGAGGCGGTGGAGTTTCTTCTCGTTTCTCAGGGCTCTTTGGTCTCTTTGCTCTATCTCTCATGAACTCTTCTAGAGTCTCCAAGAGTTTATCAGTAATCCTCTGAACTTCTGGATACTCAGAAGACCTAGCTACACCTGTATCCTTACACCAACCATAGAACAAAACTAGCTCGTCAATCTGCTTTGCTGCACTAGCATAAGATTCAAATGCCTTGACACATTCAGCATACTCCATATCAAAGAATCTGTCAAGTAATACAGCCAATACCTCACATATATCAGCATAAAGCTGAAAACTTTCCTTAACAATCTGGTAAGTTGCAACCAACACCATTCTATTGTTCTTGGCGGTACCAGTAGGACGACAAGCTAAAAAGCGATCAAGAAGCCTTTGGAGCTGATTCATTTTACCTAACACCCTTTCTGGTTTCATTTCTCTAAGTGGAGTTACCGGTTTCTTGTCACCTCTGCTCTGACTAGCTTCATTTACATCACCAAATGACCTCGATCTCTGAGGCGGCCTCGACCCAGACCCATACCCACCGCCATAACCAGAATCATCTCTAAAATCACCATAACCAGAGTCATGATAAGACCTCGGTGGTGGTGACCTGAACCGATCCTCTCTTCGATCAAACCTATCATCCTCCCCACGACCCCCACCACCACCACCGCCGCCTTGTTTCTTCTCATACATTAAAAACTCAAGCTTCTGATCAAGATAAAGTGCATAAGTACGAACAAATGCGGAATGATCCCACGAATTGGAATGCGCCTCATCCCTAAAATCCGACATATTCAACAACCTAGTACCTTTCCTTGTAGCATACAAAATCTCCTGTTGAAACACAGGATCTCCTTCACCTAATAATCTATGAACAAGTGTTAATGCTTTCAACGCAACGATCCAATCCCGAGTTTTACCTAATCTTTTCGATATAGTAGCTACACAAGCATTAACATAACCTCTTGAATAAGATGTTAAATGCAAAATCTCTCTTATGTATTTCTCAGAAGCTGGATCATCATCATGACTTGTTGCTTTGACAATTGCTACTTCTAGATCTGGTGCTGTATTACTTGCTACTTTTGCTATACCAATACTTGTTTGATCTTTAACAGCTCCAATTGCCTTCCTAATCGACATTTTCTCACTACTGTGATTCTCACTACTATTAATTTCAGATCTAATTAACAACCACCCACTTCTTAAATATATAATCTAAGATAACCCATTCATTTTCTATCACTGATTATGACTTCAACAGCTTAAATCAGGCTAAAAAAAACCAGAAAAAAAGCAAAAAAAAAAAATCAGATCTTTTACCGATGATTCCGGTTCTCGACCGCTCCGATTGACAGCTCTGGATCTGTATTGAAGACCCTTTGATTGATCAGATCGGGGAAAACCGGAGCTGAAGAAACTAGGGCAAAAGCAAGCTCTGAGCTGGATCTATTCAGCAGAAGAAAATGAAGAAGAGAATACGCGTTATACAGAGGATTTATTTAAGGTTTTCTTTTTCCCGATTTGTTCTGCGCCGGCTTTTTAAATTTTTCTTGTTGGGCTGTTATTTTGTTGTAATGAAGCGGATCTGATGGGATTATATCGAGAGCTTAAGATCCGGTGGTAGTTGTTTGAATTGATTAATCATGGTCGTACATTTGTAAGCGCAAGTACTTGAGTTGGTTCCAGAAATTGTCGGGTTTTGTCGGTTAACCCCATTAATTGAGTTACATTGTGAGTAAATCATAAATGTTTGAATCTGACAACACTCTCTTCATGATAGCTCTCCAGTAAAAAAAATTTATTTGACTGGTGAAGTAATTATAAATAGCTGCCTTTATATGCAGTCTTATAATTAGATATTCTGATAGTTTAAAGGTGCATGCTCATTATTTATGCAGTGTTAAAAAAATATGTCTTCATAAACTACCATGATGATTAAATTGAGAGACAAGATTTAAATGTTATTTAACCTCTAGAGGAGCATAGGCATATTATGTGCATTTGGCAACAAGAGAGAAGATGTCTCATTGATCTTCCCAAGTCTCGGATGTCGATCAATGTTCTTGCCTTCATGGTGTTATGGGTAGAAAATGAACAAGCCCGGTTAAACGACGGTGGGGATAAATTATAACGTCACAGAATGTCAATGAGGAATGGAGCCTTAGTGAAGTTGTTGAGCTAACCTTGTCTGTTCATTTTTTATACAATTATTATCATTATCTTAGTGTTTATGTTGGTGGGCACTTGAGAGTACAGATGCAATATTTGACTATTAGTTTGAGCAGTTTAATTCGTTAAATCTGTTTTTCCTCGCATTACTTTCCATCCTATTGATTCCTGTATTAAACATGATCAGACTGCAGAACCAGATTAGTTTCTAGAATAAGCAGTGATCAGTTGACTACCGGATTAGTGTTGAGATTATTAGTCCCACGGTGTCTGGGTTATCTAAGATCCTGCGGTTTATAATCTATAGGGTCACTCTACTCATTGCCAATTGGTTTTGAGTTGGATGCCCGTATTCTAACATGGTATCAGAGCAGGTTATTTGTGTTGAGTCATTTGACCGCACCTTTACTCCGCGTCACCCGATTTATTGTTGTCCACGTGTTAGACCCAACGAAGCTACACGTGAGGGGGCATGTTGAGATTATTAGTCCCACATTGTCTGGGTTATTTAAAATCCTGCGGTTTATAATCTATAGGGTCACTCCACTCATTGCCAATTGGTTTTGAGTTGAATACCCGTATTCTAACAACTAGAACTGTAGAACCAAAATGTATGTAGGCTATGGGCGAACTCCTGATCACCCATGCGGTTTTTGGGGTGTGGATGTTCGACTCATCTGTCATTGGACTGGACATGAATGTCATTTGTGGGATCTAACCAGTTTTAGATTTTGTGCGGGCGTTGTCTTATATTATGTATTGGGGGCATCTGGTACATTTAAGGGTATATATATGAAATTTTCGTAAAATATGCTGCTAGTATATTATTACATATTGATTATTTTGTATATATTTTTCTTATCTCTTCAATATTTACTTTCATCAAAATTTAGGACTAGGACTTATGATGCAGAGAGAAAACAAGAAATAACTGCATTTAGTTTGCATTTTGTAATAATGAGCTGTTTTGTTATTATTATGGGAAGTTCTAGTGCTAGGACTTACAACGCATAGAGAAAACAAGATATAACTGCACTTAAATTTGGAAAAAATTTTGATCTCGCAATGCGAGTTCAAAAACGAATTCGCAGCATCACAGTCGTTGGATGTTGCAGATATGACATCACAGTCGTTGGATGTTGCAGATATGACATCACAGTCGTTGGATGTTGCAGATATGACATAAGTTCATAATTGTGGTTAAGTCATGATATCATATCTGCAACATCCAATGGTTGTGATGCTGCGAATTCGCTATTTGAACTCGCACTGCGAGTTCAAAACTTTTTCCCTTAAATTTACACTTTGTAATAATGAGTCGATGTGTTATTATTATGGTTTTGAATTATAGTATTTACAGATTCATTGTTTTGTCGTTGGTAGAAGTATGTTTTCCTTTGTTACAACTTGAGTCTCTCTTTTTTTTCTTTTGAGAAAGGAAGGATATATTGAAATGGGAAAAGGTATTTACAGAATGGTAAAAGACTTCAACCAAAAGAAGAAAAATAAAACAAAGTTACAAAATAATGATGTCTTCCCAGTGATAAATAATTTGGTTCGTAGAAAAGTTTTTGAAGATATGTCATGTAGGCTTAGCTCTTCCTCCATGCAACCTTCCAACCATAATTCTCAGCTAAGTCTCTCAGTTCTCCAACTCAACATCAAGTCCTTGAATTCATTAGGCATAACCCATATCGCTTGCAAAGAAGAAATAAAAATATCACATATGTGTTTCGCCCAGCTGTAGTGTATGAACATATGATCCAATGTTTCTACTTCAGTATTACAGAGTAAACACAAATTACAGAGAATCCATGCTCCTCTGTTATGCAACATACTCCTAGATGGAATAGAATCGTGCAGTGACGCCCACATGAGAAACGACACCTTTGGAGGGGCAAATTTGCTTGACACGATATTGCAGAAATCCCAATCTGTACCAGAAGCAGTAAGTATATGGTGGATATTTTTTTGCAGTACACTCTACATCGATTTTGTCTTCTTTAGCTTCGACTAGAGTCACATTCCTGATGTCATGCTTGATCTCCAACAAATCAATTCTTTCAGAAAGATCTAGGACCCTGTAAAATAATAAATTCCGTGTAGTGTTCTTCATATTAGCAATAAACTCAAATTTTCTTCCTACTAAATCTTGGATTTTTCTCCTTGAAAGATCTTTTCTCAATCCACCAGTCATGCGAAAATATTGTATTTCTCTCATTCTTCACCTGAATAGTAACAGAATCAAAGAAATCTTTGTTAACTTTCAAAATTTCAAACCATATACTTCTTCCAATTGTTTCCTTGGTCTGAATAGGCACCAAACATGACTCATCATCCTTTGTTTTAACACAAACTATTTTCCTCCACCGAGTTGTTTTTTCTTCAGAGTACCTTCCATGTCATTTATCCAATAAAGATTTGTTGACTAATCTCAAATTCCTAATTCCTAATTCCTAATCCTCCTTTCTTCTTGAGGCTTTCAAACTTTTTTCCAAGATACGACTCATCTTATTGTTATTCTCATCCTCCCCAAATAACAACTTTATCATAATAGTATTCAACTCTATTCCATAAAAATTGGTAGGTAATACAGTGACAAGATGTATATCGCCACACTTTATTGTAAGCTTTTGATTAAAGTCACCCTCCCGGCTTTATCCAGAAAATTCCTTTCCTAATGGGCTAATTTTTTCTACATTCTTTGGACGACACCATCCCAAATTTCCACATTCCTCTTATTAGCACCAATAGGCATACCTAAATAAAAAACATGGAAAGTATCTATCTTGCAACCCAATTCTAATGCCAACTCTTGCACCAAATCATCAACTCCAATGCTTAGGGTTGTACATGGTCGGTTTCGACTCAGTTTCCAGCCAAACCAAAACTGAAACCGTTACTTTAGGTTTCTAAAAATCTTACCATCAACGAGCCATATCGGCTCGATTTTTAGCGGTTCTAGCTTGTTTTGGTTAACCGGTTGTTAAGTCAGTTTCAAGAAACTGACAGTTCAAATCTTAAAAAAACAAAATCATGGTTCAAATATTTTTAAACCTACCTACAGACATTCATATTTCATACACATTCCTAATTCATAAACATTTCGAATGTAATTAATGCACAAGTCATACAATTCAAAACTTAAGTTTATAAACACAATTCAAGACATAAACATTAGAACTTTTAGAAACTCCAAGTTCCGCATGCTTCAAATTCCAAATTCATAAACTCCCTGCATTTGCAACTCCAAATTTGTTTCATCATGCTCCCTGCATTTCATAATATCATATAAGGTTCTCATTAGTGACATGATTACAATTTTTTCACATTCAAAGTGCCAAGATAGTTCATAGTTCAAACGATAAGCATCAAACATTCACCTGTTGAAGTATTAAACATTCATGGTAAGGACTCCATCCATAACATACAGACAACAAGTAACTAGAGAACACTAAATAACAACCTACAATGAAATAAATCGCACAAAAAAACTTTGCTTACAGTAGATTAGAGACACAAAGATAAGAGATTATTTATCTAACATGTTCAGACTATAACCTCCACAAAATACCATGATGAGGTCCCTCATTTTTGTTATTCCCTACTCTCTGCAAACTGACTACAAATGAAAGATAAAATACTACAAAGAAACAATCACAACTTGCATAAACAACATAACATGATCAGATAAACCCCACTATCAACTTAAAGGTCAAAATTCTTGGTGATAGAAATTATTGCACACCACTTGTGAGTTTGTGACATGAAAAATCTTATCCCTCAAACCCTAAACATGATCTAAGAAAAAAATACATGTTTATACGCAGTAACACAAACATATATTCCCTTCAATTGCATGCCTTTCATTTTCAGCAAACGCAAACACATTCATGCTCAGCAAAATCCCATATCAATTTCATCATTTCATAATTAAAACAGTTAACTACTAACTACAAAACATGTTCATACACAAAAAGAGATGAACTCCAAATCAACAAAAAGAACTTACAGGGACTGATTGGAAATCTTCCATAGAAACCTAAAAAAAAAAAATTCATGCAAAATCATTTTACTAAATCTTAGTTTAAACTTAAATCATGCAAATCAAGTAATATAACTGCATATGTAAGATCATATGATTAAGTATATACATACCTAAGTATATACTTAAATCATCGATTTGGTTATTGTTTCGTCTAAAAATGGTGTGGTGGATTGAAGATTAGGGATTATGGTTACATGCTTAAGCTGAGAAGAGAAAAGGAAGCAGGAGGAGAAAAAGTTTTGATTTATAAGTGTAGTATCATGATTTTATTCATTTAGTTTGTTAACAAATCATGAATCATGGAGATGGTTTTATTCTATGAGGGAGATGAGTGAAAAAAGAACTAAAAAAGAGTAGAGAAATCTGTCAGGGAAAGAATGAGAAGAGGTATTGAGGTCGACTATCTCTTAGTTATTAGGAAAATATGAAGGGTGCAGATGAAATCTTAGATTTCAATCAACGGTGCAATTTAATCGGTTTTCCATTAGTGGTTCAATTAGGTTTTGAGTCAGCAAAACCGAAACCATTTCTCTCGGTTATAAATTTTTTTACCAAAATCCTTCCATTAGTAAATGGTTCGGTTCGGTTTTTCATTAATCAGTTTGGTTCGGTTCGGGGTTACCCGTTACCATGTTCATCCCTACATAAGGTAGATATAAAGCTCATATCCAAGTTTAGTTTTTGGCTTTTCAACACCTCAAACATCAAAAAGATAATGAGCAATCTCCTTAGCATATCTTGGACTAGAAGCATGTGAAAAGGGTGCTCCAGAAGGTATCATTTACTAAAGAGCCCGCGAGTAGCGAACCCCATGGAGAAGTTCGGTTTTATACACATATTTGATAAAGAAATATCGATGCTTAAGTGTTATCCCAGCAATCACATAAAATAAAAGGGAAATGGGTTTTTATAAGTAAGCTTAAGTGTCTTTCATTTGAAGTCAGAGTGTATAATAGGTTAAGGAACGAGTTAAGTTAGTGATTGATAACAAGAGCCTCATTTGCTTAAGAGAAGCACGTTCATACGAGATAATGAGGCTAGGCGTGTGAACAAGGGAGTTTGTATCACACTTGCAAATGAAGCCCTATTAAATAAATAATAAAAAAAAAGATGGTTTATACTAAATTAAAAACAGCCACTTTCAAAACATGAGCCTTAAATAGTGTATTTCATGCCCCTTTTACTCGTGATACATCAGACTAGAGACTAGGACATTCTAGCCCTCCACCTTTGAAGCATTAAGAAGTATACTAGTATTATCAACGAATTGTAAATGGGAAACACAAGTTCCGCCCTCCACCGCCGGAAACCCCATATTCAGTCTGCTGTTATAGCCTCATTGATCAATGTAGAAAGAATTTCAACCACAAGCAGAAAAAGGAAAGGTGCCGAAGGGTCACCTTGTCTTATCCCTTTTGAAGGTTGAACTCCGTTAATAGCTTCCTCGATCGTCAACCAATATAGAGAATTGAGCACTAGTTACACACAAATTGATCCACTTGATCCATTTATCACAAAATCATTCTTTCTCAAAATAGATAATAGAGAAGGCCAGTTGACATTGTCAAATGCCTTCTCCTTGTTTATTTTACATAAAATGCATGGCTTCTTCTGTCCTAATCTACTATAATACATTCATTGGCTATTATAATTCCATCAAGAATCTGATTGTGTTTAATAAAATCACCTTGAGCATTAGATATCATACTAGGCATAATTGTTTTCATTTTTTCATCTAGTAACTTAGATATTATCTTATAAAAGCTACCAATAAGACTCAAAGGTCTAAAATCTTAAACATTAGCTGAACCCTCTTTCTTAGGAATGAATGTTATGAAAGTCATATTTAACCTCCAGTATAGTTTATCTTTGCAATAAAACTCATTGACATCAGCCATTACATCACTCTTTAAAATACTCCAGCAAGCTTACTCTAGATTGAATCCACCACGGTCTTAGAGCCTTATTTGCACCACACTTCTTAATAGCATTCACCACCTCCTCCTCCTCAAAAGGTCTCTCTACACAGCTTTGCTGAGTGTTGTCAATACTCTTGAAAGTCATGTTATCAAAAGAAGGTGACACTGAAAAAATACCTTTGAATAAAGATGACATCCCGATTAAACACATCCACACCAGCAACCTCCAGTTTATTAATGCAACTTCTTCTTTTCTGAGCATTAATAATCCTATGGAGGTATTTAATATTTATGTCACTCTCCTTTAAACCCCTTACTTTATATCTCTGATAAGCCATTCTTGCTTTTGTGACCTTAACATCGTTGAGTTTGGCTAACAAATTTGCTTTCTTTTTAATTTTGGGGGAAGAAGAAGCTGCATTTTCTTCTGCCATATCTAAAACTTTGATCTTATCAATCAATTTCTCCTTATCTTTCTTCACATTGTTAGATTTTGTGTTGGTTTAGCAACAAATTAGGATGTGTTTAGTTCTAATCTAAGCTGGATTAAGTATATGCCAGATTAAGAATTGATTAGAGTTAAATATAGGAATTACACTAGCTTAATGTTAGCTGAGGTGTCATGTTGACTAAGCATGACTCACCTAGTAAGGTGTCATCCAACTAATGATGGACAAGTTGGATGACACACAACTTCTTAAGGAATGACTAAGCCCTCTTCTAGACTCTTTCATATATAACCAGAACTTCTGATTTGCCATTGATTAAGCAAGAGGAAATAGAAGTAGAAGCTAAGTTATTGAAAAAATTCTGGATTCATGATGTTTTGTTTCCTTACTTCTAAACTTGTATAGTATTGTGCATCTAGCTATTATGCTACTGTTTATGATCATGTTCAGATAGTTAATTGAGGTAATGGATTGCACAATAAGGTATTTACATGGTGTTTTCTTAGATTGATGAGTATGTTAATTACTAGGGTTTATACTGTTTTCAGCATACGGATTACTATATAATCATGTTTAAGTTTAATGATTGATGATTATGGAGCTAAAATTCCAACATCTACTTTTATTTCCTCTTCCATATTCTTCTTCTAGGGTATATACAGAATCCTTTTGGTTTAGTTTCTATGAAGTTTCATATACACAACTAAAGGAGGTGAATCAAGAGTTGCTTACAGTAAGGTTGATATCATCAGGCCATGACTTTACTGATGCTCTGATTGTCTGTATTCTTGAGATGACATCCACTGGAAATTGAGGGTTGTTTATGGACTTGATCTCATGGGTAAAGAGCCTATTTGAAACCCTTTTAGCGGAAGAGCTTGGTCTTGTCCTTGAGGGAAGCATTGATGATGACTTGATCTCAGCATGTGTATCCTCTCAATTGGGTATTAAGATACAAGGAGTTACTTCGCTGCATTATGGCATACACTATGCATTTCCAGTTCAAATGCGATCTGGTTCTCTTGCCGACTTTCTCTTCATGAGCAAGCGAAGCGGTGGTATTCTCTCCTTTATGATCCAAACTTGTTACGTAACTCGCTTCTACTCATATGGATAAAATTTAAACATCTATGTCTAATCTTTCCTCAAAATCCTACAAAGTTTGCGTTTCCAAAGATTCTGAATGAGTTTCTGGGTAAAGGAATGAAGAACCATAATCCTTTGTTTTGCCTTACTCACTCAAGTGTGTTATTATGAGCGGAACCAGTGGGAGTTCTGAAACTAGGATGTCAGCATGATCTTCTAATAACGGAAAGTTGTAGTGGCCAAGTGAGAGGGATTATGAGCCCTTGATAACTACATACTACAGATCTTGTGACAAAATATCAAGGAAGTGAATTTTATGGCAAAGATGGAGAACCAAAAATAGAGCTGTGTTAGATGTTCTCAATGTGCCGGATCTCTTTATAAAGAATGGGAAACTAGTGGTTGTACAAGTTTCACCATTATTCAAAGACAGTTTTCTATGATTGGATCTGCTGTTGGTGAGAACAGAATCAGAACTGTTTTCTCAGTGTTAGGAATAAATTTATCACACATATGAGAAGCGTAGACTGCTTGTAACTCAATTGTGTAGAGAATTAGCGAACTGCTTAGCCGAGATTCTTGATTCCATAATTATGTTAATCGTGCAACAATTGTTTGAGGATTTTGCAACTGTTTTCACAGATGCTGCTGCTCATAACTTGGTATTGCTGCTTCCACCTTTTCCAAATGATAACTAATATTTCAAGGTCAATCTCACTAAACTCTAGCGATCTTGGAGCGAAAACCCGACTTGACATAATACCGAGGAGTTGATGTTTATTTGACTCAAAGTTCTTCTCGTAGTGGTTGAAAACTCACCGAAAGAATTGATGGGTTATGAATTTGGGTCGTGGCTGGTTTGTCGGATGAAGACGCCTTTTTCTAAGTGTTGGGATCAGCTTAGGTGTGACATAAATTGCTTAGATGCTCATTTATTTTGGCTATATCCAGTTTCAAGCTCACATTGTTTGCTCAATGGTAGGAGATGGAGACCGCATTTCTGTATGGGTTATGTGTTAGAGTTGTTTGAACAAGAGATAACTCACAGATTGAGGTCACATGAAAGTCTCGGTTCCAATATTTTGACTCTTGGTATGACCTAATATCATTCTCTTGGTGCCGATATTGGTGGAACCATGGCTCTGGTTTGTGGAATACAATAAGATGTGATTTGAAAAGCTTGGTTATTTGGAGCAAAGACACAAACTTGTAAGGAGGAAGCACAATACAAAACCTTCAAATAAATCAAAGATAACAATGAAATTTGTTTTTCATGACTTGTTCTGTCCCGGGATGTTGGTCTCGAAGTGGGTATTCTCTACCAAAAGACAAGTACCTTGGTTAGCAAGTGGAAGGTTTGGTCTGCATTTATCAACCTCCATCCTTGAAATACTTCGTGAAAAATATTTCTCGAGTATTGAGAATCAACAGCCTAGTTTTAGGGTCTGCTAGTTCTTAGTCATACAAGTGCCTGATTCCTGAAAGTATTTGATACGAATACTTCCCTGGTTCAATGGGAGTAATTTTCTGATCAAGACTTCCATAGGTTTACGGAAGTCATCGGAATCTGAATTATAATGGAGGTATGTTTAATGTCAAGCTTCAGGTATGTTTTACTTTGCGGTGCAAATTTAGACTTCATAGTATACTAACTATGTCGTTTGATTTTCAGTTTCTGAAAATTCTAATTGTATGTAATATGTACCTTTTCATTACTCGACTAAGCGTTGCCAATGTGATGCTTCGAGAGTGATGAAAGAAATTTAATGAGAATAAGTGATGATTGAAGTAGTCTTGATGTAACTTTCATCGTTTCCATGTGTCGCCAAAGTGATACTTTGGGAGATGATGAAAGCTACATATTTCGTTATGAAAGGACTATGTAAACTTGCGTTTCAGATGTTGTTCGTATGAAAATACCCAAAGGTTAATCATACTTGTAACGTCTATAATGGAGCAAGATGGTCTATTTATACACAGTAAATGATAGGTCTTTTCGACCCAAAGGTTAAAAAGGTCCGTTGAGTACTATGTATAGGCGGATTAGTCTTGTTTTCTGTTTGGACTTCAGTACATCACAAGTTTACCCAAAGGTGATTTGTGATGGTATTGAATCCATTTAAATGTTTAATTTGTATGGTTTTATACTCCGAGAGCTTTAACAGGGTTGTGATACATGCCTGAAGAAATGGTTGCTATTTTAACAATTTAGTTCATGTCATATGAATAGAGATAGTTATTGTTGTAAGCAATTTATACTATCTGAACATAGAATGGTATGATAAAGTATGGACAGTATTGTGTAGTGGAAGAATTCTAAAGAACAGTGGGAGCATGATAACTTTTGTTCTCTTATCATTTACACTTGTTCTTAGTGTTTATATTTTGTTGAGAACGGTACAAAAAGGTCTCTTCGGAGATAGCTCTTAAATGAGTACAAAAAAATCTTTTCGGAGACTATGTCATAATGACAACAGATAGTACTTCAGAGACAGCTCATGTTGAGTACAAAATTTTCTTCGGAGATCGTAAAGAAGTCTCATATTGAGTACAGAAAGTCAACATAGCTCATATTGAGTACAAGAAGTCGACATAGCTTATACTGAGCACAGAAAGTCTCTTCGGAGGCATCTCATAAGGAATTTGAATTTTGTTGTCGTCTCTTAAGTGAGACATTAGCAGATCTCAGTTGAGATCATAAGGAATTTTGTTGTAGTCTCTTAAGTGAGACATTAGCAGATCTCAGTTGAGATCATAAGGAATTTCACTGTAGCCTCTTAAGTGAGACATTAGCGGATATAAAGTGAAATTGTAAAGAGTTCACTGTAGTTTCTTAATTGAGACATAAGTAGATCTTTTGAGGTCAACCAAATTTTTTGTTTGACGTATCTCTTTTGAGATCATAAAGAAATTTTTGTTTGTTGTATAGTATCTTAATTGAGACATTGGAGAAGATCTTAGTTAAGGTCGTAAGAAATCTCTTAAGGGAGATGTGAATAACTATTTCGACACAAAAGAATAAGACCTAAAGAAATCTCTTGAATAAAATACAATCTCAATTGAGATTATTAAAGGTCTCATTGGTAAATCTCTTTTCAGATTATGAGAAAATATCTAGAATGAGATATAATGATCTCGTTATGATTATAAAGAAGTCTCTTAGTTGAGACAATCAGTCTCTTCAAAGATCATTTACAATCCTCAATATCTGAGGTGTAAGGATCTTTGTTGTAAAGATCAGATGAAAGTATAAAGTTACACTAAAGATTGTTGTACGTCTAGTTTTCTGATTATAGAAATGGCGTATGCATCTTCTAAATGGTGTGTAGGTCTTTATAGTCGAACGCTAGCGTGCTTTTAACTTGAGCTTGTTGTTTTCAGTAAAGAATTTGTTGCTAACCAAAGTGGGAGATGTTAGATTTTGTGTTGGTTTAACAACAAATTAGGCTTAGGTTAAGCTAATCTGTGTTTAGTTCTAATCTAAGTTAGATTAAGTATATGCCAGATTAAGAATTGATTAGCGTTAAATATAGGAATTAAACTAGCTTAATGTTAGCTGAAGTGTCATGTTGACTAAGCATGACTCACCTAGTGAGGTGTCATCCAACTAATGATGGACAGGTTGGATGACACACAGCTTCTTAAGGAATGACTAAGCCCTCTTCTAGCCTCTTTCATATATAACTTAACTTCGATTTGCCATTGATTAAGCAAGAGGAAATAGAAGTAGAAGCTAAGTTATTGAACAAATTCTGGATTCATGATGTTCTATTTCCTTACTTCTAAACTTGTATAGTATTGTGCATCTAGCTATTATGCTACTGTTTATGATCATGTTCATATATTTAATTGAGGGAATGGATTGCACAGTAAGGTATTTACATGGTGTTTTCTTAGATTGATGAGTATGTTAATTACTAGGGTTTATACTGTTTTCAGCATACAGATTACTATATAATCATGTTTAAGTTTAATGATTGATGATTATGGAGCTGAAATTCCAACACACATTACCAAACACATCTTTACTTCAATTCTTTATAAAGAATTTCAAATTATGGAGCTTTCTAAAAACAATATTAGGAGTCATAATTTCAAATTATGGAGCACCCACAAAATTTATAGCCCTCCACCAAGTTTTCACCAATTTAACAAAATATGGATGTGTGGCCAATCATTCTAAATGTTAAAACTGGAATTACTTACAACACTAGGAGTCAAATCCAGCAGTCTAGCATTATGATCAGAAATGGTTCTTACTTGAGCAATCTGAGTTGAACTACTAAACTTAGCATCAAAAGAAGTACAAACAAGAAATTTGTCAAGTCCGCACAGTAAAGGACCATCTTGCTAGTTTCTCCAAGTTTATGAGCCACAATTCAAAGGCAAATCTATAAACTCTTGTTCTGCAATGAAGTCATTGAGGAAATTCATATTTCTTGTCGCACCACCAGCCTTACTCATTTCTACATCACTTCTTATTGAATTTAAATCACTAATAAAATACTAATCTTCAGAAGATTACTCTCTTATACCAACAAGATCATGCTAACAAAAAAAATTCTCATATTGTAATAACATGGAGAATAAGCATTATTTAGGATGAATTTAAATCCATTGCTTCTGAGTTTAAAAAGACAAGAAAGAGAGTTAACACCTAATCTCTTATCTAACAATTCCGTTTACCAGTACTTCGTTGAGAAGGAATGAATTTTCACCCAAATTCTGAGTCAAACCATAATTGTCTTATAAACCAATTAGTAAAATTGAAAATCTTAGTTTCTTTGATTGTGCAAACGAAACCTTTATGTGCCGCAATCAAGTCCTTCACTGTTATTTTCTTGTCATAAGAATTTATCTGCTTGATATTCCACTTAATGAGCTTAAACCCCATCACGTACCAGATTCTCCCTTGAACTTACCCGTTCCACCTCATCATCCTTCTCATAGAGTTGATAGAATTATTTGAATCACAACTATCCTGCACCTTTTTCTCATCTGTTGTAGCTTTATATCCGTCTATATATTTAAATAGAATCTCCTCAATGAATTCTTTAGCTTGATTCTCTCTCTTAGCAGCAATACCACCTAGTTGGCAACATAACTCAAATACTAGCTAAGAGGTTGAAAAATTAACTTCATTTGAGTCAATATTTATGACCAGGGTATCTCCAAGTCTGATAACAATTTGATCCTCCACCACATTAAACGGGTTATTAGGATATGGCAATTATAATGGCGAGGTGTCATTTAAGACTTAGCAGAAGCAATCACAGTATTATCATCCCAAAAATCTTCATGCAGAACAATTTGAAGATTGTCTGGTAATCCTGGGGCAGAAAACCTTTTATCTGCACTCGAAACCAAAATGAGAATCTTTACACCAGAAATAGTAGGAACTTTATCTACACTTCTACCATCTGCATGTAAAGAATATCCCATACTAACTGAATTCAAAGGGTTATTAGAATGCTTGGTTACTACACCACCTCTTCCAACCACATTCTGCAAACCATATGACTTAGCATCTAGAACACTGTCAATTAATTCCAAACAAGATGAGGTAGGAACTTCAACTTCTCCTCTACCATCATCTAAAGATTGAAACCTATTGGCAGTGGGTATAATGATATTACTCCAAGAGAAGGGTACTGCACCACCCCTTCCATGAACCTCATAATTAGAAGCATCGAATACCTTCTCAGAAAATTCAATGTGATCACCACCTATACTTTAACATTCAATCCTAGAGATCGAAAGAGAGTGATCAACCTCATGATCACCGCCCCATGAATGTAAGCCAACTTGGGAACTCGAATTCGCTAATAAGCTTTTTTGGCTTAAAAGTCAAGGCATGTCTCAACTCATCTATTCGATGAGTTTCTTTAACCATTTTCCAAGATCCAATACTCAACTTTCTCTAGGATGATATAGATACCAATGAGTCATCAACAATAATCTTCCTTGAGACTTTACGCACAATTTTTTATATTTAGTGAAAGCATCAATGATTTCCCAAAAATAGTGAGAGAAGATAAATTTGCATTTGAAACTTTCTGGGTTTTTTTTTTTTTTTAAACTCAATTATCATTCTATGATACTCCTACAAAGAAGGCTTATTTTTAGGATAAATTTTGAAATCCCATGTTCGCATACTTTCGCATACTTAGGTAGGTTACTTTATAAAATCGGTTTGTTCATGAACTAAAACATTTATATATTAAGGAATGCAATCTTTGCAAACCGTGGCTATAATGTTCATGAATCGATTCGAGTAAATCAAAACCGATTTTGCTTCGATTGTGTCTTGTATACTTCTATGAGATCTAAGAAATTGAACAACTCTCTAACTAGTTCAATTGAGTCATTTGAACTAGTTACGGTGAAGATGAATAAGGTTGATATCCATTGGTTAACTATTGTTGAACCAACTAAGTGTGCACGTTTAGGTACGGTTACTCAAACCTAAATGAAGTTACATTTCATTTGTGTATAACAAGCTAAGTTCGATCTAACGGTTGAAAGATATTAGCTTGAATCTAATCAGGTTTTCATCTAACAGTGTATATTGAATGCTTTGTTACCAAGGTAACTTAGATTGCAAACCCTGATTTGGAGAGTATATAAAGGAGTACTCTAGCAACTAGGAAACCTAATCCCCATACCTCCTGTGTGATACTAGTTGTATAATCTAGAGTCGATTCTCCTTTAACCTTAGGTTTTTCATGAAACCATGTAGGTTAACGACTTGAAGACTTCATTGGGATTGTGAAGCCAGACCAAACTATTTTCTTTGTAGTTGTGTGTTCTGATCTTGCCATGTTTTATCGTATTGAGTACTATCTTCTCTAAGATTTTCTCTATATTGATCTCCGATAGGCAAGATTAAAAGTAGTCACAAACATCTTCGTCTTATCGTTTGTGATTCCACAATATCTTGTTTCGCTACCATACGATTAAGATTATTGTGAGGTGATTGATATTTCTAGGTTGTTCTTCGGGAATATAAGTCCATTATATCAATTGGTTCCTGTTCACCTTGATTTATCAAAAGACGGAACAAAACTCGTAGGTATTTCTGTGGGAGACAGATTTATCTATTCCAATAGACTTTTCTGTGTGAGACAGATTTGTTTATCAAGTCTTCGACTTTGGGTCATAGCAACTCTTAGTTGTGGGTGAGATCAGCTAAGGGAATCAAGTGCGTAGTATGCTGCTGGGATCAGAGACGTAAGGAACGAAACTGTACCTTGAATGAGTGTGAGATTGATTAGGGTTCAACTACAGTCCAAGATGAAGTTTATTGGTAGTAGGCTAGTGTCTGTAGCGGCTTAATACAGTGTGGTGTTAAAATCTGGACTAGATCCCAGGGTTTTTCTACATTTGCGGTTTTCCTCGTTAACAAAATTATGGTGTCTGTGTTATTTCTTTTCCGCATTATATTTTGTTATATAATTGAAATATCATAGGCTGTGCGTTGAATCGATCAATTGGTAAATCTAACCTTTGGTTGTTGATTGAAATTGATTGATCCTTGAACATTGGTATTTGGTACCGTTCAAGTTATTTCTCTTATATTCAATCAGGCTCGCAAATTCCTATTTGCTGACTGCAGATTGAATTGAGAGTTAGAGATATAAAACTCTTTGATATAATTTTCTCTAGATTGAGTCTGACTGTCTAGTTGATTCTCTTGAAAGTATATTGGAGTTTGTCTATTCATATTGACGAACGAAATATTGGGTATGGTTGTTAGACCCCCGCTTTTTCAATTGGTATCAGAGCCGGCAAACACGCTAAGACCTCATAAGTCTGTGTTTGAAGCAATTTGATCGTTATGGACAAGTCTATCTCTAATAACGTACATTTCTGTTTATGGGTAAAAATCGTTTCTGCCGATTTCAGTAAATTCGGTAGGTGAGTGAGAAACTGGTTCAAACCCTAAACAAATGTGCTGCACGTGAGCACTTTATAGATTCGAGAGATCAATCTGTACAAGTCCGGCCTAAAACCAAGAAATGGTCGTTCCGGACTTGCTTCGGTCACAAAGTGGAAGAGAAGGGTTGATTTGGGGAGGAAGCCAAGAAAGGTGTTGAGACCAGAATAATTCTGGGAGAGTAGTATCTCGACTTGTATCAGAAAGTGAAAGCTTGGGAAGCTTGCAAGAGATGAAAGCTTTTTGGAAGAGCTTGCAAAGTTGCCTTTCTAAGAGTGTAGTATATTTCTCCTGACCGAGACCTGTTGTCTGGTGGAAATAGGTAAGACCTATTTATACAAGTCGAGATTGAAACGTACCCTGGCCTCATGAAGGAAGAGAGTAAAGGGTGAAATAATGGGAGGAGGTGGTAACCGCATGGTGTTAATGGGTGAAAACGTTTTTACCATTATTTCCTCATTTATTTGACCGCTTTATTCCTTTTCACGCTTTCTTAATGTGAGCATAGTGTACGTCGCAAGCTGGACCGCCAAACCAAAACCCCGGAAAGCATCCCCGCCTTGTGTTGATATCTCGAGTGTTGGTTGCACCTTGAGTGCAAGTGGCGCCGCTAGTGGCGCGTGTGGCATGTGCCATTGGCATGTGCGGAATGCCCTTGTTGCGGGTTGTACTTCGAGCGCAAGTGGCAATGCCGTAGCCGCTAGTGGCGTGCGTGGCATGTGCCAATGGCATGTGCGGAATGCCTTGGTGGTAGGTTGTACGTTGAGTGTAAGTGGCAATGCCGGAGCCGCTAGTGGCGTGTGTGGCATGTGCCAATGGCATGTGCGGAATGCCTTGGTGGTAGGTTGCATGGTTTGCAAGTTGGGCTACCAGCGTGTGTGTTTGGCATGTGCGGAATGCCTTGGTGGTAGGTTGCACGCTTTGCAAGTTAGGCTACCAGCGTGTGTGTTTGGCATGTGCCAATGGCATGCGTGGCCGCTGGGGACGTGGCTTTGGTAGGAAAAGCTACCAGCGAGCATGTTGGCATGTGCCAATGGCATGCGTGGCCATTAGGGCCGTGGCTTTTGTAGGAAAAGCTACCAGCGAGCATGTTTGGCATGTGCCAATGGCATGCGTGGCCATTAGGGCCGTGGCTTTTGTAGGAAAAGCTACCAGCGAGCATGTTGGCATGTGCCAATGGCATGCGTGGCCATTAGGGCCGTGGCTTTGGTAGGAAAAGCTACCAGCAGCATGTTGGCATGTGCCAATGGCATGTGGCCATTAGGCCGTGGCTTTTGTAGGAAAAGCTACCAAATGAGCATGTTGGCATGTGCCAATGGCATGCGTGGCCATTAGGGCCGTGGCTTTGGTAGGAAAAGCTACCAGCGAGCATGTTGGCATGTGCCAATGGCATGCGTTGCCATTAGGGCCGCGGCTTTTGTAGGAAAAGCTACCAGCGAGCATGTTGGCATGTGCCAATGGCATGCGTGGCCATTAGGGCTGTGGCTTTGGTAGGAAAAGCTACCAACAGCATGTTTGGCATGTGCCAATGGCATGCGTGGCCATTAGGGCCGTGGCTTTGGTAGGAAAAGCTACCAGCGAGCATGTTGGCATGTGCCAATGGCATGCGTGGCCATTAGGGCCGTGGCTTTGGGAGGAAAAGCTACCAGCGAGCATGTTTGGCATGTGCCAATGGCATGCGTGGCCATTAGGGCCGTGGCTTTGGTAGGAAAAGCTACCAGGGAGCATGTTGGCATGTGCCAATGGCATGCGTGGCCATTAGGGCCGTGGCTTTGGTAGGAAAAGCTACCAGCGAGCATGTTGGCATGTGCCAATGGCATGCGTGGCCGACTTGGCCTAGGTTGCATGGTTTGCAAGCCTAGGGCGCTATATTTGGCATGTGCCAATGGCATAGCGGTTTGGAAATATGGCTTGTGGTGCGTGTTGGCATGGTGCCAATGGCACGTACGGCCATGTTGACCTAGTTGCACGTTTTGCAAGTCTAGGGCGCTATATTTGGCATGTGCCAATGGCATAGCGGCTTAGTTTGGCATGGTTGCCAATGAGTGCGATACGTAGTTTGGTTTTGGTGTCGCTTCCATGGTGCGCAGTGTGCGGCTTGGTTTTGGCGTTGTTGTCATGGTGCGCAGTGTGCGGCTTGGTTTGGCATTGTTGCCATGGTGCGCAGTGTGCGGCTTGGTTTGGCATTGTTGCCATGGTGCGCAGTGTGCGGCTTTGGTTTGGCATTGTTGCCATGGTGCGCAGTGTGCGGCTTGGTTTGGCATTGTTGCCATGGTGCGCAGTGTGCGGCTTGGTTTGGCATTGTTGCCATGGTGCGCATGTGCGGCTTGGTTTGGCATTGTTGCATGGTGCGCAGCAGTGCGGCTTGGTTTGGCATTGTTGCCATGGTGCGCAGTGTGCGGCTTGGTTTGGCATTGTTGCCATGGTGCGCAGTGTGCGGCTTGGTTTGGCATTGTTGCCATGGTGCGCGGTATGCGGCTTGGTTTTGGAATTAGGGTTCTGTGTCGAAAAACCCTAATATGGTATTTTGAAAAAATACCCCTATTAATTATTTACACCTGAGTTAAATGCTCTTAGTTAATGTGTTGCGGGTAACACTAGGTCATGGGGTTTTACGATTTTACCCTTTGTTTAAAAACCACCATCAACATTAAGTCCCCTGCTTAGCTCGGAACATGGGCTTTTGTTGCGGGGTAAGCATAAGATGGTGACAAACTATCAACAAGAAACCGTAAAGAGAATTGAGGAGGCTTGTCGACCTTTTATAAGTAGGATTTGGAATCCTTGCCTCTCTCGGTAGTTTTGCACAAATCGGGAGGTCGGCACAATTGGTGGGGCCGGTGCGGCTTGGGCGACGTTGGGAAGTTGGCGTGAGCTGGGAAACCGAAAAGTGTGGGAGGCGCAAGGTGTGGGACCGGCGCAAGGTGTGGAATCTATGCGTGCTTGCAGGCGTGACTTGGGAAAGTGTGTTGGGACCGTGGGACCGGCGCAAGGTGTGCGTGCGTGCTTGCGGCGTGACTTGGGAAACTAAGTGGGACCTGGGGCCGCAAGGTGTGGAAGCTGTGCGTGCTTGCAGGCTTGACTTGGGAAACTGAGCGTGCTGGCTGGTGGGACCGGCGCAAGGTGTGCGTGCCTGCAGGCGTGGCTTGGGCGGTCATTGGGAAGTCGGTGCGATTGGTGGGGCCGGTGCAACTTGGGCGACATTGGGAAGTTGGGCGCCCTTGTGGGCGCGCTTCTTACACGCACGATTTTGGTAAAAGGAAATCCTTCCCTATTTCAGAATCCTCACGCCTATGTATATAAAGTCCCTTTCTCCCATCTTGCACTTTCATCTTTTCATCCTTTCCTACCAGCGACAGGGTCATAAAGAAGAACCAGCTTCCAGGTATGTCTTCCAGTATTTCCTTTTTATGTAGGTATAAACCCTAGGCGTTTTTCTTTGCGCATATAATTTCCTGGCGTGTCTCTTGTAGAAAATATTGTATGTATGCAACCAAGGGAAATACTGCATATATTATTCGAACCCGTAGGAAAGTGCTCCATATATTATTTTGAACTCGAAGAAGGTTACTGCAGATGCACTTGAACCCGTAGGAAAGTGCTCCCGTATAGAATACCGCGTATTTAATTTTGAACCCTGAAGAAAATACTGCGTGTGCAGTCTTGAACCCGTAGAAAATACTGTACATGAATCCCGAAGAAGAATACTGTATATATGCTCCATACGACTTCGAACCCGCAGGAAATATTGTATATATGATTTTTCGGTCTGAAAGAAATATCACAAGCGCTTTTGAACCCGTAGAAAAATGCTCCATATATAATTTTGAACCCGAAGAAGGATATTGTAGGCATACTTGAACCCGTATAAAATACCGCGTATATAGTCTTGAACCCGAAGAAAATACTGCGTATATAGTCTTGAACCCGTAGAAAATATTGCGTATATAGTCTTGAACCCGTAGAGAATACGCCCTCCTCTTTTTTTTTTTTATTTATTTCGGGTTTTCCTTTTGTTGGGCGCGGTTGTGTGTCAGGGAGATAATTTTGTGTGTTTTTTTTTTTGTGTGCAGGTATCTTGTTGCTAAGTTGTTATTAAGAGATCCGACAAGATGTTACCTGAACAAAATTTCGCTTCATCAAAGGATGTCCATAATTCCAAACCAAACACGGATGATGAGTTTTTTGCCAAAAAACTTGTCTCTGCTCGGAAAAATCACCCAGGTTTCGTGCCAATTTTGTTAACCTAAGTGGTGAAGATGAAAAGAAGACACGTTCGGTTCGCCCAAAGAACACCATACGGTTCTCGTATTCATAAAGGGGTATATTCCTCTTCCAATATTGATTTCAGGATGTGCCAAAGCCCATTGCGTTCTTTTGATAGATGGGTTGAGTTCATGGTGAGTAAGGAGCATATAAATACCAACTTGACGCGAGCGCAGATTATTGATGCTGTGTCGAGCTTCAAGAAATCTCCGATTAGGAAGGATATCTCGGGCTTGGTTGCTTTCATCTCCGGATGGTGTTCGGACACCCATACGATCATATGTAGATGGGGTGAGATAACTTTCTCCTTGGAGAGTGTGGCTCTCTTGCCAATCTTCCTAGAATCGGGAATCTTAAAATCCAATTATCTGAAAGTGAGAGGAAGATGCGGGATGACCTTGCCGCTAAGTTGGAAGATTTCGCTCGGAAAGACTCCACTGCGAAGTCGAAGGATTCTGTCCGGAAAGAGGATGAAAGGTGCCTTTACAGCTGGTGGATATCTCAATGGTTTCCGGACGAGCTGGAACCTGAACAGAAAACGATGATCTTCACGTTGCAAAGACTTTTGGCTCTCCTCGGTTGTCTAGAGACATTTTTGACGATGGTTCTCGTAAGAAGGAGATAAGACCAGTTGCTAGTGATTGTTGTGAAGTTGGCAAAAGGTGAAGTTCTTCCCATTGGCAAGCTATTCCTCGGTTCCCTGTATATGCATCTGGATCACCTGGTTGCGAACATGCGAGTTTCGAATGGTTTCATGAAAGTGAATTCATATGTGCACGTTGCTTTTCTGCAAGTCTGGCTATGGGAGCACTTTGAGAAGTATGCTCGAAACCGATGCCTTCGATTCCCGCGAGTTGGGGCGGCTCTCGAATTCTTCGATGGGTGAATAGGCGTCCAAGAGTTGGCGTGAGCTTGGTTAGTCTTCTTGATAAGTCGTATGAAATCAATTTTCGCCCATGGGAGCCGGTCCATAGGTCAGTGACTCAAATTGACACCTTTGCTTCTGCTCCGCTCATGTCTTTGTCTTCTGACGGCGATTTGAGCGTTGGTGAAAACTTGTTCATTCAAAGCCGCTTGCCTGTTATATGCCATCTTTCTTCATGGGGTCTTTCCGGATAGCTACTTACAATATTGGCCGTCTTTGCTCGTCACATGGGTTTCGATCAAGGGGTACCTCTTGCTTACCAGCCGGTGCTTCCTAAGGATTCATTGCGTGCCGCCCTCAATGCCAGGTGCCCTCGAGCCGGGTATCCGCCTTCCCTTCTTACAAATGGGAAGAGTAACTTCGACGACCTTTGGCTATAATGAGTTACGTGCGACGAGTTTATTATGATCCAAGCTTTTGTGAATAACGTGGTGGAGAACGTTCGTTGTAAACCTTCCCTAGCGCTTTGAAGAAGTATCCAATGTTGAGAGATCTCAAAGCGAAAGTTGCCTAGCAACTCGGAAAGTCCCAGTGCCAAGGAACGGAGAACGAAAAATCGTCTTTGGCGGGTTCCGGACGGTTTCAAAAGATCCTCCCACAGCTCTCGTGTCTTTCGCTTCTTCCAATAACCAGGTATGTGTCGCTTCTTCATTGGTTTTGCCTCAAAACGCGTGAATTTCTGCTGAAAACATGTGTCTTGTTTCTTCCAGGGCTTCGGTAGTGTTAATGCTTTCGCTGCCCTTGCACGTTGCCAAGAGACGGCAATTTCTTCAAAGAATTGCAGCAGCACTGAGCCTTCTCATAGCGGTGATGAGTCGAGAGAAAGAAAAAAAGTTCGACGAGTGAGAGTGATTCCTCTGGCAGCACTGGTTCTTTTTCGGAAGTGGTTCGGTGAGTTCCGCGCTTCTTTTCTTTCTTCTTCTTTCTTCCTTTGAAAAATATCCGACTCAAGTTCGCAGGAGGAATCTGGTTCGGAGGACGATTCCGGGGTAGAGCCACATGGAAACTTGCCCTTGGTGGCCACCGCCGTGACTTGGAGATGGGAGTTAGCCAATTGTCGGGCACGAGATGTGGTTCAAACGGTGGATGATTCTTCGATGGTTGATGCCGTAGACATGGAAGAAAACCCTCTCGCGAGTCGTGAGGCCCAGGCGGGTTTTGATCCCCCGTACTTGGTTCCTTATCCAGGTCATGTGTCAAGTTGGAGGCTTCGACGTCTTGCGGCTAAGCATGAGGCGTTGTATACTAGAATGGGAGAAGTACGGACATATGGCCACAACCAAGAAAGTCACTAGTCGATTTGCGCTGGATAAGCGTGTGGAAGAGGCTTTATCTTCCATCGAGGATATGCGTGAGGTGACCGGTCACACCGTTTCAAGACGTTATTGCCGACCGGGAGCACCATCGCGACGTGTGCGTAGAAAAGGAGTTCAACACCTCGTGGTTTGTCGAAGGCCTTGCTGAGATCCAAAAGTTGAAAGATGCAACAACCGAAAGCCTTTCCGCCGAGGAGATTGCACGATAGGAGGTAGAACTCGAAAAGCTTTCCAAGATGTTGACTATGAAGAGAGCGGCTCTTGAAGATGCAAAGTTGACTTTCTCCAAAAAGAACAGACCTCTGTTGGATGATTTTCCTTGAATGTTTCTCTGTTAAACTTTCATTTAGGTTCGCTTTTTTTTTTTTTTTTTTTTGAAAGACATACTAGATGTATGGTTCAAGGTTTGACCGTTTTGGCGGACAATTTGGTAGCTTTTGAGGATATTGGATTATTTCTGGATGAATGGTTTTGATAATATGACTTTGATTATGTTTTGGGAAAGGAATATTGCTTTTATGAAAGTGTGTGCTAGCAATAGGCACAATACTCGGTAGTATAATGGTTTTACTAAAAACCTAAAATAAATCGCATATCTTGCGTAGTCTGAATTTACTCACTTCATAGGTTTTTTCGAACATGCCCCTCTTCATGTAAAAAGGCGGTTTTGCTGGTAGCATCGCCAGCAAGTCCCCAATCACTTGTAGCATCTTCAGCGAGTCACTAGTTTTCTTGTGTAGTTTTTACAACTGGTAACCGGGTTGTCTGGTAGTTGCATCGGATTGAGTCGCCTTCCCCTACCATCTTGACATCTGGGTCGAAGAACGAGATCGACAAAGTCGACATTGTAGCCGATAAATCAATCCTCCCATTGTGGTCACCAATTGTTTATGGGTAAAAATCGTTTCGCCGATTTCGGTAAATTCGGTAGGTGAGTGAGAAACTGGTTCAAACCCTAAACAAATGTGCTTTGCGTGAGCACTTTATAGATTCGAGAGATCAATCATACATGTCCTACCTAAACCAAGAAATGGCCGTTCCGGACTTGCTTCGGTCACAAAGTGGAAGAGAAGGGTTGATTTGGGGAGGGAAGCCAAGAAAGGTGTTGAGACCCGGAATAATTCGGGAGAGTAGTATCTCGACTTGTATCGTAAAGTGAAAGCTTGGGAAGCTTGCAAGAGATGAAAGCTTTTTGGAAGAGCTTGCAAAGTTGCCTTTCTAAGAGTGTAGTATATTTCTCCCGACCGAGACACATTGTGCGGTGGAAATAGGTAAGACCTATTTATACAAGTCGAGATTGAAACGTACCCCGGCCTCATGAAGGAAGAGAGTAAAGGGTGAAATAATGGGAGGAGGTGGTAACCGCATGGTGTTAATGGGTGAAAACGTTTTTACCATTATTTCCTCATTTATTTGACCGCTTTATTCCTTTTCACGCTTTCTTAATGTGAGCATAGTGTACTGTTTGCAAGTCAGACCGCCAAACCAAAACCCGGAAAGCATCCCCGCCTTTGTGTTGATATCTCGAGTGTTGGTTGCACCTTGAGTGCAAGTGGCGCCGCTAGTGGCGCGTGTGGCATGTGCCATTGGCATGTGCGGAATGCCCTTGTTGCGGGTTGTACTTCGAGCGCAAGTGGCAATGCAGGCTTTGCTAGTGGCGTGCGTGGCATGTGCCAATAGCATGTGCGGAATGCCTTGGTGGTAGGTTGTACGTTGAGTGTAAGTGGCAATGCCGAAGCTGCTAGTGGCGTGTGTGGCATGTGCCAATGGCATGTGCGGAATGCCTTGGTGGTAGGTTGCATGGTTTGCAAGTTAGGCTACCCGCGTGTGTGTGTTGCCATGGCATGTGCGGAATGCCTTGGTGGTAGGTTGCACGCTTTGCAAGTTAGGCTACCAGCGTGTGTGTTTGGCATGTGCCAATGGAATGCGTGGCCGCTGGGGCCGTGGCTTTGGTAGGAAAAGCTACCAGCGAGCATGTTGGCATGTGCCAATGGCATGCGTGGCCATTAGGGCCGTGGCTTTTGTAGGAAAAGCTACCAAATGAGCATGTTTGGCATGTGCCAATGGCATGCGTGGCCATTAGGGCCGTGGCTTTTTGTAGGAAAAGCTACCAGCGAGCATGTTGGCATGTGCCAATGGCATGCGTGGCCATTAGGGTCGTGGCTTTGGTAGGAAAAGCTACCAGCGAGCATGTTGGCATGTGCCAATGGCATGCGTGGCCATTAGGGCCGTGGCTTTGGTAGGAAAAGCTACCAGCGAGCATGTTGGCATGTGCCAATGGCATGCGTGGCCATTAGGGCCGTGGCTTTTGTAGGAAAAGCTACCACCGAGCATGTTGGCATGTGCCAATGGCATGCGTGGCCATTAGGGCCATGGCTTTGGTAGGAAAAGCTACCAGCGAGCATGTTGGCATGTGCCAATGGCATGCGTGGCCATTAGGGCCGTGGCTTTTGTAGGAAAAGCTACCAGCGAGCATGTTGGCATGTGCCAATGGCATGCGTGGCCATTAGGGCCGTGGCTTTGGTAGGAAAAGCTACCGGCGAGCATGTTTGGCATGTGCCAATGTCATGCGTGGCCATTAGGGCCGTGGCTTTGGTAGGAAAAGCTACCAGCGAGCATGTTGGCATGTGCCAATGGCATGCATGGCCATTAGGGCCGTGGCTTTGGTAGGAAAAGCTACCAGCGAGCATGTTTGGCATGTGCCAATGGCATGCGTGGCCATTAGGGCCGTGACTTTGGTAGGAAAAGCTACCAGCGAGCATGTTGGCATGTGCCAATGGCATGCGTGGCCATTAAGGCCGTGGCTTTGGTAGGAAAAACTACCAGCGAGCATGTTGGCATATGCCAATGGCATGCGTGGCCGACTTGGCCTAGGTTGCATGGTTTGCAAGCCTAGGGCGCTATATTTGGCATGTGCCAATGGCATAGCGGCTTGGAAATATGGCTTGTGGTGCGTGTTGGCATGGTGCCAATGGCACGTATGGCCATGTTGACCTAGTTGCACGTTTTGCAAGTCTAGGGCGCTATATTTGGAATGTGCCAATGGCATAGCGGCTTAGTTTGGCATGGTTGCCAATGAGTGCGATACGTAGTTTGGTTTTGTTGTCGCTTCCATGGTGCGCGGTGTGCGGCTTGGTTTTGGCGTTGTTGTCATGGTGCGCGAGCGCTGGCTTGGTTTGGCATTGTTGCCATGGTGCGCGGTGTGCGGCTTGGTTTGGCATTGTTGCCATGGTGCGCGGTGTGCGGCTTGGTTTGGCATTGTTGCCATGGTGCGCGTGTGCGGCTTGGTTTGGCATTGTTGCCATGGTGCGCAGTGTGCGGCTTGGTTTGGCATTGTTTCCATGGTGCGCGGTGTGCGGCTTGGTTTGGCATTGTTGCCATGGTGCGCGAGTGCGGCTTGGTTTGGCATTGTTGCCATGGTGCGCAGTGTGCGGCTTGGTTTGGCATTGTTGCCATGGTGCGCAGTATGCGGCTTGGTTTTGGAATTAGGGTTCGGTGTCGAAAACCCTAATCTGGTATTTTGAAAAAATACCCCTATTAATTATTTACACCTGAGTTAATTGCTCTTAGTTAATGTGTTGCGGGTAACACTAGGTCATGGGGTTTTACGATTTTACCCTTTGTTTAAAAACCACCATCAACAATGTCATAAATTACCAGATAATTTTCAAAGCTCGGATCCACCTGAGAGAACTGTCTAATCTAGGCCAGTATCTAAACATTCTCTTTATGTAGAACCTGTTGAAGTCTGTGAAACACGCCTAGAAGAACAGTTGGATGAACTTTCTGATGAAGGTGATTCAGATATTGATATAAATGTTGATGAGGAAGTCTCAAAGTATGTTAAGCTATTGGATTCGGTGGAAAAGAAGATGAGAACTTCTCATGTCACACCTCTTCTGATTCCTCTCTGTTGAGAAAACAAGAAATTGAGAAGATGTCACGCATGTGTTTATGTTTCGAATCGTTCTAAAGAATCGATCCTCAAGGATTCTGAAGAAAACCTACGTATGAAGTCACTTAAATGTGATAATCTTCATCAAAAGTACTTTTCGTTGGAAGAGAAACTTGCAGAATCTGAAGCAAGGATTAACTCTCAACAAATTAGTTTTGATGACAGAGAAAGCGCTTATCTCGCTCAAAAAAAATGCCTTGAGGCTGATTTAGCTGCTGCTCTTGATAAAATCAAAAAGTTCAACAGTAGTTCAAGCAAATTAACCACTATGCTAGGAGCAAGTAAAAATCATCATGATACACGAGGATTTGGCTATAAGGGAATAGATGCCCCAAGTATTAGCAAAGAGGTAAATTTGTCAAGTCTAGTGATTCTTCTCAAAAAAAGGTTTCCACTGATGGCAAAAGTGAAATACCTTCACCGGCAGTTAAGGTTTAAAAGAGCAAAGTATATCAACCTCCAAAGTCACCACACATGGATCGAGGTAAGAACATTCCTTATGTTTGCCACTATTACGGAAATAAAGGTCACCTGGAAAGGAGATGTCGTTTCCGTATAAGGAATGAGAAACTTCATGATGTTCTTGTTTGGGCATCACAAGGAGTTGTGAAACAAAGATCATATGTTAAGACTGATCCCCTTAACGTTACAGGTTGTAACTGTCCAACCTTTAGGGAAAGGAATCAGTGCTGTGATTTTCCTAGTTTTTCCTAAAAACGTCATACGAATCCTTTTCACAATCGTAATGGTTATCAAAAGGATAACTTCGTAAAGACGAAGACAAGATCTGATGCTCCCAGTTGGAGAAAGACTAACTTACAAAAGAATAGTCAACCCAATTCTCTTCCGGGAAATCTTGAAGAGAGTAATGGGAAGAAGGTTCCGGTTGTTCCTAAACGCACTCAGAAGTGGGTACCAAAGAAAGTCAATGATGCTTTGAGTGCGAAAAGGAATGATCTTCCAGAAAATTCCATGACTATGGAGAAGGCAGTATCCATGATGTTGGAACTTAACAAGTTCTTTGGAAAAATGGATTTGGATGTGGAAGGTTCTAAAAGTGATCACTTTCATGATAATCCAAAAGTGAAACAGAATAAGCCAAAAACTATAGATGGTGAAAATTCCATAGTTACGGAAAATTCTGCTTCAGTCACTTGTGGTGAGCAAGACATTGTTCACCTCAACACGACATGATTTTGTTGTAAGTGCATCCTCACCAAGGAACGCCCTGTAATGCATACGGTGAGGGAAGGACGAGAATTGGGGCGCACAGATTATGTTTGGTAAGGCTGTAGAATTCGATTGGATTCATCTAAAGAGGTGTGTCTATAAACTTGAGCAAGATTTGTGCATTTATTTATTTGCTTAGAGTACTTATAATGATCCACGTACCTTTCTTATCGTTCATTTCTACCTAACTTGATCTGTGTTTAAAGTTCTTAAATGTTTAGATGTGAAAATAATAGTTCCGGATGATTGGACTTCATGGTACACATACCAGGTATGCATACCATCATTTAAAATCAAAATCCAGGGATTTTAGTACGCATACCCGTTTGCATACTGCTCCAGGTCACGAAAATTCGTTTGTAAACCGGTATGCATACTGGCCTGTAGACGTCGATGTTCGGTAAACTTGTTTTGGCCGTAACTTCTTCGTACGAACTCGGAATGACCTCATTCTTTTTGCATTCTCTTCCTCTTTGAATTATGTTCAAATTGGAGATGAGGATTATTGAATAGTTAAGATTGGATATTGTTAGTCTCTTGTTTTTGAGTGTTTTGCTCCATTTCGTCGCACTTGTTCTACTTCTCTTGGACTTGGGCAGTTGGATTATTGGAGTAATCCTCTTCTAAGATCATTTGTATATTTTACAAGAATGATATTGGTGAGTCATAAAGAAGGAAGTTCAAATAAATGGGCAGTAGTACGCATTGCTATGGAATTCTTAAATGTTCACAATCATTTTTATGTGAACTATGGTGCATGGTCGTTAATGACTTTGTATGTTCTTGTTTGTTAAGAAAATCTTTTTATACGCCTTTGGTAGCTATTCTTGGTGTAAATCCGGGCGAAAAAGATTGATTCTACCCTCTAAGGACAAATCATCTTATATGTGCATTACGAGTTTGTCTTGATGTATAGGAAACTTCTTATGAGAATTTATTCTTGTTTTTGAGAAGGATTACTAGAGTTTGGAATAGCAGTTATTGTGAGTACACATAGCTATTTCCAACGATTTTCATCTTGCAATGTTTTTAGATTTATTTATTTAAATTCTAAAGTTTATTTGGAAGATGATTTTGCAGTATTAATCTTTATGATTTTATATATTGCAACTTGTTATGGGATATGTGTGTTTGCGTCCGTGAACTATGACTGTCCGATACGTGGTCAAAAGTTAAGTCTTTCATATGTCGATATGCAAGTATTGATAAAAGATAGAATGAACTTTTGACAAACAAAAGTTAAGCCTTTTATGTCATTATGCAAATATTGATGAAAGAAAGGATGAACTTTTGTTTACACAGATTAAAATCTATTATATGTCATTGTGCAAATAGTGATGAGAAATAGAATGAATCTTTGTATATTCCGCAGTATTGATCTTCCCTGATCCATATCTTTATGTAAATACTGTGCGGCTCCGTAAGTTCTCTTATGTGAGAATTACCGATTAAATTAATCATGGGTTCTCTTGTGGTTAATTTAATTGAGATTTTTGGATACAAATTCATATTCTTATGTGATTTGTTAATGTCCAAAGAAATCCTTCTTTTCTTGTGAAAGTAAGGTCGCTCTTGTTGTTCTTCCGGGAATGACATTTTATGGGGGAGAGTTCTTAATTGACTTGTGCTTAATTGCCAAATCTTTGTGGGGAGTGCGGTTGTGGAATACTATAGGGGTTATCTTGTATCTTTATAAACTCCTTGATGAATGCATTTAGTTTCGGATATATGATTGCATCTAAAAAAGTTCATATGTGCTTTCTTTTGGTCATGAAGTGTCTCTATGGAAATTTCATTAGGATCCCACTAGTTTTCGTACCTTTGCCAATTTTATTGACAAAAAGGGGGAGAATTAATGTGTAGTTCACACTACAAATACATATAGTTTTCGGATCATTATGTAAGGGGGAGGTATTGACTAAGGGGGAGTGATACATATCACCATAGTATTGTTGTCGAAGTTGTGATACAATTGAACTTTGATGTTGTGATACAATTGAACTTTGATATTGTGTAATAATACTATGACACTGTATAACAATGATTGAGAGCTATTGTTTTCACATTGTTATAGATGCGGAACTTCAACAACAATGATGCGGAATTGAATACCTTTGGAATCATTGGAGTACTTGGAAGTGACGAATATTTCGAGTAATGTTGAAGAACCAAGGAGATCAACCATGTGGATGAGAAGCTGCAAAGTTTATTTATTTTGTATTCCATATGTATTGATAGTTTTCTCACTAAAATTGACAAAGGGGGAGATTGTTAGAGCACTTTGCTCAACTCGAACTGTAGCGTTGCTATCTCAAGCTTGTTTGTTAAGTTTAGTTGCCAAAACTATAAGTCTTGATTTCTAGTCTACTTATAGCTAAGTCTCGGACTAGGATAGTAAGTGTAGTTGATCTCTAGACTCCATGACGTTCATCATGCAAAGACGAAGAACTACTCAAGGGACTAGTGGAACTTCATCGACAAAAGGGTATGTGGAGACTTGAACTTATCTATCACTCAAAAGTCTATCTATTTTATCTCCTATCTTGAGACAAAAGTCGTATTGATATATAGACTTCGATTATACACATTTGCTATTTCGATCCGATTTTATGTCGCTTATCTATTTCTCGAAATATGTGTTGGTAAGCTTTCACTTTGGCCAAGTTCATCTTTACTCGTGACGAAAGTCATGTTGATTATTTCAATAACTTGAAAATCTCTTTGATGAAAAATAGTTTGTGAATAACAACTATATAACATCCTCTAAGAAAGTTTCAATGATTGAAATGAGAGTTTAGAACATGTAACCATCTTTGGATATAAACATAGTATGTTCTCACATTTGTGTAAAAGTCCAAAACCAGGAACCCAAAGTATGCGTACCCGTACACGTACTGGCGGTTGTTGGAAATCCGGGAGAGTATGCGTACCCGTACGCGTACTGGCGGAAAGTTCACATCCGAGAATTTATGCTAGAGTTTGGAAGTGAAAAACTAACTCAATACGGTTACTTAAGTACGCGTACCTGTTCGCATGCTTAGGTAGGTTACTTTCTAAAATCGGTTTGTTCATGAACTAAAGCATTTATATATTAAGGAATGCAATTTTTGCAAACCGTGGCTATAATGTTCATGAATCGATTCGAGTGAATCAAAACCGATTTTGCTTCGATTGTGTCTTGTATACTTCTATGAGATCTAAGCAATTGAACAACTCTCTAACTAGTTCATTTGAGTCATTTGAACTAGTTATGGTGAAGATGAATTAGGTTGATATGAAAGTGCTCATATGGCTAACCATTGGTTAACTATTGTTGAACCAACTAAGTGTACACGTTTAGGTATGGTTACTCAAACCTAAATGAAGTTACATTTCATTTGTGTATAACAAGTGTAGATGGTGGATTTTCAACAAAGGTAAAAATCGTAAAATCATGATACTGCATGTTTCTGACACGTCTTCAGGCATGTGACGATTCATATTTTACGAGCCATGATGAATATGTTTCTCGAAAGGCCTCCACTAGCTGAGCGTTCGATACCTCGCATTTCATCATGACCTCTATGTAGAATAATATAATTGGGCGGTTCTCCGTATGATTGAGGACTTAACGCCTTCAGGACGTCGATGACACTTGTTGTTCCCTGACTACATAGAGATACCCACCTCTACATATAAGAACGATTGGGAGGTTCTCCGTAAGATTGGGAGCATTAACGCCTTCAGGACGTCGGTGACACTCATTGTTCCAACTATCAATATTCAATAATTCTTCGGAAAATTTACAATCTTTGCTAATATTCAAAACTATACGTCTTAGCAGACATGTTCGATCCATGAATTACTGAGCATTCGTCACTCATTCTCAATTCAACAAAACCTAGACTCATTGCCTAAATAGTCAAAAACCGACTTGAATACACGTCTGTCATGCAGACTCCACGAATCGTGAGACATCAATCATGTCACACATGGGGGATATCAATTAGGATTTTGGTCTGGCGGTCTACGACACGTGGATTCATCCACAATGAGAAGTGTGAGCAAGTCGTGCAACGGTTGAATGAGTTAGAAAATTAGTGGGTGGACGGTTAACCAAATCTCCGCACGACCTGGAACTGGTTTCACCTCGATCTCCCACTTTCCCACTCTTTCACTCAAGAAACCGTCACGCTTATAGGGATCAGTGTGTTCATTATTCTTGCAATATAAATAAGTCCAAAATCGAGGACAACAGGGCATTATCATCATTCGTCTACACAAACTCGATTAAAACTTATTCACAGAACTCAACATTCGGCAGTTCATCAATTTGCAGAAACCTTCAACACACCCACAATCCTTGATCATCATTGATCCCACACAATTCTCAGCTTCCCTTCTACAGATCAACCCATCTCCCTCTTTGTGACCGAATTGACTCTGGAACGGCCATTGACTTGGTTTAGGCCGGAGTCTTACAGATTGATCTCTCGAATCTAAGCACTCCCTTTGTAGTGCATCTGTGTGAGGTTCAGCAGTTTGCTCGGTCGAGGAGTCTCGTCCGCACGCTCGACTCTTCACTTTACCAAAAAACTAGCAAACCGTTTTTCCCCATCTACAACAAGCTAAGTTCGATCTAACGGTTGAAAGATATTAGCTTGAATCTAATCAGGTTTTCATCTAACGGTGAATATTGAATGCTTTGTTACCAAGGTAACTTAGATTGCAAACCCTGATTTGGAGAGTATATAAAGGAGAACTCTAGCAACTGGGAAACCTAATCCCCACACCTCCTGTGTGATACTAGTTGTATAATCTAGAGTCGATTCTCATTTAACCTTAGGTTTTTCATGAAACCCTGTAGGTTAACGACTTGAAGACTTCATTGGGATTGTGAAGCCAAACCCAACTATTTTCTTTGTAGTTGCGTGTTTAGATCTTGCCATGTTTTATCGTATTGAGTACTATCTTCTCTAAGATTTGCTCGAGATTGATCTCCGATAGGAAAGATTAAAAGTAGTCACAAACATCTTCGTCTCATCGTTTGTGATTCCACAATATCTTGTTTCGCTACCATACAATTAAGATTATTATGAGGTGATTGAGTAAATTATTGAAATTCTTGTTCTAAGCTCTCTCTCTCTCTCTCTCTCTCTCTCTCTCTCTCTCTCTCTCTCTCTCTCTTATTGAAATTATGATTTCTTCTCATCTTGATTCTTTTATATCTCATCTTATTCTTTCAATCCAATTCAAGAGTTGTTTTTGCATATTATTGTAGTGAAATCACTACAAGTGGTATCAGAGCACTCGATTCTGAGTGACCCTAAACCATGGTGAGTAAAGCTGAGTGTGAAGCTCTTAATAAACAACTAACATCAGTGATTCAGTCTAATGAGAATCTAGCAAAGCAGGTGTTAGAAATTAAAGCTAAACAAGATTCGCCGTCGCCGCTGCTGCTCACAACTATGATGGATATGTTCAAAACTGAATCCAGGAAGTTATTGGAAGAATTCAAGGAACAATCCACTAGATATGGTGGACCAATACTCAACAATCCACTGGTTCATAACACATAGAAGCGAACTGTTGGTCATTTCATACCTGGTGAGAACTCTAATTTTGCTCATACACACAAACTTAAGGTTGATTTTCCTAGATTTGACGGAGTAAATCCTAGGTCATGGGTAAGGAAGTGTAACAAGTATTTTCAGTTGCACCAAATGAATGAGGAACAAAAAGTACATGTAGCTTCCATGTATTTAGAAGGTAAAGCAGATGTATGGTTTCAGGATTATCAAGTTGGTAAGGAGGTTGTTATAAGGGAAACGTTTATGAAGGATATTTGTTTTCGTTTTCAAGAGTTGGGTCATGATGACATAGTGGGGGAGTTTAAAAAATTGAGTCAAGTAGGTACTGTTTCAGAGTAACAAGAAATATTTGAAGAGCTCAAGGCACTAATGTTAGCTAAGAATAAGCACCTCACTGAAGACTACTTCACATCAAGCTTTATTAGTGGGCTGAAGGAAGAATTAAGAATTGCGGTGCAAATGTTTTCCCCAGCTATTTTAGATAAGGCAATCTACTTCGCAAGAATGCAGGAGCTGCTTCTGGACAGTTCCAACAAGAAGGCCAAGATTAACAGACCACCACCATTGTACATTCCCCAGAGCCACAAAGTACAGTGCAGAGTCCAAAATCTAAATCTCTTTCACCTACAGGCACAATCCCTACTAGTCCAAAGTTTCCTCCAATAAGAAGACTCACTTATGCTGAAATGAAGGCCAGAAAGGATAAGGGATTATGCTACAATTGTGATGAAAAATTCAAGGTTGGTCACAAGTGTCAGAGACATCAATTATTTATTTATGTTATGAGGAGGAGCCAACTATGTCCGAAGAAGATTCACCCCTCTAGTTCTCCCTTAATACAAGAAGTAGCGGTCAATGTGGAGATATCAGTTCATGCCCTGTCATCACCAAGCACCATTAAGATTCATGATTCAAATATCGCACAACATATTTTCTTAGCGTGAGATTCAATTATTTCCTCGACTCGCGAGATGAGCTTGCGAGATTCATTATTTTTCATAACTCGCGAGAATGTAGTAAGACTCGAGAGAGTGTCTCGAGAGAAGGTAGCAAGACTCGAGAGAATGTCTCGAGAGAAGGTAGCAAGAGCACACGAAATCATTAAAAGGCTCGCGAGAATATGAGCCGTATGTGAGTCATGTCATCCATTATGTAGTGGTAGTGTGGGATTTCCACGCAACTACATATGCGCTAGAAAGCAGGGACCTGTCTTGTTGGTTCACGATGAGGAGGAGCCAACTAATCATCAATCAACAACGCCAAGAGAATTCGACGGCCGGAGAACATCGTCAATCACCACGCGAGAAAAGAAGAACACGAAGACTTTGGTCGAACATTTAACTCGAGAAGTGCAAAGCGAATCTGGAGAAAAGACAAAGATCGTTAATATGTTGAAACTTAGCTACTAAAACGAAGATGAAGAGTGGAGATTACTGCGTCGAAATATCTGGATTGTAACATGCTCAAACGGAAGTCTATGGAGTTTATTTAGATGCCGAAAATCGACAGAAACAACAACTCAGGAAGGAAGAAGAAAGGACGCGATGGGAAAAGTCATACGAGGGATAATAGTATCAAATAAGTTTTGTGAATTTTTTACCGTACTTACAAAAATAGGAACTGGATAGATGGTCATAAGCGCGATTGATGAATTCGGTAACACGGGTTCTTCGCAACAAAAAATGTTTGCATCTTAAACATTTCTTTCGTAGACGTTTGCGGCGAGGAACGAACGCTGTGTTCGCTTAAGATGTTTACCTCGCAAAGCTCACCCAACAAGAAACAAAATATCAAGGCAAAAGAATGGAAGAATGAATGAAAAGAATGAAGGCATGCGAAAATTTCACAAGAAAATGACAAGGGATTATCAAAGATCCAAATGTCAAAAGTACAGGGGGTACATTGCATACGAAGAAGAATCAATAAAATAACAATGGGACGAACCTTTATGGCGTACACCTAGTTCGCGAATAACATTTCGTAAGAGGCAAATGTAAGACCTAAAGTGCGTCATATAAGGGGTATCTCTCGACATGGCTCGGGGAAGGTTACACCGCTCCTCGAAGCTCGGAGTCATGGAAATTTGGGGCCCATGAAAGCTATCCGGAAGAGGTACCTTGGATTCCCAACTATATATATAAGGTTATACCTGCGACCGAGGGTCTCTTCCAAGGAAGAAGATTCACCCTCTAGTCGCGATCTCCCAATGGGCCATTGCATGAAAATGAAAAGGCGGCTCGCGACCAATAAAATAAAGACAAGAAGTAGAATGAAGAAATAACTCACTCATTCAACACTTTTTCAACGATTCTACCTTCGTAGATAAAAACAGGCAACAATGGATTACCGAAAAATATTTTATGTTCTTTATTTTCTCGGAAGAAGATGTTTATGTGGAATAATGACTTCGCATGAACAAGTTTCTTATTTAATATTTCTTATCCACTTATAAAGTCTTCTCGGTAATACGAGTCACACAATACTTCTTATATTTAGCATACTTCTTCATTAAGATTCATGGCATTACTCTAAACAAGCATCCCATTACAATTTTGGTGGATAGTGCACAACATAAGTACACCTCAACTTCTTAGACCATAACGAGAATTGCAAGGCTAAGTGGTTGCCTCGAAGAAAGGTAGCAAGAAAATCATTAAAGGCTCGCCAAGTTCCAAGTAGAGGAGAGCAGAGAGAGAAAGGGGAGGACACTTTTAGGAGGAGAGAGATATTTTTGAGATTTTCTTTATCATCTTCTTCCCCAAATAATTAGAAACAAGTTGGAGATTCTCAATGTAATTCAAATGTAACCTCAACAATCATAGTGAAGAATCGTGTCCTAAATTTCAATGGAAATTAATAAGATTTAGATCTACGGGGGTGTACAATAAGTTTCTAAACAAGCATCCCATTACAATTTTGTTTGATATGAGGGTCCTACCTCTAGGGGGATGTGACATGGTGTTAGGAGTAGATTGGATGAGAGGGATCAGTCCTGTAAAGTTTGACTTTAAGGAGTTAACTGTCTCCTTCAACAAAAATGGAAAGAATGTAGTATTACAAGGCATCACAGAATTTGCTAGCATTTCTCTCATGACAGGCAAGGAGTATGAAAAGTACAGGAGGAAACACAAGCATGGATTCATGGGGCACTTATTCTCTATTACTGGTGAGGAAAAACAAACTTCAACACCCCACCCCCTCCCTACAACCTTTATTAACTACTTTTCAATCCATTTTTCAAGAACCCACTGACCTTCCCCCCACCAGAAGCCATGACCACCATATACCAATACAACCATTTTCAGTTCCACCCAATCAAAGACCTTACAGAATTCCTTATATTCGGAAAGATATAGTGGAGAAATTGGTCAAGGAAATGCTAGCTTCTGGTGTCATTAGGCCAAGCCATAGTCCATTTTCACCCCCAATACTCTTAGTCAAGAAGAAGGATGGCAGTTGGAGATTTTGTGTTGATTATAGAAGATTGAATGAGATCACCATTAAGAATAAGTATCCAATACCAGTCATTGATGAGTTGCTAGATGAACAGAAGGGTGCTAAGGTGTCCACCAAGATATATTTAAGGGATGGATATCATCAAATAAGGGTCTCTCCTGCTGACATTCACAAGACAGCTGTGGATGGGGAAAACGGTCGCTGGTTTTTTTAGGAAAGTGAAGAGTCGAGCGTGTCGTCGAGACTCCTCGACCGAGCAAACTGCTTAACCTCACACAGATGCACTGCAAAGGGAGTGCTTAGATTTGAGAGATCAATCTGTAGGACTCCGGCCTAAACCAAGTCAATGGTCGTTCCACAGTCAATTCGGTCGCAAAGAGGGAGATGGGTTGATCTGTAGGAGGGAAGCTGAGAATTGTGTGGGATCAATGATGATCAAGGATTTTAGATATGTTGAAGGTTTCTGCAATAATTGGTGAACTGTGGAGTTCGAATAAGTTCTGATGGATTGATGAATTCTTGAGAGTAGTTACTCGAGAAATTCTATTTGGACGATTACTGATAGCTAGTGATCATTCGTTGTCCTCAATCATGGATTCAGAGACTTATTTATATTGTCAGAGTTGTGAACACCTTGATTCCTGTAAATGTGACGGTTTCATGAGTGGAAGAGTGAGCAAGTGGAAGATCGTGGTAAAGTCAGTTCCATGTCGTGTGGAGACTTGACGGATCGTGCACCCACTACGTTGCTAACTCCTTCAACCGTTTACACAACTTACGCATATTTCTCGTCGTGGATGAAATACACGTGCTGTAGGCCGCCAGACCAAAAACCTAGTTGTTATCCCCCAATTTGACGTGATTGGTGTCTCATGAATCATGGAGTCTGCATGACAGACGTGTATTTAGTTTGTCAGTTGTTGACTGATTAGACAATGAGTCTAGGTTTTGTTGAATCGAGCATTTTTGACAAATGCTCAGCGATTCATGAATGTTAATGTTGCTCAGCAAATATTGTAAATTCGACGAGTTGTTGAATATTGATAAGTTACTGAATATATGTGGATTATTCGAGCAACTGAGCAAGTATTGCTCGATTCTACGAAATACTGATAAATTACTGAATATTTATAGTTGGACCAATATTCGAGCAAGCGAGCAAGTATTGCTCAATTCGACGAACATCGAACATCGAGAATTTGACGAGCAATTGAGCAAGTATTGCTCAATTCGACAAAATAATGAATGTTGATGATTTGACGTACAATTGAGCAAGTATCGCTCAATTTAGCAAATTACTGAATGTTGATAATTTGTCGACAAATTAATGATAAATTACCAAATATTGATAGCTGGATCAATATTTGAGCAACTGAGCAAGTATTGCTCGATTCGATGAAACATTTATTGGTGACGTGACCCAATAAAATATTAAAAAATTAGTAAGATACCAAATATTATATGATTAATTCAGATGCTGGTTGATGAATCCATCATAAATTCATTAGTGTTTGAATCGTGCTCAGAGTGATGATTCGTGGAGCATTCATTCAAAACCCTAATTTCAGATCATAGTTGATGAATCGCTGAAAATAGGTCATGAGTGATAGAGGGACCGACCACATGGGATGATGGGCGTCCATGTGGTTCCCGGTGCTCGAGTGAGCATGCATCAGGGTTCTCAGTTTGAGGATTGGTGAAATAATGATGATTAAATGTTGGTTTCATCATTTATGAAATATTGCCGGGTTCGGCATTAGTGATAAAACCTAGGTATGAAAGATGGGGACCGACCAAGAGAGCATGGGACCAGCTCTTGGTGACCAGTTGCTGGCCGTTTGAGCAATCTCCAGGTTGGTTGGAGATAGTTTGGGCCCAATACGAGCAATTGAGCAAATTAGGTCAGAATTATGAAAACGTGTGGGACCGGCTTTGTGCAAGCCCTAAGGATGACTCTGGTCGGTCATGAAGGCATGCACTTGTTTTCGTGGTGCCCATGTCTCCGTACTGAGAGTTTCAGTATTTTCTGATGTGCGTTCGAGCAATGTTGTGAATTTTCAGAAGAGTTTCATCTTGACTGAAATTCTTGATTTTTGTTGGAATGAGCATGTATGCTCAATTGATCAATATTTTGTAAATATTAAAGTATTTTAACATTTAAAATTGCCGTGAGAGGCTAGCCGGTCGTGTGACCTGTTGGCTTTTGGTTTTTCATGATTTGAGCAAAATTTGAGAAGTTATGACGAAATCATGATTTTTGCTCAAACCAAGGAGTTTCATGAATTTAGGAAAATAATAATTATAAAAGACCAGGGATTGCAATGTGTGGGACCGGCCATGGCTAGGGCATGGCCGGCCGGCTATGTTGCCCGGTCTCGCACACCTTTCCCTATTTTATAATATTATTTTTCATTAATCCTAGGAGTTATGGAGAATCCATGAGTTTTTGTTGAAACAAAGGAGTTTCATGAGATTAGGGAAAATAATTATAAAAGCTAACGATTGTGAGGTGTGGGACCGACCATGGCTCGGGCATGGCCGACCGGCTAGGTTGCCCGGTCCCGCACACCTTTCCTTATTTTATAACATTATTTCATGAATCCATGAAGTTATGCAGGATTCATGAGTTTTTGCAAACACAAGGAAAGTTGCTAAAACCAAGGAGTTTTCATGAGTTCATGAAATAACAAAAAATAAGGAAAATAATGGAAGAGGCATGGATGGCTAGAAAGGAGAAATGGAGGAGAATCACGGCCGGCCTGTGATTACGGCCGTGGAGCCCAACAATTGACCCAAAGAATGAGGCGCCTCTTATTATTTTATTAATATTTATTGTTTTCTCCCTGTTTTGCGTAGGATTCCTTATTGTTTCATATTTTTGGATGCTCGTTCGTGCATCCAAGATCCTTCCCGTGAGTCGTGCATCATTGTCGAATACACTTGCACTGTTTTTGTGGGGCTTACTCGGTGATGATCCGGATGCCCGGTTATTGAGTATTTATTACTAATTTATGAAATTCTCATTTTATCATTTGTGGAGAATAATTCATGAAACTGAGTAATAAAAATGAATAGTTGATTATTATTAACTCATAGGATCAGATGTGGATTCGTCTATGAATTCAGAATAATAAAGCAAGCATTACCATCCTATGGGTTCGTGGATGCGACCATAAAATCAGAGTAATTAAAATTATAATATATCACCATTTCATGAGATCAACTGTGGATTCGATCATGAAATCGGAATAATGAGATAATATAGTATTTTATTGCCATTCTATGAGATCAAGCCGTGGATTCGATCATGGAATCAGAGCAATTGTTATTGCCATTCCATGGGTATCAGGCCGTGGATTCGACCATGGAATAGGAGCAATAATAGATTATTCTCAAATTCGATGGTGAATATCGCGGCGAAATTAATCTATTGCGAAAAGATATTAGCCACAAAGTGTCACATCTATTTTGAATGGTGCACAAATCGGGGATTCACGGTGTTGTTTACGACCTTAGTGTTCTCAATTAGTGTCCGCGAATCTATACACGGTCTCTCCACATAGTCGTGGAACGGTGAGTGTCACCGACGTCACGAAGGCGTCCGCCGCCCAACTATTCTTCTATGTGGAGGTGGGTCTCTCTCCTGCAAATCGAGGAACAAAGAGTGTCACCGACGTCCTGAAGGCGTTAAGCTCTCAATTTACGGAGAAACACCCAAATACGTTATTCTGCATAGAGGTCACGATGAAATGCCAGGGATCGAACGCTCAGCTAGTGGAGGATTTTCGAAAACATATTCATCATGGCTTCGTAAAATATGAATCGTTGTATTCCTGAAAGTCGTGTCAAAAACATGCCTCATGATTTTATGGTTTTAACCTTTGTTGAAAATCCACCATCTACATTAAGTCCCCTGCTTAGTAAGGAACAATCATGTTCCGTAGTAAGCATTAAATGGTGATTTTCAGTCGATGAGATCAGTGGTCGAGCTTAGTCTACAAAGGTAGTTTCAGAATCCTCGATTTACCCCAATGATGTCATGTACGAGCAAATGCACAGATGAGGACCCTGATAGCAAGATAAAGTGTCACCTCATATGCGCGGAAAGATAAGGCACTGCTGATTTGAGCGTTCAAAAGCCTAGTTATGGTCGGTGTAGGATTCATGGGCCCAAGTCCAAAAAAGGAAACCCATGTTTTATTAGGTTTTGGAAATAAATTTGATATAAAAGGAAGAAGCCCTAAAATTCTTTTTGTGTTTTGATTGACCGACCACTCTTCTCCTCTACATCACTTCACGAGCAAAGAAGAGGAAAATTCGCCGGAACCAAAGATCGCCGCCCGTCCGACCACCGTCTCGCAAATTCGTACGGCGCCGACAAAGAATTCCTTTTTTTTTTTTTTTTTTTTTTTTTTTTTGTTGTTGTATATTTCGTGATTGATGAGTTGTTCACAAAACCAAAAATCCCATGGTCGCATGCATACGTAGGATTTATGAAGGATTTTCAGAAAACGTATATATATGCTCGTTTGTTCGTTAGTTGAAGGAATGAGCAAAAATCCCTAATATGGAAGATATTCATAAACTTTGAATAAACATGGTCTAGTTGCAGTAGCAAAAGTTTTGGTTATTAGGTTTCATGAAAACCCAAGTTTGTTTTCGAAGCGTGAATTTTGCAAATACTTTTAAGAACGTAGGTTTGTTCGTAAAAATAATAAATAATAATCCTTAGGGTTAAAGGAATTTTGAAAAGACCCGGAGTTCATGATGAAAATTTGTTTACGAACTTTCAAAATTTTGTTTGAAATATGTAGACTTTTACAAAAATAGAAAAGACCCTCGTTTCGTAGACGAATGCTCGGTTGAGCAAAAAGTTTTTTTTTTTTTGTATTTACGTGAGTCATTAACTCACGATTTTTTTTTTTAAAAAGGTACGTGAGTTATTCACGTTTTATTAAATATAAATCAAGTTTTGATTTATGAAGAATTGTTGAAAGCAAACAATTTATGAGTTGATGAACTCGTAGTGTATGTATGAGTTTAGTGATTTTATAGTGTATGTACACGTAAAAATCAGCGAATGTTCACATGGAAAGTTATGTGAATTATTCATATGTTTTTGCTCGGCTTTGCAGGTGTTTATCGGTAAAAATCGTTTCTGCCGATTTCGGTAAATTCGGTAGGTGAGTGAGAAACTGGTTCAAACCCTAAACAAATGTGCTGCACGTGAGCACTTTATAGATTCGAGAGATCAATATGTACAAGTCCGTCCTAAACCAAGAAATGGCCGTTCCCGGACTTGCTTCGGTCACAAAGTGGAAGAGAAGGGTTGATTTGGGAGGGAAGCCAAGAAAGGTGTTGAGACCAGACAATGGGAGAGTAGTATCTCGACTTGTATCGTAAAGTGAAAGCTTGGGAAGCTTGCAAGAGATGAAAGCTTTTGGAAGAGCTTGCAAAGTTGCCTTTCTAAGAGTGTAGTATATTTCTCCCGACCGAGACTTGTTGTCCGGTGGAAATAGGTAAGACCTATTTATACAAGTCGAGATTGAAACGTACTACGGCCTCATGAAGGAAGAGAGTAAAGGGTGAAATAATGGGAGGAGGTGGTAACCGCATGGTGTTAATGGGTGAAAACGTTTTTACCATTATTTCCTCATTTATTTGACCGCTTTATTCCTTTTCACGCTTTCTTAATGTGAGCATAGTGTACGCCGCAAGTCGTGACCGCCAAACCAAAACCCCGGAAAGTATCCCCCGGTTTGTGTTGATATCTCGAGTGTTGGTTGCACCATGAGTGCAAGTGGCGCCGCTAGTGGCGCGTGTGGCATGTGCCATTGGCATGTGCGAAATGCCCTTGTTGCGGGTTATACTTGAGGGCAAGTGGCAATGCCGTAGCTGCTAGTGGCGTGCGTGGCATGTGCCAATGGCATGTGCGAATGCCGTGGTGGTAGGTTGTACGTTGAGTGTAAGTGGCAATGCCGGAGGCTGCTAGTGGCGTGTGTGGCATGTGCCAATGGCATGTGCGAATGCCTTGGTGGTAGGTTGCATGGTTTGCAAGTTAGGCTACCAGCGTGTGTGTTTGGCATGTGCCAATGGCATGTGCGGAATGCCTTGGTGGTAGGTTGCACGCTTTGCAAGTTAGGCTACCAGCGTGTGTGTTTGGCATGTGCCAATGGCATGCGTGGCCGCTGGGGCCGTGGCTTTGGGAGGAAAAGCTACCAGCGAGCATGTTGGCATGTGCCAATGGCATGCATGGCCATTAGGGCCGTGGCTTTTGTCGGAAAAGCTACCAGCGAGCATGTTTGGCATGTGCCAATGGCATGCGTGGCCATTAGGGCCGTGGCTTTTGTAGGAAAAGCTACCAAATGAGCATGTTGGCATGTGCCAATGGCATGCGTGGCCATTAGGGCCGTGGCTTTGGTAGGAAAAGCTACCAGTGAGCATGTTGGCATGTGCCAATGGCATGCGTGGCCATTAGGGCCGTGGCTTTGGTAGGAAAAGCTACCAGCGAGCATGTTGGCATGTGCCAATGGCATGCGTGGCCATTAGGGCCGTGGCTTTTGTAGGAAAAGCTACCAGCGAGCATGTTGGCATGTGCCAATGGCATGCGTGGCCATTAGGGTCGTGGCTTTGGTAGGAAAAGCTACCAGCGAGCATGTTGGCATGTGCCAATGGCATGCGTGGCCATTAGGGCCGTGCCTTTGGTAGGAAAAGCTACCGGCAAGCATGTTGGCATGTGCCAATGGCATGCGTGGCCATTAGGGCCGTGGCTTTGGTAGGAAAAGCTACCAAATGAGCATGTTGGCATGTGCCAATGGCATGCGTGGCCATTAGGGCCGTGGCTTTGGTAGGAAAAGCTACCAGCGAGCATGTTGGCATGTGCCAATGGCATGCGTGGCCATTAGGCCGTGGCTTTTGTAGGAAAATCTACCAACGAGCATGTTGGCATGTGCCAATGGCATGCGTGGCCATTAGGGCCGTGGCTTTGGTAGGAAAAGCTACCAACAGCATGTTGGCATGTGCCAATGGCATGCGTGGCCATTAGGGCCGTGGCTTTTGTAGGAAAAGCTACCAGCGAGCATGTTGGCATGTGCCAATGGCATGCGTGGCCATTAGGGCCGTGGCTTTGGTAGGAAAAGCTACCAGCGAGCATGTTTGGCATGTGCCAATGGCATGCGTGGCCATTAGGGCCGTGGCTTTGGTAGGAAAAGCTACCAGCGAGCATGTTGGCATGTGCCAATGGCATGCGTGGCCATTAGGCCGTGGCTTTTGTAGGAAAAGCTACCAAATGAGCATGTTGGCATTTGCCAATGGCATGCGTGGCCATTAGGGCCGTGGCTTTGGTAGGAAAAGCTACCAGCGAGCATGTTTGGCATGTGCCAATGGCATGCGTGGCCATTAGGGCCGTGGCTTTGGTAGGAAAAGCTACCAGCAAGCATGTTGGCATGTGCCAATGGCATGCGTGGCCATTAGGGCCGTGGCTTTGGTAGGAAAAGCTACCAGCGAGCATGTTTGGCATGTGCCAATGGCATGCGTGGCCGACTTGGCCTAGGTTGCATGGTTTGCAAGCCTAGGGCGCTATATTTGGCATGTGCCAATGGCATAGCGGCTTGGAAATATGGCTTGTGGTGCGTGTTGGCATGGTGCCAATGGCACGTACGGCCATGTTGACCTAGTTGCACGTTTTGCAAGTCTAGGGCGCTATATTTGGCATGTGCCAATGGCATAGCGGCTTAGTTTGGCATGGTTGCCAATGAGTGCGATACGTAGTTTGGTTTTGGTGTCGCTTCCATGGTGCGCAGTGTGCGGCTTGGTTTTTGGCGTTGTTGTCATGGTGCGCAGTGTGCGGCTTGGTTTGGCATTGTTTCCATGGTGCGCAGTGTGCGGCTTGGTTTGGCATTGTTGCCATGGTGCGCAGTGTGCGGCTTGGTTTGGCATTGTTGCCATGGTGCGCAAATGTGCGGCTTGGTTTGGCATTGTTGCCATGGTGCGCAGTGTGCGGCTTGGTTTGGCATTGTTGCCATGGTGCGCAGTGTGCGGCTTGGTTTGGCATTGTTGCCATGGTGCGCAGTATGCGGCTTGGTTTTGGAATTAGGGTTCTGTGTCGAAAACCCAAATCTGGTATTTTGAAAAAATACCCCTATTAATTATTTACACCTGAGTTAAATGCTCTTAGTTAATGTGTTGCGGGTAACACTAGGTCATATGGTTTTACGATTTTACCCCTTGTTTAAAAACCACCATCAACATTAAGTCCCTGCTTAGCTCGGAACAGGGGCTTTGTTGCGAGGTAAGCATAAGATGGTGACAAAATATCAACAAAGAAACCGTAAAGAGAATTGAGGAGGCTTGTCTGACCTTTTATAAATAGGATTTGGAAACCTTGCCTCTGGTAGTTTTGCACAAATCGGAGGCTAGCACAATTGGTGGGGCCGGCGCAGCTTGGGCGACGTTGGGAAGTTGGCGTGAGTCGGGAACCGAGTGTGTTAGCTGGTGGGACCGCGCGGGTGGTGTGAAAGTCGTGCGTGCTTGTGGGCGTGACTTGGGAAATCGAGCGTGCTAGCTGGGTGGGACCGGCGCAAGGTGTGCGTGCTACGGAGGCGTGGCTTGGGCGGTTATTGGAAGTCGGTGCGATTGGTGGGGCCGGTGCAACTTGGGCGACATTGGGAGGTTGGGCGCCCTTGTGGGCCCGCTTCTTACACGCACGATTTTGGTAAAAGGAAATCCTTCCCTATTTGAAATCCTCACGCCTATGTATATAAAGTCCCTTTCTCCCATCTTGCACTTTCATCTTTTCATCCTTTCCTACCAAATGACGAGTCATAAAGAAGAACCCGGTTCCGTGTATGTCTTCCAGTACTTCCTTTTATGTAGGTGTAAACCCTAGGCGTTTTTCTTTGCGCATATAATTTCCTGGCGTGTCTCTTGTAGAAAACATTGTATGTATGCAACCAAGGGAAATACTGCATATATTATTCGAACCCGTAGGAAAGTGCTCCATATATTATTTTGAACCCGAAGAAGGTTACTGCAGACGCGCTTGAGCCCGTATAAAATACCGCGTATGTAACTTTGAACCACGAAGAAAATCTGCGTGTGCGTCTTGAACCCGTAGAGAATATCGTATATGAATCCCGAAGAAGAATACCGTATATATGCTCCATATGACTTGAACCCGCGGAAATATTGTATATATGATTTTTCGGTCCCGAAAGAAATCTCGCGTCGTGCGTTTTGAACCCGTAGAAAATGCTCCATATATAATTTTGAACCCGAAGAAGGATACTGTAGACACACTTGAACCCATATAAAATACCGCGTATATAGTTTTGAACCCGAAGAAAATTCTACGTATATAGTCTTGAACCCGAAGAAAATTCTGCGTATATAGTCTTGAACCCGAAGAAAATTCTGCGTATATAGTCTTGAACCCGAAGAAGATACTGCGTATATAGTCTTGAACCCGAAGAGAATTCTGCGTATATAGTCTTGAACCCGAAGAAGATACTGCGTATATAGTTTTGAACCCGTAGAGAATACACCCTCCTCTTTTATTTATTTATTTCGGGTTTTCCTTTTGTTGGGCGCAGTTATGTGTCAGGGAGATAATTTTTTTTTGTGTGTGCAGGCATCTTGTTACTAAGTTGTTATTAAGAGATCCGACAAGATGTTACCTGAACAAAATTTTGCTTCATCAAAGGATGTCCATAATTCCAAACCAAACACGGATGATGAGTTCTTCGCCAAAACACTTGTCTCCGCTCGGAAAAATCACCCAGGTTTCGTGCAAATTTTGTTAACCGGTGGTGAAGATGAAAGGAAGACACGTTCGGTTCGCCCAGAGAACACCATACGGTTCTGTCTTCAAAAAGGGGTATACTCCTCTTCCAACATTGATTTCAGGATGTGTCAAATCCCCATTGCGTTCTTTTGATATATGGGTTGAGTTCATGGTGAGTAAGGAGCACATAAACACCAACCTGACTCGAGCGCAGATTATTGATGCTTTGTCGAGCTTCAATAAACCTCCGTATTAGGAAGGATATCCCGGGCTTGGTTGCTTTCATCTCCGAGATGGTGTTCGGACACCCATACAATCATATGTAGATGGGGTGAGATAACTTTCTCCTTGGAGAGTGTGGCTCTCTTCTTGAATCTTCCCAGAATCGGGAACCTTAAAATCCAATTATCCGAAAGTGAGGTGAAGATGCGGGATGACCTTGCCGCTAAGTTGGGAGATTACGCTCGAAAAGACTCCCACCGCGAAGTCGAAGGATTCTGTCCGAAAGAGGATGAAAGGTGCTTTTATAGTGGGTGGATGTCTCGGTGGTTTCCGGACGAGCTGGAACCCGAAACGAAAGCAAATGATCTTTATGTTGCAAAGATTTTGGCTCTCCGGTTTGTCTAGAGACATTTTTGATGACGGTTTCGGCAAGAAGGAAATAAGACCCGAGTTGCTAGCGGTTGTTGTGAAGTTAGCAAAAGGTGAAGTTCTTCCCATTGGCAAGCTATTCCTCGGTTCCTCGTATGTGCATCCGGATCACCTAGTTGCGAACATGCGAGTTTCAATGGTTTCATGAAAGTGAATTCATATGTGCATGTTGCTTTTCTGCAAGTCCGCTATGGGAGCACTTTGAGAAGTATGCTCAAACCGATGCCTTCGATTCCCGCGAGTTGGGGGTTCCCGAATTCTTCGATGGGTGAACAAAGGCGTCAAAGGTTGGCGTGAGCTTGGTTAGTCTTCTTGATAAGTCGTATGAAATCAATTTTCGCCCATGGGAGCCGGTCCATAGGTCGGTGACTCAAATTGACACCTTTGCTTCGCTCTCCGCTCATGTCTTTGTCTTCGATGGCGATTTGAGCGTCAGGTGAAAACTTGTTCATTCAAAGCCGCTTGTCCGGTTATATGCCATCTTTCTTCATGGGGTCTTTCCGGATAGCTGCACAATATTGACCGTGCTTTCGTCACATGGGTTTCGATCAAGGGGTACCTCTTGCTTACCAGCCGGTGCTTCCTAAGGATTCATTGCGTGCCGCCCTCAATGCCAGTGCCCTCGATCCGGGTATCCGCCTTCCCTTCTTACAAATGGGAAGAGTAACTTCGACGACCTTTGGCTATAATGAGTTCTGGTGCGACGAGTTTATTATGATCCAAGCTTTTGTGAATAACGTGGTGGAGAACGTTCGTTGTAAACCTTCCCTAGCAGCTTTGAAGAAGTATCCAATGTTGAGAGATCTCAGCGAAAAGTTGCCTAGCAACTCCTGAAAGTCCCCGGCCAAGGAACGGAGAACGAAAATCGTGTTTGGCGGGTTCCAGACGGTTTCAAAGATCCTCCCACGGCTCTCGTGTCTTTCGGTTCTTCCAATAACCGGGTATGTGTCGCTTCTTCATTGGTTTTGCCTCAAAAGCGTGAATTTCTGCTGAAAACATGTGTCTTGTTTCTTCCAGGGCTTCGGTAGTGTTAATGCTTTCGCTGCTCTTGCTGATAGGTGTAGAATACACCGTATTTACTATATAGAGTTTATGCTTTCTTTGCTATTTTTCTTGTGAATCATGTACTTTACGCGTGGTTTTGAGTTATTAGGTACTACGAGTCGCACGGAGGAAAAGAAGCGGAAATCACCCAAATTGAGTCAAAGGGCGAAATTGTCATTTCAGGGGCGAACACTATCTGGAGCCCGATCAAAGTTAAGGGGCAACTTTTTGGAGAAATACTAGACGCAGTCCAGCTGAGGTTAAGGGGCTGTAAATTGGTTAGCCCCTATCAAGAATGAACTAATGTCTATATCCTACCCTACTTCTACCCCTACCCTAAATTGAGAGAAATCAGAGAGGAGGCGACACCTGAGTGAGAAACTCAGAAAGGAAATTGGTGGTATTGATGAGCACAAGACCGATGGAATTAGGAGTATTAAAGAACCTGATGCTGTGGATTCAGAGATGAATGGAGAAGGACCGAATGAGGAAATTAAGGCGGCCATGGAGATCGATGTGTTGAGAGAAATTCAGAGATAGATTGAGAAGAGAGAGAGAACTCGTTCTTGTTCGATTCGTTAGTTTTGAGTCTTTGGTTGAGTGAACCCAGAGAAGATGATGAAATTGAGGTTTGCGGAATGGGTTTTTGCCGTGAATCGTGAAGGGTTTGCTGGTGATAATAAGCTCGGGGTTTTGAATCGAAAGAAGAAACTGGATCTGTAACCAAGAACATACATGGAAAATAAGATGGAGTCATTGATTTTGTTGCTATGATGGGATGAGCCGATGCCGTGATTGTTGTTGTTCTCAGAAGCTGTTGAGGAAATGAAGAGAGGCTATAATGTGCAGGTAGTATATGGTTCGATTTGGTTTGCACTTGACAAGGTTTTGATTGAGAAATCAGCCATGAAGCTGCTGCTACTTCCATTGAGAAACGATGATGACTAGATGCAAGTGCCAGTGGAGAACTTATGATGCTGAAATGGAGGTGAAGCTGAGTGAGGACTTAACTAAAGATGTTGCAGCTGAGATGCTGTTGGTTGAGCAGGTTCACAATTCAGATGAATATGCAGCTGGAGCTGGTGATTTTCATGGCATGAGAAATGGCAGTTCTGGTGGTTATAATGGGAAGGTTGCATTGCAGCTGAAGGAGTATGGAACTCAGGGATTAGTGTGGTTTTGGCAGAATGAGATGAAGAGCAGTGAGTCACAGGGAATTGCGAGAATAGCGAGGTGGTCTTGGCTTTATTGTATGCGACTGGAGAATTAAAGCGGGAGATGGATGTCTTTGTATTTTGCAGCTGGGCTTGATGCAGAATTGCAGGTGATCAAAGGGAGAGTATGTGTGCAGCTACAGAAAGGTGATAGGACTGGTGGAGTCGCGGCTTCATAGCGACAATGCAGCTCAGGGGTGTTGGTGCTTTACTGGTGGTGCTTGATGTGGCATTATTTGGCAGGGAATGATAGCAGATGCCTCAGCTGCAGTCAGAGCAGCAATGTGAGCTGAAAAATGCTGTGCTGGTGATTGTTTGGTGGACTTGAAAGCAGGCTGGTACTGAACTGTAGATAGAGCATTGAGATGGAGCTCGAGCATGTGGTACACAGAACCAAAGTGAATGAGAGTCCAGTGCGGTGGAGATATATGATGGCGGGAATGTGGTTTGCAAAGAAGTCCGAATCAATGAGGAGAACATGGAAGAGATGGCCTGATGGCAGCCGCAGCTCGGTGCGTGTTTACATGGGGTTTGCATATTGAAACTGGCAGTGAAGTTGGTGGTATTCAATGAGTGCAATGTGCAGGTGAGCTGAGATTGCAAGGTTGCGAGACAGATGTGGATTTGTGGCTGTGAGATTCAGATGGTGATGTATGAATGTTGAACTGAGCATTACAAGGGAATGAGCCATAAAGAGGAAATGGTGGTGCACAAGAAGGAAGAGTTGAAATTGCGGTGGTAGTGGAATGACTAACGGTGCTAATGAGTGAGCCAAATGGAGGGAAATACTGAATTTTTGGTGTTGGTGCTGATAAGATGTTGATCCCTGTGGTAACAGTAATTGTAGAGAAGTTGGGCGTTGTATGCTTGGCAGTTCTGAATGTGTTGAGAATGAAGAAATCACAGGGAAGATTGAATTAGTTGTACACAGCCATCATGGCTGGAAGTGCACTGGCGATGCACAATCATGGTGCAGCAGCAAAGTCAGGCATGTGCAATGGCTTGGCCGAATTGCTCGGACCCGGTCGGAATGCGACTCTCAATCCACGATCACGACTCATCCAACTCAGCCTTGTCACCCAGCTGACTCACCCTGACTCATTGACCCGACCGAGTTGACCCAGTTGACCCGACCGATCCAACCCGTTGACCGGTGACCGGTTTGACTTTGCCGGTCACCTGAGCTAGATTTCCGGTGACTTTTCCGGTCGGATTCCGGCCATAATCCCAGTTTTCCGGCGAGCGTTTTTGGGACAGAATTTCTACACGGGTTTCTCTCTCTCGTGGGCCGGGTGAATTTCCAACTAATGGACTTTGAAGACAAAACCTAATTTTGGAAGGAGTAGAGCTATAAAAGAGAAGACTTTCTCAAAACACATCTATTATCTTTAATTCTTTTATTTATTCTTTTTCCTCTACTTTTGTTCTAGGGTTTAGAAACATGAAACTTCTCTTTCTTCTTGTTATGAACTCCATGAATACGAGCTAGAGTTTTTATTATTGGTTATGGAATAAGTTGGATTTCCAAATATGGGTTCTTGTGCAATAAATTAGTTTTCTCTCATATTATCGTTTATGATTCACCATGAATATTGTTACATGATTTGAATGCTTGTTAGTCGAGTCGCGAATCGATTGATTTTGCTTTCATCTTTATTGCTAGATTAGGGTTATTATACGCAAAAGTGATAATTCCGGATTGCAAGTAGCATAAATATGATTATAGTTTGTAGTGATATATTCTTATGATCATATGTGAACCATAACCTTTGTTAAATCGGATTAGTGCGCTTTCCACGTTCGATTGCTTTGATTGGCCTGATTTCATAGAACCTAATGCATCTAGGGAATTAAACTTGATTAGTGCTTTTACACGTTAGGTTGTTCCTTTAGGTAGAATTCATATTCGCATCTTTTAATGTGTTTGTTGATGACATGAGGAGATTTAAGGGATATTCTTGCGATCAAGGTATTCTAGGGTCGTTGATAAAAGTTGAGATTAAAATATCAATTCTAGTTATTGTGGTGAAACCATGTTTGTGATTGAAGACGAAATCCATGACCAATACTTTCTCATCCGTGACTTGATTACTTGTTTGCTTATTTCTTTATTTGTTTTATTTAGTTTATTATAATCACAAAATCCTCGGTGTTTTATATAGGAAACCATAACAATTTGACAACCTAGACCTCTCTGTGGGATCGATCCTTTCTTGCCCTTGCTATATTTATATTTTGAGTAGTAAGAAAGTGTAATTTATTTTTGACGCTTACGACAGCGATCACTTGCTCGTTGCCAGGAGACGGCAATTTCTTCAAAGAATTGCAACAGCACTGAGCCTTCTCATAGCGGTGATGAGTCAGAGAAAGAAGAAAGTTCGACGAGTGAGAGTGATTCCTCTGGCAGCACTGGTTCTTTTTCGGGAAGTGGTTCGGTGAGTTCCGCGCTTCTTTTCTTTCTTCTTCAGTTTCTTCTTTTGAAAAATGTCTGACTCAAGTTCGCAGAGGAATCCGATTCGGAGGACGATTCTGGGGTAGAGCCACACGAAAACTTGCCTTTGGTGGCACCGCCGCGACTTGGAGATGAGAGTTAGCCAATTGCCGAGCACGGATGTGGCTCAAACAATGTGGATGATTCTCCGATGGTTGCTTTGCCGTAGACATGGAAGAAAACCCTCTGCGAGTCGTGAGGCCAGTGCATGCGCCGTTTTGATCCTCCGTACTTGGTTCCTTATCCGGTCATGTGTTTGGTTGGCGGCTTCAGTCGTGCGGCTAAGCATGAGGCGTTGTACACCGAATCTGGGATAAGTACGGACATATGGCCACAACCAAGAAAGTCACTAGTCGATTTGCGCTGGCTAAGCGTGTAGAAGAGGCTTTATCTTCCATCGAGGATATGCGTGAGGTGACCGGTCACACCGTTTCAAGACGTTATTGCCGATCGGGAGCACCATCGCGACGTGTGCGTAAAAGGAGTTCAACACTTCGTGGTTTGTCGAAGGCCTTCTGAGATCCAAAAGTTGAAAAATGCGACAACCGAAAGCCTTTCCACCGAGGAGATTGCACAACAGAGGTAGAACTCGAAAAGCTTTCCAAGATGTTGACTATGAAGAGAGCGGCTCTTGAAGATGCAAAGTTGACTTTCTCCAAGAAGAATGACCTTTGTTGGATGATTTTCCTTGAATGTTTCTCTGTTAAACTTTCATTTAGGTTCTCTCTCTCCTTTTTTTTTGAAAGACATATTGGATGTCTGGTTCAAAGTTTGACCGGTTTTGGTAGACAGCTGGTAGCTTTTGAGGATATTGGATTATTTCTGGGATGAATGGTTTTGATAGTATGACTCTAATTATGCTTTGGGAAAGGAATATTGCTTTTATGAAAGTGTGTGCTAGCAATAGGCACAAGAGTATGACGGTTTTATTAAGAACCTAAAAACAGATCGTTTATCTTGCCCAATCTAATTTTACTCACTTGCAAACACGCCCCTCTTCAAGTAAAGGCGGATTTGCTGGTAGCATCGCCAGCAAGTCCCCAATCGCTGGTAGCATCTTCAGCGAGTCCCTAGTTTCCTCATGTAGTTTTTGTAACTGGTAACCGGGTCGTCTGGTGGTTGAGTCGGATCGAGTGGTAGCATCTTCGGCAAGTCCCCAGTTTTCTCGTGTAGTTTTTACAACTAGTAACCGGGTTGCCTGGTAGTTGCATCGGATTGAGTCGCCTTCCCCCACCATCTTGACATCTGGGTCGAAGAACGAGATCGACAGTCTGACATTGTAGCCGATAGATCAATCCTCCCGCTGTGGTCGCCAATTGTTTATGGGTAAAAATCGTTTCTGCCGATTTCGGTAAATTCGGTAGGTGAGTGAGAAACTGGTTCAAACCCTAAACAAATGTGCTGCACGTGAGCACTTTATAGATTCGAGAGATCAATCTGTACAAGTCCGGCCTAAACCAAGAAATGGTCGTTCCAGACTTGCTTCGGTCACAAAGTGGAAGAGAAGGGTTGATTTGGGGAGGGAAGCCAAGAAAGGTGTTGAGACCGGAATACCCGGGAGAGTAGTATCTCGACTTGTATCGAAAGTGAAAGCTTGGGAAGCTTGCAAGAGATGAAAGCTTTTGGAAGAGCTTGCAAAGTTGCCTTTCTAAGAGTGTAGTATATTTCTCTTTGACCGAGACCCATTGTCCGGTGGAAATAGGTAAGACCTATTTATACAAGTCGAGATTGAAACGTACCCTGGCCTCATGAAGGAAGAGAGTAAAGGGTGAAATAATGGGAGGATGTGGTAACCGCATGGTGTTAATGGGTGAAAACGTTTTTACCATTATTTCCTCATTTATTTGACCGCTTTATTCCTTTTCACGCTTTCTTAATGTGAGCGTAGTGTACGCTGCAAGCTGTGATCGCCAAACCAAAACCCCGGGAAAGCATCCCTCGGTTTGTGTTGATATCTCGAGTGTTGGTTGCACCTTGAGTGCAAGTGGCGCCGCTAGTGGCGCGTGTGGCATGTGCCATTGGCATGTGCGGAATGCCCTTGTTGCGGGTTGTACTGAGCGCAAGTGGCAATGCCGAGCTGCTAGTGGCGTGCGTGGCATGTGCCAATGGCATGTGCGGAATGCCTTGGTGGTAGGTTGTACGTTGAGTGTAAGTGGCAATGCCGAGCCGCTAGTGGCGTGTGTGGCATGTGCCAATGGCATGTGCGGAATGCCTTGGTGGTAGGTTGCATGGTTTGCAAGTTAGGCTACCAGCGTGTGTGTTTGGCATGTGCCAATGGCATGTGCGGAATGCCTTGGTGGTAGGTTGCACGCTTTGCAAGTTAGGCTACCAGCGTGTGTGTTTGGCATGTGCCAATGGCATGCGTGGCCATTGGGCCGTGGCTTTGGTAGGAAAAGCTACCAAATGAGCATGTTGGCATGTGCCAATGGCATGCGTGGCCATTAGGGCCGTGGCTTTTGTAGGAAAAGCTACCAAATGAGCATGTTTGGCATGTGCCAATGGCATGCGTGGCCATTAGGCCCGTGGCTTTTTGTAGGAAAAGCTACCCCGAGCATGTTGGCATGTGCCAATGGCATGCGTAGCCATTAGGGCCGTGGCTTTTGTAGGAAAAGCTACCAAAGCATGTTGGCATGTGCCAATGGCATGCGTGGCCATTAGGGCCGTGGCTTTGGTAGGAAAAGCTACCAATGAGCATGTTGGCATGTGCCAATGGCATGCATGCGTGGCCATTAGGGCCGTGGCTTTGGTAGGAAAAGCTACCAATGAGCATGTTGGCATGTGCCAATGGCATGCGTGGCCATTAGGGCCGTGGCTTTTTGTAGGAAAAGCTACCAGTGAGCATGTTGGCATGTGCCAATGGCATGCGTGGCCATTAGGGTCGGGCTTTGGTAGGAAAATCTACCCGGCGAGCATGTTGGCATGTGCCAATGGCATGCGTAATATTAGGGCCGTGGCTTTGGTAGGAAAAGCTACCCGGCGAGCATGTTGGCATGTGCCAATGGCATGCGTGGCCATTAGGCCGTGGCTTTTGTAGGAAAAGCTACCAAATGAGCATGTTGGCATGTTCCAATGGCATGCGTGGCCATTAGGGCCGTGGCTTTGGTAGGAAAAGCTACCAATGAGCATGTTGGCATGTGCCAATGGCATGCGTGGCCATTAGGGGCCGTGGCTTTTGTAGGAAAAGTTACCGGCGAGCATGTTGGCATGTGCCAATGGCATGCGTGGCCATTAGGGCCGTGGCTTTGGTAGGAAAAGCTACCAGCGAGCATGTTTGGCATGTGTCAATGGCATGCGTGGCCATTAGGGCCGTGGCTTTGGTAGGAAAAGCTACCAGCGAGCATGTTGGCATGCGTGGCCATTAGGGCCGTGGCTTTTGTAGGAAAAGCTACCAGCGAGCATGTTGGCATGTGCCAATGGCATGCGTGGCCATTAGGGCCGTGGCTTTGGTAGGAAAAGCTACCAGCGAGCATGTTTGGCATGTGCCAATGGCATGCGTGGCCATTAGGGCCGTGGCTTTGGTAAGAAAAGCTACCAGCGAGCATGTTGGCATGTGCCAATGGCATGCGTGGCCATTAGGGCCGTGGCTTTGGTAGGAAAAGCTACCAGCGAGCATGTTTGGGATGTGCCAATGGCATGCGTGGCCGACCTGGCCTAGGTTGCATGGTTTGCAAGCCTAGGGCGCTATATTTGGCATGTGCCAATGGCATATCGGCTTGGAAATATGGCTTGTGGTGCGTGTTGGCATGGTGCCAATGGCACGTACGGCCATGTTGACCTAGTTGCACGTTTTGCAAGTCTAGGCGCTATATTTGGCATGTGCCAATGGCATAGCGGCTTAGTTTGGCATGGTTGCCAATGAGTGCGATACGTAGTTTGGTTTTGGTGTCGCTTCCATGGTGCGCGAGTGTGCGGCTTGGTTTTGGCGTTGTTGTCATGGTGCGCGAGTGCGGCTTGGTTTGGCATTGTTTCCATGGTGCGCAGCAGCGCTTGGTTTGGCATTGTTGCCATGGTGCGCAGTGTGCGGCTTGGTTTGGCATTGTTGCCATGGTGCGCGAGTGTGCGGCTTGGTTTGGCATTGTTGCCATGGTGCGCAGCAGTGCGGCTTGGTTTGGCATTGTTGCCATGGTGCGCAGGGTGCGGCTTGGTTTGGCATTGTTGCCATGGTGCGCAGTGTGCGGCTTGGTTTGGCATTGTTGCCATGGTGCGCAATATGCGGCTTGGTTTTGGAATTAGGGTTCTGTGTTGAAAAACCCCTAATCTGGTATTTTGAAAAAATACCCCTATTAATTATTTACACCGAGTTAAATGCTCTTAGTTAATGTGTTACGGGTAACACTAGGTCATGGGGTTTTACGATTTTACCCCTTGTTTAAAAACCACCATCAACAGCAGGTTTGAAAGAACGAAAAAGTTTCGAGGTTTTACGCTGTTATCACTGAGTTCGTGAAATCGTAAATAGGTAAGGGTTTAGGATTACCGTTTTTTTTTTCAGACGCTGATTGTGAGCATCGTAATTGTTTGATTGCTTTAATTCCATTGTATTGATGAAACTCGTGTGGAATGTTGCAACGATTTTGCGGAGATGACTCGATTCCGTAATGATGCTGAAAGTGACGTTTCCAGAGAAGACACTTCTGGAGATGATGATTGCTCCAGGGATGGCAATTCTGGAACTTCTCAGGGGAATGAGGAAATTCCCAAACCTAAGAAAATTCCAAGAATCGAAGACAGATTCTTTGAATATTTGTATAGGCCTGAAAAGCGTCCTTTAGGTTCTTCGTTTCGGTTGCTCATAAATCCACTCGAACTACGCTCGAATAAATTGGTGGTGTCTCCTCCGGAATAATTCGGTTCTGTTTGGAAGGGAAACATTATTCGATTCTCATGTGGAACTCAAACTTTCTCGGAAGCCGCTGACGCATTTTTCTGGATGGGCAAGGCATATACTAGGATACAGCCGTGTGAGGACCTTGCTGGATAGTGCGAAGGTGAAGCGAGCCATTCAAGCTGCTGGAGATTTGATCATTAATCATGATATACCAGGTATCGTGGCTTTGCTTGCTCGTTGGTGTATTCCTACTCAAACCTTCATATGCAGATGGGGAGAGTTCATGATTACTTTAGAAGATGTAGTCGCTTTGTTGCATCTTCCAAATAGGAAATTTCCCCCGGAGAACTTTCGACAGAGGAGAAACTGATATCTCGTACTTTGGAAGCTAAAATGCATGAGTTCAACGAGTCTCCCAATTTTTTTGTTATGCTCAATGGTTGAGATACTGGTGGCCGAGAGATAGAATTCCTGAAGAACCTATTGATGGTACCCTGTCCATCGGTGCTTTCCTGTGCTTGTGGCTTTCTAGAGATGTTCTTGAGGACAACGGACATTTGTTGAAGCCGTTGGTGATACCCTTTGCCATTAGGATGGCCAAAGGTGAGAAACTTCCAATTGGTAGCCTGTTTTTAGGTTCACTATTTGCCAACTTGGACTCTTTGGTTATTGACTCCAGTGTCTCTAACGGTTTCATCAAAATTGAAACATATGCTAATACCATGTTCCTCCAAGCTTTGATGTGGGAGCATCTTGAAAAGCATGCTCCGATTCCCGTAGTGTTTTGCAAGGGCCTAATGTCGACACTCGCCATGCTTTCCTCGAGAAAGACAACGCCAGGATCATGAGGTGGTCTACAAAGCAGCCGCAATACAAGATATGCATCACTGATATTTTGGACATTGAATCCGAGTTCAACTTTCGCCCCTGGGTGTTGGTCCCTGATCTCTTCTCACAATTGATCACCTTCAATGCTGCTGAAGAAAATATCATGTTGAAGACTGGTGCTGATTTGAATGATGGAGAGAGATCTTTCATATTAAGTTGCACTCCCCGGCCACCTAGTATCGTAATGCATAGAGAATTCGAGTAGAGGAATATAACATTGACAGGGGCAGCTCGACAGAGTATTTGGGATCGTCGAGGGAAATGAGTATTTATTCCATGTTGTTCGATTGTAATCCTCCGGGTTACATAGTGGTATTTCAAGCCCTCTTTTCTCCACGCTAAAAGTAAGCTAAATGTGTTTTAATTATTCATTGATTTTGGTGAAGGACGGCACTCAATTTGTGGGAGGGAATGAGTATTTATTCCCTAGCCGTCTCCGATGGGGTCCCCGATAAAGCGTCACCGATTGTCTCGCTAACGACCGATTTTAAGGGTAACGAGGCATGACTCCTAGATTTAAATTATAATATAAAAAAAAATATAGTTACAAATACTTGAATGGCCTTCAAAATAACTGACGTCCAAGTCAAATTGAACTCAAAAGTCAAAGTCAAATTGTAGTCAAGTCAACATCAAGTTCAATTAAACTCACACTAAGTGATGGATGAACACCACCAACACCTTAAAGATGAAGCCAATCTGAATTTTGGTGCTTCCAAAATGTAGTTCACAACTCTATCGTACCTATAACGTGAACAAATTTGAACAAAAATAAAAGCAATCCTTCCAAATTGGTAAATCTTGACTCAAGTAAACACCTTAATGCTCGACCACAATGACATCAAAAGCTGCTAATATTATCAAGTACCAACGACATAATAATATAGATACCTTAATACATGCAACTCGGTGACAAGAGTATAAAATGGAAGACATCTAGTTAACTTAAAAGGTGCATTTAAGGTTTAGAAATCTTACAACGAGGTGTGTGAAATCTTTCAAGTTAACATAAAGGTGCATCCGTAAGAAACACTAGAATTCTCTTTCCTCGACAAAGCTCCCACAACACTACTTAAAACAAGATGAATATTCAACCCATACCTTTCTCCCCTAAATGGTGAAATATTCATGCCCGTAAGCTTAAATGTGTTTTTAATTATTCATTGATTTTGTAACACATGTATTTCGGTACATCCTTCAAAGAGAAGAAAGGGAACCTAAACATTGTCGTGTCTTCCTATATGATTTTTATTTGCTTCATCCACATTTATATGTTTCTAATTTGTGTTAACCAAGTTGTACTTGCACTACTATCGACCACCACCGGTTATGGGGGATAGATGAACGCCATTTCTTAACACCGTCCATCCAAATACCTATAAACAAATTCTAAAAGAGACTCGGAGAATTTGGATTCTTAGTTCTCGAATATTATCATTAGGGTCAGAAGAAGACAAAATGGCTCATTTGTCACCTAGCATGGAGGAAGTAGAAAATAAGAGGAAAACAATAGCACCTAATTATAAGTTGTGGCAAGGAAGAAAAAAGAGCACTGATACATCGTAAGGTTTAAGAAGACTAAGATATTACATCTAGCAGGAAATGTTGTGTATCCCATTCGTTATCACAAATTACTAATTCAACCTCGAATGAACAAACCATCGACTGATGCTCCATGTTAATATCCACCGTCAATCAATCATAAGAGTATTTGAAGGCTAATCTGGAACTATACACAAGAAAACAACCTCCAAATAATCTAAACAATTTGATTACGACAATCGAAATGGACACTCATGTGGAGGGAAATGAGTATTTATTCCCATGTTCGACAGTGCTAATTTCGTGACTCAAGGTTACATGAGACTTATTCGTTACGGAACTAAGAATCTGAGCGTATGTATGCATTTGTGATGGATGTTAAGTCTCCAGCCAAGATTTTCCTTCCCTTGACTCTATTAATGCTCGACCAAGGCTAAAGTACCTTTCCCTTATTGTGGTGACAAGAGGAGACATCTCCTAAAATGTGCGCTAGGTAAGCCTCTTTTCTCCACGATCGGTGAAAGTAAGCTTAAATGTGTTTTAATTATTCATTGATTTTGTGATGTAGAAAAGAGTGGTAGGGGTATTAGAAGTAGGATGGCGCGGCTTTTGAGGCCTCGAATTTGTGTAAACTTCTTAGACCTTTAAGAAAGTCCACAGTCATGGTGGAGAAGGGAGAAGCAAAAAGTCAGAAGGGAGAAGCAAACAGCATCGAATGATACCGAATAATGTGCGATCCGTGCCGCTTCTTTGGTGAGTTGTTAGCACTTATCTTATCGTTGCGACTTTTTGTCCATATAATCGGGATCTTACAAGAGTATTGCTAATTTGTTTCAGAATTTTGCTCCATCGGTTATTAACGGTCTTCATCTTTCCTCTATACGAGCAATTCAGGGATCCGGCACCGACGAAGAGGTTGATGTGAGTATCCTTTCATGTAAGTGATTTCGGTATTTCCTTGAATAAAATAATGATGATTATTGTTGATGGATCCAGGAAGAGATTGTTGTGGAAAACCAACATGGTCATGCTAGCCATTCATCTTAGAATAGTAGAGAGAAGGAGAATTCTCAAGAATGACGACTGAATGAAAATAATGGTGCTCCCAATGTTGATGCCGACCCTGTTAACCCTTCGAATGAATTGGAGACTCCTCAAGTAAGTATCCATTTTGTATTATCTTAATAAAAGTGTAGGATTGCTGATTTTTGAATGAATGAATGAGAATCCCGATGAATATATGAGAAATTTGCCGAAATACGTCATCAGAAAAATCCAGACCCCAGTTTTTTAGTAAAAATGTTGTAGAATCTTCATCCGACATCAGATTTTCGCGATCTACCTATGTATCCTTAAGCCCAGGAAATATCCAAGTTTTTTCAAATAAGATTTTTAAGTTTTGAGCACTTTTAGGGGTCGAAATAGATGAAACAGTAAACCTCCAGGAGACCTCCAGAAAATTTTCAGTCGGTATGAGGTCCAATGTTTTGGCCACAACTCCCTGCTCGTTCATCCAATTGCTATGAAATTTTGATATGTTATAGATGAAATCCATACAAAGATAATGGTATATGTCTCAACCTTATATTCCTTACCAATTGCTCCCAGTTCGTCATCTCATATAGAGTAGTATAAATTTTTTTGACGAACTTAATGAAAAACGTGTTTTATGACTTTTGTGCTATTTGCTCATGTCTTGGACGCATAGGAAGAACTTAGATAATGTTAGTTAACTTACATGCCAGAATTTATGATTGTATTGAGTTTTCATGCTTGGATCGCTCTAATCCCGTGTAATCTTCTTATTAGGTGCCAAATGCCGAAGTTGGGAATAACGAGACCAATAATGATGATTCGAGCAATCCCGGCGCGGTTGATAATGAGACAACCATATCTGCACTTCAAGGCCGTGAGATGGTTGCTGCTGATATTGTCGAGGCGATTGAAACACCAATGGTGATTGCTCCTGAAACAGAGGAAGCCGTGCCGAGAGTAGAAAATACTATCCCAGAAGAAGCTGCGCCTATGATTGCTGAGGTTGCTCCCGAGATCGAGAACCATATAATAGTGCATGAATATTCTACTGCAGGTATTGTTTGTGAGCCTCCATTTGGTGCTTCACTCCCGTATCATGTATTTGTTGGTGGATTCAACGTTCCCACCGGGTGTGCCAGCATGTATGAGAAGTTGTGGAAGATGTATGGCCATATCGTCGTTACAAGAGATCCCGAACGTAGCTACTTCTTGACAATGTAATTAAGAAACATATTGCGTGTCCTAGATGATATTTGTACCATGCCCAGAAGTACTTTCACTCGAGATGTACTCTTTGATTGGGAGTACAACTTGGAAAATTCTGAGAGACTTGACTTTAACCTGAAGTGGCTTCGTCAGAAGATCAACACCATCAAGGATGCAGTAGTGAAGAATATACCTTTTACCAGAGGATGTTGTGGTGGAGCAAATGGCTAAGATTGCTGAGTTGACTCAAAAGCTGGAGTTGGAGAAAGCGGTTTTGCAAGTCTTGGAGGATGCTGAGAAGCAGAAATCGTACTTTGATGGCTTTCTTTAGTTTTCTTTCCATAATCTCTTGAACTTTGAACTTCTGAGAGATGTGAGATTTTGGTTTTGAATTTCTGTATTGGTTTTGAATTTATGAGTGACTGAGGGTTTTCTTTTGGATTTTGGGTTTTGATAGAGATTTTTCTTAAAACAAAGAACTTTTGATAAATTGTTGAATTTCAACTACTGGATGCAAGTATTGCAAACGTTTTGGAGGAATTGAAAATAAAGGTAAAAGAAAATCCTAAGATGCAAACGTCAGATGTTTTGAGCGTTTGTCTTGGACATAAAACACCCAATGTTAAATGCTTCATGCGTCGAAGATCTTGAGCCAATTCTCATGAATTATTGGTATACTTGTCTTGCCTTTGATGTCAGCCAATTTGTAGTATCCTCCAGCAATTGACTTAGCAATCATAAAAGGTCCTTCCCAGTTAGAACTCTTCGTGGAATGTAAATTGTGTCTGGTTGCCTTAAGAACCAAATCTCTTTCATGAAATTTGTTAGGCTTGGTTGCTCGTGCCTTGAATATCTTCTGCTGGTTCAGAATTCCTCGCATAGTAGGATTCCATGTTGGTGGAGCTTTCCAATTCTGCGGCACATGTGGACACTCGTGCAAAGGAGAGTATTTAGGATATTGATTGTGAAACTCAGTCGTTATCCTAACAATGACCGTGTTAGTGAGATGATAGACTTGGAGAGGTTCTGCGTCTAACCATTTGGTGAAGTATTGCTGAGGTGAGACTAACCACTCATAGCGTTTAGTGATATCTAGGTTTTGAGCAGAACTGAGTCCCCGGACTAGGGTAGCATATTTGAAAGTTGGTAATACATATGCATCATAGGGAATAAGACTTGCCTGAGTACGGAACCTTTTGACAAATTCATGTGCGCTTTCTTCGGGTTTTTGTGTGAGTTCCATCAATGCTTCGGCTTTTCCCAAATGCTCGAAAGGTTGATCATTTTCCGAGTCAGAGCTTTCTTCGATGGAGAATTGTACAACTGAAGATATCGCAGCAACTCTTCCATCATGAATCCCTGCTCGCCCAAGAATCATGTCACATCCTGGATCCTTCTTAATTATGAAGAATTTAGTTTCTGTCCTGGTTGAACCATTTCTTATGTTGAGAATGATATAACCGTAAGCATCCCTGGAGATTCCCTCATGGTCTCTGACTGAGATAGGAGCATGAGTTGCTACTTGTCGAGTGATGCCAGCAGCTCTGAGGGTTTTCAAAAGGATGATATTAAAAGCAGTGCCAACGTCGACCAATGCTCGCTTGAATTCATTTCCTTTGAGATAGACCATGGTGAGAAGTCCCCAGTCGTACATCTCCTTATCTGTTACTGGCGGTTCAGAGAGTGTCTCCTGAATTGTTAGCCATTTGCCTGACACGATATGGTTCAGTGCAGTAAACATATTATCTCTTTGGGCCTTTGACAACTATAACAACTTGCATACATGCACAATTAAGGATTAAACTGCTTCCTTGACCGGCTGCTCGGAGGGTGCGAATGTTATATTTGGGAGAGGATTTCTGTGCACTCCTTTAGTCCTCAGTTCCCTTGAGTCAGCCTTTTCTTTGAATATACGCTTCAGGGTTCTGCAATCACTTGTCGGATGACTGACATACCTATGGAAATGGCAGTAGCGTGCATTTTCCATTTGTTCCTCAGTGGTTCCTTTTTGACGGAGGTAATTTGATTGCCTGATCTTGGATCCAGGACTTCCAATAGTTCGATCACTTCTTCAATAGAAAATGGGAAGTCAGGTGCATCTTGATCGTTCTGTTGATGTTGAGTAGGCGATTGTGCATTCCTGGCTTGACCATCTTTCATTTGCGCTTTTGAGGGACTAGACCCTGGAGGAGCATTCTTATGTGGCTGTGCTTCAGCTTTTCTTTTGCTCCCTTCAGCAACATTCATGGAAGTTTCGACACTGTACTGCTTGTTGATTAGTCGTCTGGCAGTGTTGCTTCGAGTGTCTTTCGATTCCTCTACTTTGACAGTTTTCGTTCTTTCTAGCAAGGCGGGAGCGGTAGTTGCTGATCGCTTGGACGCTTCATGGAGTTCTGAGAAGGTATGAAAACGAAGATTTTCCAGCAAAGCTTTGTAGACTGGGATCATCCCATTGATGCACAAATACACCAGTTGTTGTTCAGTAACATTGGGATCATGGCAATCCAAGGCTTGAACCCTGAACCTCTTCACGTAATCATTCGGATTTTTAGCATTCTTCTGAGCCATCCTTCCTAAGTCGGAAAGAGTAACTTGCTCAGAAACAAAGAAGTACTTCCTGTAGAAAGCATTAATCATTTCTCCCCAATTAGCTATGCTTCCTGGCGCGATATGTTGTTGTACCAAGTATATGCTCGATCCGTCAGGGATTTAGAAAACTCCTTCAAACGGACGACATGGTCGTGTTCATGCTCTCCTAATGCTTCCAGGAATCGAGAAACATGTTCTCGAGCATTCCCCATTCCATTGTAGAGTGTGAAGGTTGGAGAAATGTAACCCTTTGGAAGAGGGATTCTTTGCGTAGCAGCAGGATATGGAGGCTGATGACGATGGAATGATGGTGCATGGACCTTTCCCGGCTCTCCATAAAACGTTCCAGATCTTCGCGAGTGATGAAACTAGCAGGTTCAGGTTCTGCAGCTTTGCGGGTTTCGTCATCGTCAAGGACAGGAATAACTTCTGGATCGAGAGCTGGAGATGTTTTCTTGTCTTTTCCTTTCTCCCGAGTTTTGTCTGACATCTTGTCAGTGAGAGTTTTGAGATGGTTACATAATTCCTTCTGAGTAGCAGCCATGTCAGTTTGATTTTAGCGAGCACTTCCTGAATCTTCATGAGATCAGCGATGGTGGGTGGATTTTCTCTGAGTTCCTCAGGATGTCGACCAAAGAGAGGATGATTTTCGACATTAGTGTGAGGAGGAGTAGCGTCACCACCACTGTTGGAAGCAGGAACGGTTTCTGGAGTACCACCGTTGTTGCTAGTGCTAGCATTGTTTGGGTTAGGATTGGTAACTGAACCTGACCTAAGATCAACCATTTTGTGAAAATAAGAGATTGCAACCGAGAGATTAATCTTCCACTGTGGTTGCCAATCTGTGGATGGGGAAAAACGGTCCGCTGGTTTTTTAGGAAAGTGAAGAGTCGAGCGTGTCGTCGAGACTCCTCGACCGAGCAAACTGCTTAACCTCACACAGATGCACCGCAAAGGGAGTGCTTAGATTCGAGAAATCAATCAGGACTCGGACTAAACCAATTCAATGTCCGTTCCGAGTCAATTCGGTCGCAAAGAAGGAGATGGGTTGATCTGTAGGAGGGAAGCCGAGAATTGTGGGGATCAATGATGATCAAGGATTGTAGACGTGTTGAAGGTTTCTGCAATAATTGGTGAACCGTGGAGTTCGAATAAGTTCTGATGGATTGATGAATTCTTGAGAGTAGTTACTCGAGAAATTCTGTGTGGACGATTGCTGATAGCTAGTGATCATTCGTTGTCCTCAATCATGGATTCGAGACTTATTTATATTGTCGAGTTGTGAACACCTTGATCCTCGTAAGTGTGACGATTTCATGAGTGGAAGAGTGGGCAAGTGGAAGATCGTGGTAAAGTCAGTTCCATGTCGTGTGGAGACTTGACGGATCGTGCACCCACTACTTTGCTAACTCCTTCAACCGTTTACACAACTTACGCACATTTCTTGTTGTGGATGAAATCCACGTCTTTAGGCCGCCAGGACCAAAACCTAGTTGTTATCCCCCAATTTGACGTGATTGATGTCTCACTTAATCGTGGAGTCTCGTATGAAAGACGTGTATTTAGTTTGTCGGGTTGTTGACCGATTAGACAATGAGTCTAGGTTTTGTTGAATCGAGCATGTTTGACAAATGCTCAACGATTCATGAATGTTAATGTTGCTCAAGCAAATATTGTAAATTCGACGAGTTGTTGAATATTGATGAGTTACTCAATATATGTGGATTATTCGAGCAAATCGAAAGCAAGTATTGCTCGATTCGACTTAAATATCGATAAATTATCAATATTGATAGTTGGATCAATATTCGAGCAACTCGAAAAGTATTGCTCAATTGACGAATTACAATATCGAGAATTTTACGAGCAATTGAGCAAGTATTGCTCAATTTGACAAAATAATGAATGTTGATGATTTTACGTACAATTGAGCAAGTATCGCTCAATTCGTCAAATTACTGAATGTTGATAATTTGTCGTGCAATTGAGCAAGTATTGCTCAATTCGACAAATTACTGATAAATTACCAAATATTGATAGCTGGATCAATATTTGAGCAACTGAGCAAGTATTGCTCGATTCGACGAAAAATTTATTGGTGACGTGACCCAATAAAATATTAAAATATTAGTAAGCTACCAAATATTATATGATTAATTCAGATGTTGGTTGTTGAATCCATCATAAATTCATTAGTGTTTGAATCGTGCTCAGAGTGATGATTCGTGGAGCATTTATTCAAAACCCTAATTTCAGATCATAGTTGATGAATCGCCGAAAATAGGTCATGAGTGATAGAGGGACCGACCACATGGGATGATGGGCGTCCATGTGGTGCCCGGTGATCGAGTGAGCATGCACCCGGGGTTCTCGCTTTTAGGATTGGTGAAAGAATGATGATTAAATGTTGGTTTCATCATTTATCAAATATTGTTTGGGTTCATTAGGTGATAAAACCTAGGTATGAAATATGGGGACCGACCAAGAGAGCATGGGACCGGATCTTGGTGACCAGTTATTGGCCGTTTGAGCAATCTCCAGGTTGGTTGGAGATAGTTTGGGCCCAATACGAGCAATTGAGCAAATTAGGTCAGAATTATGAAAACGTGTGGGACCGGCTCTGTGCAAGCCCTAAGGATGACTCTGGTCGGTCATGAAGGCATGCACATGTTTCCGTGGTGCCCGTGTCTCCGTATTGAGAGTTTCAGTATTTTCTGATGTGCGTTCGAGCAATGTTGTGAATTTTCAGAAGAGTTTCATCTTGACTGAAATTCTTGATTTTTGTTGGAATGAGCATGTATGCTCAATTGATCAATATTTTGTAAATATTAAATAAGTATATTTTAACATTTAAAATTGTCGTGAGAGGCTAGTCGGTCGTGTGACCTATTGGCTTTTGGTTTTTCATGATTTGAGCAAAATTTGAGAAGTTATGACGAAATCATGATTTTTGCTCAAACCAAAGAGTTTCATGAATTTAGGAAAATAATAATTATAAAATACTAGGGATTGCAAGGTGTAGGACCGACCACGGCTAAGGCATGGCCGGCCAGCTATGTTGCCCGGTCCCGCACACCTTTCCCTATTTTATAATATTATTTTTCATGAATCCTTGAAGTTATGGAGAATCCTTGAAGTTATGGAGAATCCTTGGAGTTATGGAGAATCCATGAGTTTTTGTTGAAACAAAGGAGTTTCATGAGATTAGGGAATAATAATTATAAAAGCTAAGGATTGTGAGGTAGGAACCGTCCACGGCTCGGGCATGGCCGGCCGGCTAGGTTGCCCGGTCCCGCACACCTTTCCTTATTTTATAACATTATTTCATGAATCCATGAAGTTATGGAGGATTCATGAGTTTTTGTAAAAACAAGGAAAGTTGTTAAAACCAAAGAGTTTTCATGAGTTCATGAAATAACAAAAAATAAGGAAAATAATGGAAGAGGCATGGACCGACCATGACTAGGGTACGGCCGGCCGGCCGGTGGGCCCGGCCCTGGGTGCCTCTTATTATTTATTAATATTTATTGTTTTCTCCTGTTTTGCGTAGGATTCCTCATTGTTTCATATTTTTTGGATGCTCGTTCGTGCATCTGGGTGCTCAGTCGTGCATCATTGTCGAATACACTTGCACCATTTTTGTGGGGCTTACTCGATGATGATCCGTATGCCCTAAGTTATTGAGTATTTATTACTAATTTATGAAATTCAAATGGAGAATAATTCATGAAACCGAGTAATAAAAATGAATAGTTGATTATTATTAATTCATAGGATCAAATTGTGGATTCGACTATGAATTCAGAATAATAAAGCAAGCATTACCATCCTATGGGATCGTGGATGCGACCATAAATTGGAGTAATTAAAATTATCTATCACCATTTCATGAGATCAACTGTGGATTCGATCATGAAATCGGAATAATGAGATAATGTAGTAGTTTATTGCCCATTCAATGAGATCAAGCCGTGGATTCGATCATGGAATCGGAGCAATTGTTATTGCCATTCCATGGGATCGGATCGGCCGTGGATTCGACCATGGAATAGGAGCAATAATAGATTATTCTGGGAATTCAGTGGTGAATGTCGCGGCAGAATTAATCTATTGCAAAAAAGATATTAGCCAGTTAAAGCGTCACATCTATTCTGAATGGTGCATAGTCAGGGAGTCACGGTGTTGTTTACGACCTGAAGGCGCTAGTGCTCTCAATCTACGGAGAACTTCCTGAATCTATACACGGTCTCTCCACATAGTCAGGGAACGGTGAGTGTCACCGACGTCCTGAAGGCGTCCACCGCCCAACTATTCTTCTATGTGGAGGTGGGTCTCTCTCCTGCAGTCAGGGAAAAGTGAGTGTCACCGACATCCTGAAGGCGTTAAGCTCTCAATCTATGGAGAACCTCCCAAATACGTTATTCTGCATAGAGGTCACGACGAAATGCCAGGGATCGAACGCTCAGCTAGTGGAGGCTTTTCGAAAACATATTCGTCTTGGCTTCGTAAAATATGAATCGTTGCATGCCTGAAAGCCGTGTCAAAAACATGCCTCATGATTTTACGGTTTTAACCTTTGTTGAAAATCCACCATCTACAACAGCCTTCAAGACACACCAAGGGCACTATGAGTTCTTAGTCATGCAATTTGGGCTGACAATGCTCCAGCAAGTTTTCAAAGTTTAGTGAATGACATATTCCAGCCTTATTTGAGGAAGTTATTCTAGTGTTCTTTGATGACATACTCATATACAGTCCAGACATGGATACTTACATCCAACACTTAACCATTACATTGGAGTTGCTTCAGAAGCATTCTCTATATGCTAAGCTCAGCAAGTGTTCCTTTGGGCAGCCACAAATTGACTATCTGGGACATATCATATCTGGAGAAGGAGTAGCAGCAGATCCTGAGAAAATTTCCTGCATGATCCAATGGCCAGTTCCTATTACAATAAGAGATCTCAAGGGATTCTTAGGACTTACAGGGTACTACATGAAATTTGTTAAGGATTATGGCCTCATCTGTAAGCCTTTAACTGAGTTTCTCAAGAAGAACAAATTTCAGTGGAGTGATTCAGCTGAGTTAGCTTTTCAACAGTTGAAGGAAGCAGTCACTACTACCCCTTTGTTGGCCTTACCAGACTTTACCAAGCCATTTGAGGTTGCCACAGATGCTTGTGATGTTGGAGTTGGAGCTGCATTGATGCAAGAGAAGAGACCTATAGCCTTTTTCAGCAAAGGTATGGGAGAGAGGTTCTTAGCCATGTCTACATATGAAAAAGAGATGATGGCCATAGTGTTAGCTGCCTCAAAATGGAGAACTTATTTACTGGGTAACAAGTTCACTATTTATACAGACCACCAAAGCATTAAGTATTTCATGGATCAGAGAATCCACTCAGTGTTACAGCAGAAGTGGCTTTCAAAGCTTTTGGATTATACTTATGAACTGAAATACATGAAGGGTGCAGATAACCTAGTAGCTGATGCTTTATCCAGAGTGAAGCTTAATGAGGATGGTTCATGTAGGGCTCTGACTCAAGTTCAGCCATCATGGCTGCAAGAAATTCAAGATAGCTATATTAATGATGGCCTTGCTCAGAAATGGATGCCTGAATTATCCACCCAGGTCCAACAAGAGGGTGAATTCACTTACCAACAAGGTATCTTGAGGTATAAAAATAGGATATATGTGGGACACACTGGTAGCTTGAGGAAGACAATACTAGATGCATTACATTCATCACCCATTAGGGGACATTCTGGAGGGTAAACAACTTATCAGAAGGCCAAACTCTACTTTTATTGGGCTGGTATGAAAAGACATATCCTTACATATGTCAAAGAATGTGATGTTTGCCAGCAGCATAAGGGTTTCAACACTTCCCCATCTGGACTGCTTCAACCATTACCCATTCCAAATCAAGCTTGGGAGCACATTTTCATGAACTTCATTACAGGGCTACCCAAATCTGAAGGGAGAGAAGTCATATTGGTGGTGGTGGACAGGTTCACCAAATATAGCCATTTTATTGCACTCAGCCACCCTTACACAAAATGCTCAAAGTGGCTTCAAGATTCATAGACACAATTTTCAAACTACATGGTATGCCTAAATCCATAGTTTCCGATGCAGAGACGATATCTTCATCACAATTTCCAGTCACTGTTTTCTAAGGTAGGGACTTCACTGCATCTTAGTACTGCTTATCATCCTCGGACAGATGGGCAGACATGAAGAATTAATGCTTGCTTGGAGTCTTACTTGAGGTGCATGACTAGCTCCAGACCAACCAAATGGGTCACTTGGTTACCCTTAGCAGAATGGTGTTTTAACACTACTTATCACACAAGCTTGAAGTTAACTCCATTTGAAGCCTTATATGGCTATGCTCCTCCTCAGTTTGGTGTCTTATCATCTCAAGCAGGAATCCATGTTGTTGTTGAAGACTACTTGCACCAAAGGCAAGAAATGAGTCAAGTTCTTAAAGAAGCATTGGAATCTGCACAACATAGGATGAAGCAGCAGGCAGATAAGAAGAGAATTGAGAGATCTTTTAATATTGGAGACTGGGTTTACTTAAGGCTGCAACCTTATAGACAGTCAACAGTGCAGCTGAGAATAAATTTGAAACTATCAGCCAATTTTTTTAGGCCATATCAAATTATTGCTAAGGTAGGTATCGTGGCTTACCAACTTAAGCTACCTTAGGTTCTAAAATCCACCCTACCTTCCATGTCTCACAATTGAAGCCCAAGATGGGTGCTGGAATAGTGTCTCAGATTATACTCCCTACAACTGATGGCAAAGGACAACTGCATATGGTTCCTGAGAAGGTTATAGCTACCCGGAGTGTCATGAAGAATCAGCAGGTAATAGCTCAGGTGTTGGTGAGAAGGGTATGTCTGATACTGAAGCCACATGGGAGGACACACAACTAATGAAGACACAGTTTCCAAAGCTGATCCTTAAGGACATGGATCTTTTGCAGTAGAGGGTAGTTGTCATGTCCCTTAGCCATGACTGTTATGGGCTAACCCTTTAGTGGTGCCCTTAGTATAGCCGTTTCTGTATTTAGCTAAACAGTGTGTGAGTCACACGCTGGCCTGGAAAATATTGTTCTTTTATTTCTTGTGGCTGTTGTTGGAGGACAGTGAGTAAATTATTGAAATTCTTGTTCTAAGCTCTCTCTCTCTCAACCCTGATTTCTTCTCATCTTGATTCTTTCAATCCAATTCAAGAGTTGTTTCTGCATATCAATTGTAGTGAAATCACTACATTCTTCGGGAATATAAATCTGGTATATTAATTGGTTCCTGTTCACCTTGATTTATTAAAAGACGGAACAAAACTCGTAGGTATTTATGTAGGAGACAGATTTATCTATTCCAATAGACTTTTCTGTGTGAGCCAGATTTGTTTATCAAGTCTTCGACTTTGGGTCGTAGCAACTCTTAGTTGTGGGTGAGATCAGCTAAGGGAATCAAGTGCATAGTATCCTGCTGGGATCAGACACGTAAGGAACGCAACTGTACCTTGAATCAGTGTGAGATTGATTAGGGTTCAACTACGCCTAGTCCGAAGTTCATTGGTAGTAGGCTAGTGTCTGTAGCGGCTTAATACAATGTGTTGTTCAAATCTGGACTAGGTCCCGGGGTTTTTCTGCATTTGCGGTTTTCCTCGTTAACAAAATTCTGGTGTCTGTGTTATTTCTTTTTCGCATTATATTTTGTTATATAATTAAAATATCACAGGTTGTGCGTTGAATCGATCAATTGGTAAATCCAATCTTTGATTGAATTGATTGATCCTTGAACATTGGTCTTTGGTACCGTTCAAGTTATTTCTCTTATATTCAATCGGGCTCGCAAATTCATATTTGCTGACTGCAAATTGAATTGAGAGTTAGAGATATAAAACTCGTTGATATACTTTTCTCTAGATTGAGTCTGACTGTCTAGTTGATTCTCTTGAAAGTATATTGGAGTTTATCTATTCAGATTGCCGAACGAAATATTGTGTGTGGTTGTTAGACCCCCTCTTTTTCAATTATGTAGGCTTTATAGTATTTTTTGACATGAAAACTTTTGTATATGATAAAATTGGTGCTTGTTGTTAGGACTTATTTATTTTTATGGTGTTGTTCAAGTCATTTTTATTAATGTTGAAAAGACGAGGGTACCCAAATATACCTCAATCTAAAACTTTTCCACCTATAAGTTCTTTCTCCGAAAGTGATTTGTCTATGGACTGAGTCGAGACAATAAAACTAATCGGTTCACACTTCGTGTGATCGTCTATGGATACGAGATCGAGACAATACAACAACGAAGTATGTTTACTTGATAAGAGGTTCGGACTTAACCAAACACAATAGGATTACTATCAAGTAAATAGGAATTAACGTTTGTGTATTTTACTTCTAATTATAATAAAAACAAATATAATTATGGAAATAGAAAAGTAAAAGACACAGCAAGATTTTGTTAACGAGGAAACCTCAAATGCAGAAAAACCCCGGGACCTTGTCCAGAATTGAATACTCTCAAGATTAAGCCGCTATACAAAATCAAACCAACTTCGTATAGTTGAGACCAAGCAACTAAACCTATAGTTCCGTCTGTATTCCCACGCCTCCAACTTGTAATAAGTCACGTACTTGGAACAATTCCTTTGGTTCGTATTCCAAACAAAAAAAGGAACAACAAATGCTTGGTATCAACTCTTTCAACCAAGTGATGTGAGTTCGACATAAGGCTCTTCCGTTTATCTCAATAAACTCCTTTGTCAGGTCCTTAGATCTATCTACTAACAATTACTGAAGTAATCATCTAGATTTTGCAATCAATACTTTGAATCAAAAATAATTGTATTGATGCCGATCTACTCAACTAATCAATCCAATCTACCACAAGGATAAACTGATTATAGTTGGATCCTCTTTAACCGAAACAAGAATTGTGCACACCAAAGATTATGAACCCAAATCAGAAATCTTCAAAGTCTTATTTGTCTTCAAATCTTCTTAGATCTTCAATAAACACCTGCACACAATCAACTTGAATCTCTTGTGATCAATCACGCACAGAACGGAGTCTGTTAACAATGGATTATCACAAGACGTCTTTAGATCTACAAACAGTCTAAAGATCCCGGTCGAAACTTCGATCTAGTTTGAGTGTATATCAGAAGAGAAGATTCTCAAGCATAAAAAAACTAGGTGCAATCAAAGTTCAACAACTGTTAGTCAATCAAATCAATCAAAAACTAATAATAAACCGCAATTATCTAGTTTCCCACCAACGGTACTAATAGAGCTTCTCAATCCCAAAGAAGTATTTAAACCGAGCGGCCGTAAGAGATTTCGCCTAATTAGGTTAGTTTCCTCTCTTTGGTATTTATAGAATAGGGAGGCTCCACCAGGTTTCCAACAACACAACTAGGTAGTTTTGTCTTTTTTCGAGGATTAGTTTGCTAGTAATGCAAACTTTGGTATTTATAGACCAAGGAAGTTTGGACACCAAGGAATTTCCAAAATCGAAAATATTCTCAAGATATGCAATATATTCCATCTTTCCATAATTCCCGAAATTCTTTGTCCAAACATTGACCGAAAATCTCTTAGAAAATCTCTAATTAGTAAATGCACATTACCAATTTTCATTTTCCAAAAATAAAATTAAAAACCTTAATTAAAAGATTCTCAATTTATTTTTCGATCCGGGATTTTTTCCTTTAGCTATTAAGGAATATCTTTGAACAATAAAAGATAAGCGTTACTGCACATGTTTAAAGTATGTCGACATCTTTACTTTGTAAGTCCTCTTTCATACTTACAATCTTGAAACCGATTTGCCACACTTCCAAACGAGTTTAGAATTGGTTCATCTGACTTTCAAGAACTATGTGATTGATTAAGAACACTCAATCACAAATCATGGGTTTCATGGTTCTACCAAAACAACTTTTGGTTTTATCTCCATGTGAGTACTGTGCATAGTCACACTAGTTTTCCAAAAATTCGGTTGACTAGGTACTAGGATCGGTTCCCCACATACTTACGGTAACTACTTGTATTTGTTGCACATGTCCATAGGATCGGTTCCGCTTTCACTAAAAACTTGTTGCACATGTTCATAGGATCGATTCCCCCATCTACTAAAAACATGTTGCACCTCTTACAAGGATCGATTCCCCTTTTGTGATCGGTTGCACCTCTTCATAGGATCGGTTCCCTTTTGCCTAGAGTTGGTCATACCAATAACACTAAATCGATCATATCATCTCAGGTGATTACTTAAGATCAGTTTCACTAATAAAAGTCATACCAATACAAAAGTCAGGCCTTGTGAATAGTTTTACCAAGAACATAAACAAGTCATGAGCGGTTATACTAATCACACATATTGGTAGTTCAAAAGATATGCAATGAATCACAATACCAATAAGCCTAGCGATTTCCCTTTCGATTCACGAAACAAGTTCATGAATTTACTTCCTTTAAACTATTGTAAAACATTGTTTCCTAGGATGAAATATTTACCTCATACCCATACATAATCACAATAGCATTCAAACAATTATGTCGATGTCTTATATACGAAGTTCAAAAGATAAGCGTTATACTTCGTATTGTATTCCTTAATACTACGTCTAACTAGAGTGTAATCATTCATGCTTCGCAGTTATGTTTTCAATATGCACGACTTGAAAGACACGTTAGGGAATGAAACAGTTCAAGTCAAATATCGGAAAAAAAAACATAAGACACCAGAAATTTTATTAACGAGAAAACCTGCTATCTAGCAGTAAAATCCCGTGACCTCGTCTAGTTTGAACACCATACCGTGTTAAGCCGCTACAAGCACAAGCCTACTATAAAACTTCGGACTGGAATGCAGTTGAGACCGAACATACCATCCAAAATCTATTCAGCCGTAATCGTACTTCTTATGTCTCTTGGATCAAATAAACTCCAAACAATTAGGGCTTAATCTCTTCAAATGGTGTATAGATGCCTAGTGTATTCTACCTCACAAGATCTATCTAAATCATATTTAGATCATAATCTTGCGGAACTACACGATCCGAGCGAAAAAATCCTAGTAGTTACTATCAATCTTATTCCTCAATCAATTGTTCTTGGATGGTCTTATATCAGATGAGACTGTCCTTTATAATTGATAAGAACTACGTATGATGATCAAGATAAGATTCCGGATAATAAAGCTCTATCCGGTAAAAGATGGTCTGACTGAGCTTCGCGAATCCCAAGTGAAGTCTTCAAAGTCATAGCCTAATTATATTTTTCGAGGAACCTTAAAACGAGGATGCAATGGAGTCTGCAAAACTACATCAGCAAAAGAAGCAGAAGTTGTAGCTGCTCTGCAAGCTGTGATCTGGGATAAAAGGAATAATATCATGAATTTGATCATTGAATGGGACTGCTTATCAGTTATCAAATATCTACAAGGCACAAATGACTCAATCAGGTGGCAATGTAAACCTATCTTGGATGAAGCTCGTAATATGGCAAACAATATGGTCGCTTTTTTGGGTTTTCAAATTGCAGACAGAAGCGCAAATGGGGCAGCAGACCTAATAGCCAAATAAGGAAGAAAATCAAATGTTTTTGTTTCTTAGGAGGATTCTCCCCTGTTTTTAATTCCTAGAACTAGAATGAATTTTGACTATGTAAAATCTCTTAATATTCACAGTCAGAACAATGTCGTAAACCAAGGAGCAACTAATCTCTCGGATCCGGCCATCACGAGACCCACCTTTACGGGGTATGTCTCATCTGAGACTAAATCACTGGATTAGTTGTTCTGTTTTTTTCTGTTGTATATATCTTATCTTCAAAAAAAGACTAGGTTTAATTTTAAATTAGTGGGAGGACATCTTTGCAATTCCACGCATTTAAGGATATTTTAGTAACCTTACTATCTCTAAGACACCCCTTATAACTGGATAGGATTATTCCAAAAGTGTTCTCCAAAATTTGCATAAATTAGGATTTATCTCAAGTACATATAGAAAAGCCTATTTTCCAAGCGCACCTTCTTAAAACTTGACATATCCGTGACGGCTCTGTTTTGTACAGTTTATGTTTATAATACATCTTACATGGTTATCATGTCGAAAAAGTTTGATTCAAGCTAATCTCCCCTCCTTTAAAACACTAAGTCATATGAGCTCTCACGTCGCACGGTGAGTGTGACACCCCTCTCAAATTAAATGAGATAAAAGCTTTGAACTAGAGCAATTCTAGAGAGGACAAGTGGCAGGACTATATTGGTCGGAGCATTAAAATTTCAATAACACTCTGTTTACACCCTGTATTTAACTGCCCGTTAATAACACCGTTAGCAAAAACGTGGGTATACAACACCTATGTGTGACACCTAACTAATAACTTACACTTGGTTTACACAAAATACTTAACTGGACGTTACTCACGTCCGTTAAGAGTATAATACCTCCGTAAGAAACCTGACCAGATTTGGTCCAATTTATAGGATTCTGATATACTCCAAAGATTAGGGCTTTCCTCCTGCCATACTTTTCTTCTTCTTCTTCTTGAAACCTAACAACTTTTCAAGCTATTGTGGGTTCGATGTTGTGTAGTAATCGTATGGATTTCTGGGTTCGATTCGAATCAGTGGAAGTGCCATTAATCAATTGCAGAATGGGTTCATATTGAGGGGAAACAAGAGGGCAGTTAACAACAATGAATCTGAGATCGAAAATCAGTAGAGATGGTGATTGTTGGATCTGGGTTTTACTGGGTTCAATTTGAGAGATGGTGGTGAACTATTGATGAAGATTAACTAAGAAATTAGAGATTTGAGAGGGGTTACAGAAAGTTGTTGCTTAAGAAGATTTAGAAGAAGGCATTTGTCTGATGCAATGAAGTACCGTTATCATTAGAGAATTAGGGAGATGGTATCATGGAGTGGCACTACTACTAATGAAGGATCATATCAAATACGTTTTCTACTACAACTATGTCTACGAAGAGTTTCGTATAGGATGGTTCATATGAGAAAACTTTACACGTATACTTAAGATATCGAATTGAGGTTGTTGATGTTGTCATGAGTTTTATGTCATCTCCAAGTTTATTGACTCTCATTACTTAATCGGCCGACCAAAGGGAGGCCTTCTATATGATCAAAAATATGCAACATGTCAGACACAACAAATGTCCCAGCAAATTAAAATCACCATTTCTGATTTTCCTCTTTCAGAAAATTGAGATCAAGTTTGAAATAATCAATCAAATTGATCATAAATTTCTATCAAATATGATCAAACAACCAACTTTACAGTTTAAAGATTATCGATTAATCCATTAAATCTCTGAGAATCGTTCAATTTCAGTATCTGTTTAGCTTAAAAAAAAATTAGTTCTAAATTTCAAAATCCAAATCATTAAAAGATAAATCTACTTCAATTTAATACAAAGACAACATAATAGTACCTACTTAAGTGATTGAACATTTAAACTGTTTTAATCCGAACAGATTCATACTTTAAAAAATGAATTTTATGGGAACTGGAAAAAACAGATTCATTTGGGAAGAAGATGACGCGTTATGGGTGCAGGCTATCATCCCGTTTTTGATACCCGACCCGACCCGACCCGACCCGACCCGGACCATGTTTGAGAACAGTCTTTAGGAACTCGACGATGTAGCTAAGAAATCAGTTTTGTCGCGCTTTTGTTCTTCGTCGGCCATGGCTTAAATCAAAATTTCCATATCAAGACCTAATAAGAAAATGGAGAAAAAATAAGAGAGGGGAAAACTGTTTATCAAAAAAGGGAGAAGAAGAAGAAGGAAATGAAATGATGGGGTAGATCTTTTTTTTTACTTGAAACTATATACTCCATCCGTTCCATTTTACTTGATGTTGCAGAGTTTTTCACGCAGATTAAGAAACATCAGAGAGAGTTAGATTTTTTTCCAATTCTACCCATAATAATACTTTTTTAAAAAAATTAAATGACCTGCTTTTTAGTTTCTAGATTCTAGGAAAAGTTACCAATCCCATTGTAATTTACTTGGGATGTGCCAAATTTTTATTTATAGATTATAGTGTATATCCTTTATGAGAATATTTAAACATTGGAGTAATTGTTTATGTGTTAATTCCAAAGCAAGGGTAAATCAGGGAGAATTTGAGGAAAATAATAAAACTCTCATCTATTTTGGAACAAAAATTAAACCTTAAAACATCAAGTAAAGTGGAACGGGGGAGTATTTTCCTTCATGCTTCAATTTCACTAATCTATCCTAATATATAAAGGGAAGCCCCCTTACTGTTCATTTAACAGTTAATGAAGCTGCAATTTCTGATATCCCCAAACTACCCCTATATTATGTGCACCTAAAAATGTATTATGAATAAAAATGAGGGTACAATGGTAATTTAAGTATTTAAAATAAATAAAGGGGGCATAATGGTATTTTAAGCATATTTAAATTAAATAGATAAAAACAATAGGTCCTATGACCCGTCCCCATGACATGTGAAGCTGCAATTTTCATTTTCCATTTTTGCCCTATCTTTATTTCATTTTAAAGACATAAGATAAATATATATAGGGAGTATTAATGTAAAACTGAATCTTTGAGGTTTTTTTTTTTTTTTTTTTTTTTTTTTTTTTTTTTTACAGTAGGTCCCATGACCCGTCCGCATGACCTGTGAAGTTGCAATTTCCATTTTTCGTATTTGCCCTAGCTTTATATCATTTTAAAGACATAAAATAAATAGAACAATAAATATATATAGGGGGTATCAATGTAATTCGATATTTAAATAATATTTTTCCCAACTGAATCTTTGAGTTTTTTTTTTAACACATTAAAAAAAATTAAAAAATTAATCTTTGAGTTGTTCCACGCCTAAAGATGAGCTCTATAGCACGTGCAAAGCACGTGCGGGTGATCTTGTGGTTACAAAGACGAGAGATAAAACGAGTTGAGACGAAGAAATTGGATAAGATTGAACCTAATTCTATATTCAATTGTTTGATCACTTTTTGACTTATGGTGTATGTGAGACATTTGGACCTTGTACTACACACGTGCAACTTTGAAGGTCTATAGTCAACATCAATACATGGTTTCTTTTGCTGCACTTTACCCCTCAAAGTTGGTGAAGAACATTTACGGATGTGCATCTCCGCCGTAGTTTAGAAAAAGAAAAATAAATAAAAGAACTCAACTATTGCATCTTCGGATTTTTATCAGTTAATAATTTGTGTTTTTCTTTGTCGGCCTCCCACTGCTATAGAAGTTATCTAGTATTAGATGGCAGCATTACTCTCTCCATGAGCATGAGCATTGAACTTAATGAAACTTTTTGCATTTTGGAGGTGCCATCTATGCAAAGGAAGAAGGCAGATGTCAGTAAAATGGAAAGGGAATAGCGGCGACACCAGTACAGGTTGCTAATGGGTCCATTTCATTTCATTTCATTTTGCTTATGTCTTCTTTGTTTTGGCGTTCTTTAAGTAGTACTACATTTTGAAACTCAATTACTTGGCTAAATTGTATTTTCATTTGTTTTCTGGTGTACCAATTGTGCAGGTATATTTGTGGACATCAAATTTTTATAATATGACAATCAAAGAATTTGTTGCAAGATTCTGAATAATGGTAACTTAGAATATTATCAATGTCGATTGTCTGATCCTGTTTAGTAAGTAACACACTCTTCTGATTTCGTTTAAAGTTCATTGTAATTGGGTTTTCATCTTTTTCTCATTCAGCTGTTAGAAACGTTTGGTTAGCATTGTAAGAATATTTCTATACATATAGAAATATCCTGTGGGCCCATGTGATAACTTTGGTTAATTAAGAATATATTGCTAAATATTTTGGTTACCATTCTAGGGGATTAATTCCTATTAACTCTTCCTTGATGGACGGTCGAGATCTAATGCTATAAATAAACCCTAGGAACTTGGTCCTCCTTCTACCTATAAAAGGAACACAATAGCCATCAGTATTGGTTTCGAGAATTTTACTATTCATAACGTATAAGGTCAAGAAGGAGAAACCAAGAACTCCACAAGGTATTACCACTTCTCCAAAGATGATCGGTGTGCGATGGATTAACACTATCAGGTATTACATATAAACTTATCTTTGTGTATTTGGTTATGTGATTATCATGAAGTTCAACAATCCTAATTAAGTATCTATAAAATTAAAACTTATAGTTGGCATCTAGAGCTTGTGTTTAGAACTCATGATTATCCGCTAATCTTATGCAATAATAAAATAAAATTGGGTTTAATATTATTATTTTATTTCCTTCTGTGAAAATAATTGTTCTAATGGAATTGTATTATTTTTTGCATCTAACTATGATGACCCGTTTCATGCTCACACTTCGTGTTCATGTGTGATTTTCTACTATTTCATCAAAATCATGTGTGATTTTCCATTATCTCATCAAAATCAAATCAGTTGAAAATTATGTTATACTTTACAATTTAAGATCCTGTGGCCATTATTGCTTATTATTTTCTTTTATATTTTTATATTACTCTCTCTTAATTTGGGAAGAAAATATATTTCAACATTAATGACCTACTTAATTTTAGAAGAAAATATATTGCAACATTAATGACCTACTTAATTTTGAAGGAAAATATATTTTAATTTAATACTAATGTCCTATATTTATTTCATGTAAATAAATTAACATTTATTTCCTAATGAATTTGGCCTAATGAGTTTATTTTTGGCATGCACATGATTGAAAAAAATATTGTAGGAATATTTTTTTTAATGGTATATAATGAGCATATGAGGTAATAATGAACGTAATAACGATGATAAATGAAATAGAAGAATGTCGACATCATGTAGTCATAAACATGCATAATTGTTCCACTAAAGTCCATATATTCTACTTGCCTTGTATGTGAAAGGGAGGTAAATTGGAGAAATGATACGAATGAGAAAATATTTATTAGGAATCATATCTTTATGGCATGAATGAATAAGTGCTCCAAAGCAAATGAAGATAAACAAAATATTTTCATCACGTGAATGGTTATTAAGACATTAAAAATTGGAAACATTAATATTTTCTTGTGGGCATGTATACGTGTTAGTTAATATTAAGATAATGAGACAGTATTAATTTTAAAATTAATGAAACCATTTTTTATTGTAAATTAACTTACGCTTCCGCTTTATCGAAACACTAAAACGATTTTTATCAAGTTTCATTATAAATTTTATGATCAAAACCATTTTTTGACACCATTAAATTTGTGTGTGCATTATGATATGGTTTGTGTGCTTGTGCGTTATGGTATAGTTTCTCTCACATTATTGTTTTTTTTTTCTTTAAATTTTATGGGATTATACTTAAAATTATTATGGGACTCTTTAGTTATCACCACAGTGATACTAGAGTGTTATATCTCAGTATAATCATAATGTTATTATATGCATGAATTTGCAAACCGTAAAGTGCAGGTTTTGTAGTTATCGACATCCTGTGATAATGACATTATTTTAGTTGATTGGCTATCACCACAGTGATGTCAAATCATTTTTGGTCATGATCATAATTTTTTCAAATGCTTGTAATATTGATTTTCTTAAATATATTAGAACAGAATTTACCCACAGGAAATTGGAGTTCACATATTTAAGAAAACATTGACTAATATGATTGTTGATCATACATTATGGATATGAACTGATTTGAATCTTGAGGGTGTCTTGTGTCATTATGTTTCACTTTTCTCCCAATGTTGATGATAATTTCAATTGTACGTATAAAATTATTGTGCTTAGGATTCTTAGGTCATAATTCTTTAGTTATCACCACAGTGATAATAGAATTTTTTATCTTAGCAATAATAATAATTTTATTGTAAGCACGAATACGCTAAGCCGTAAAGGCAAGGTTTAATAGTTATTATGGCATTATTTTTGAGTTGTTTGGCTATCACCACAAAGTGATGTCAAATAATTTTTCCAAATCATAATCGTTATCATGTCAAGTGCTTATAATATTGTTTTTCTTAAATGTATTAGAACAACAATTACCCACAGGTAATTTGAGTTCACATGGTTAAGATAACATTGAAGTGTACAATATCTGATCATACATTATGGTAACTAAATAATCGGCACATGATTTTACGTTATTTCTTAAAAGTGCATAAAATTTTTTTTACATAAATTAACTCATTATCGAGTTGAGTAACCTATTACGAATTTTTCATATTTTCATGAATATTTTTATTATGTTGTCCAAAACTTATTGCGTCCTCTATGAAATTGAGGTTTTATTTTTGATAAATTTCTCCATATTTCTGAAAATGATATTCATTGACTATTTAACACTTTTATATTAATTCATCATATATCCGTTATTTATCATGATCTTTAAGCTTGTATCATATTTAAATGAGCGATGCATCAAAGAATTTTTCTTCAATGAAATTTCATTATTGAATTATATTTATAGACTTGCTTCATGCTCGATTTTGGTTTAAGAAAAAGTTCATTATGTTTGGATATTTTTCGATTATAGGGTGTTGATATTATTTCACAATTTATGTATGGCATGTGTTTTGAATAAATGTTCGTGATTGATGTTTTAGGGTTACTCATTATTGTTTATAAGCGACTAAATTTATGATCAGATCAAGTATGTCCATATCTTTGAGTGGGACTGTGTAATATCACAAGAAAAGTTAGTGTGATATTTGCAATTGTACATGTTTGCTGGATAGTTTAGTTATCACCACAGTGATGCTATGCTCTTATCTGGTAAGTGATGTATATTTTGAGTCCTCTTAGTTTGATTTAACGATTAGAACAATGCTGCTCACAAGTAGTTTTTCTTCACACGTTAAACAAGCATTAAGGTTATCTAAATGTTTCATATACATGTGAAATAATAGCCACCCGCAGGTGACTACAATTCACATTATATTAGGTTGAACATATTTAGAATTATTGAGTTTGTTAATACATTTTAGGACGTGAGTTGCCCACAGTGATTCTAGTTGTAGTATTTGACAGACATAATGTTGAATTATGAGAATGTAAAATATCCACAGATATTTTTCATGTCTCACATTGTTCCTTGATAAGGTTTTACCCATTGTGAGAATCTTATTGAAGGTATGTAACTATTGTAAGCTTAATTGTCATTTATCTCTATTATAAATTTCAGTTTTGTTCTTATTAATTGTATATTATGATTATTTTGTAGACTTTTAATGGTCCAGTTTTTGGAAGATAAAATTGTTTATCACCTGATGATTTTTCGCGTTACTATGTAAATCTATCGATTGCATTATGAATCTCAAACCATGGATGTTTTATTGATGTTTTATTGAAATTGAGAGGCAATTATAGATAAACCGAAAATCATAAAGTCTCGACAAAGGTGGTGAATATTGTGAAAGGTATGACAAAACAGATAATATCCTAAATCTTTTGCATAATATCTTCAAAAGTTTGGAATTGTTGCTCAATACACAAGGCCAACTTATCCTTAGCATAATAGTGTATATCAAAAGGCTAAATCATACTTTTATGAAAATGGTTAGAAGCATGATGATCCATGCATAATGGCTATACATTTGTGGATGTTTGTTCTTTTTGCAAATCGTGTAATTTAAGTTATGGTTGTTCATTGGAGGTGAGAGCTTACATTCCCAAGAATGAAAATTGGATTTGAAAACTATTACCGGGTTCGTTGGTTTTCCTAAATAATCCAAATGGTATTCATTAATGTTCTAACGGTAGTATGAGACTTATTGAAACCGAAAATATAAATTCGTTAATGATGGCATAATTAGTGGGAGTACGTGGATATATTTGTTCAAGAAATCATGATAATGATCCTTTCATTTAAGATTTTTACGAGATATTGTGAATCTTCTCATTATCGTAATGTTAGATAATGAAAGACCACAAATTACCGATCCAATACTCCATAATATAACTACGCAATAAAGAAATTTTTTGATAACAACATGAACCAGCATTAAGAGGGTCTCAACGAGAGATTGAAAGAAAGTTATTCATGTTGTTTCGTTGATTTTCTTACAAGAATTTATTACATTTTGATTGGAATGGCAAAGACTCGCTTTTTCGGTTCACAAATATTATGTGTAATAATTTTGATTAATGGATTGATGCTATGTGAGCAAAAATCATTGGTTGAAAGTCAAGTCTTGGATATTGTTTAATTGCTCGAAAGACACAAATCGCCTGTATGAAAGTGGGTCTTTCTAACCTAATACGTATGTAATAGCAATTTTAAACAAGATAAAGCAAGACTTATTGCCAAAGATTTTACTCAAACGATGCATTGATTATAAATAAGTTTTTCTCTCGTGTCAAAGAAAGACTTATTCACAATTATCATAGTATTATTAGTAACTCAAGATGACCTAAGAGTTGCATTAATTAAATGTGAAATAGCCTTTATTAATGATAAATTTTAGCCTACAAAGCTTAAGAAATCAAAGTATGAAATTAAGCAATCTTCCCGAATATTGCATATCTAAAATTCAACAAGACCTTAACGCTATTTGGTTTTGGATGAAATTATTATAGATTGATGTATATACCTCAAGATCAGTGGGAGAAATTCATACTCTTGGTCTTGTATGTTAAGACATACTACTTACGAGTAGTGATCTTGACTTTATGCATATCTCTATATTTTTTGAAATAAAGGATATCAATGAAGCTTACCATGTGATAGTAATATCATATGGATTACTAAAGCTCTCATATTAGGCATATATCGAATATTCAAGGAATTTTGAGATAATAACATATTTAACAGATTTTATTTCATGTTGGATAGAAGATATAAATTTAATCTTCATTACGTCTTAATTCCCCGAACTTATAACAAGTTGTTAATATGTTAACTAATTTCCTAAAGAATCAAGAACAAATTACAGAAAGCTATCAAGAATTTTGAGATACTATTTTAACTTATGTCTTATAATTAGTTAGCAAACCCAACAAGAGTTGATTGGGTTTTCGTGACTTCAATTTTTGTGGATGTATGGATTCTATAAAGGAAGAATCCATTAATACTAGTCCCACAATTGAGTTTGAATATTTATGACTCATGATACTTAGAGACTTATGGTTTGTCTCTACATTGCCGAAATTTACTCGTCTTAGCTTCGCGGCAAAGATTAAAGCACGATATGAAACGAAAGGAACAAAACACATGAACCTTGAGTATATATGCGTGAATTAGAAATTCGAAACAATAGTTGTTCATTTACCGCTTAAGCACAATTGCATTTGGAGATGCACTTAATGAAAAATTACCTTTTAAGACCTCTTAAGAAAAGATTAAAATCTTAGGTCTGTAGGAGTAATTGATTATTGAATTCAGCTAATTTATGTGCTTATTTTTTGAAAACTAATTGAGCTCTTAATAATGTACTTATGAATTTATTTCTGTATCCATATTTAGTATACACTTATGTAAATGGATGAATGTTAATGTAAATTGTCTTTCTTTTGAAGACATAACTGGACCATTATGATATCCCCATTTAAGGCTGATTAAGTAAGTTGCTTGTGTTGTGGTACATGGAAGGGAACATGTTGATAACAGGACAATGTGCAACCGCCATGACTCGCATACGTGATTTGCTTGGTTAAGGTATTACGTTTAACCATTAAATTTGTTTAGCAATTATGCGCGCTTATGTTTTTCTATAATTAATCATTAAATAAGTTATCACATGGACCAAGTTGGAGAATGTAAGAATATTTCTATACATATAGAAATATCCTGTGGGCCCATGTGATAACTTTGGTTAATTAAGAATATATTGCTAAATATTTTGGTTACCATTCTAGGGATTAATTCCTATTAACTCTTCCTTGATGGACTGGTCGAGATCTAATGCTATAAATAAACCCTAGGAACTTGGTCCTCCTTCTACCTATAAAAGGAACACAATAGCCATCAGTATTGGTTTCGAGAATTTTACTATTCATAACGTATAAGGTCAAGAAGGAGAAACCAAGAACTCCACAAGGTATTACCACTTCTCCAAAGATGATCGGTGTGCGATGGATTAACACTATCAGGTATTACATATAAACTTATCTTTGTGTATTTGGTTATGTGATTATCATGAAGTTCAACGATCCTAATTAAGTATCTATAAAATTAAAACTTATAAGCATTTGAAAGTGAAGTATTGTTCTTAGCATAGAGTTGATGATATCTAACAAATTGGTGATTTTTAGAAATTAATGAGTACATTTAATGATTTCAGTATTATCGTTTCCTTTTCTTTGATTTATTAACTTTTGTTTTATTTGTTAAGAGAAGTAATCATAACAATTGAGGTGATTGTCATCTATAGTCTGAGACCAATCATTTTTTATTTTATTTTTTGCAACGTGGATTATATCTTCAGGTTAAAGAATCATGTTTGCAGTAACAGGTAATGGCTATTTGATGAATATGGGTAAGTCTTGATATGTTTTTGACTTTCCCCAAACAAAAATTGATTATAGTCATTAAGCGTGCATTCAATAAAACTTGCGGTTGTTAATTGATTATGTGTTTGATTTTTGGTTGCATCTCAAGGCTGGAGTGAACGTTCTTGCATCATGAGTCTTCACTACCTACAACATCATCATATACAAGTGTCTATTATTAGTTAAGCACTGCCAAGGCCCAGAAGGGTTTAAATTTTCTCTTTTCGCTCTTATCAATTTAAGTGTGCCCTATACTAATGAAATGTAATTTCTCTCGACGTATTGCAGATGAAATATGAACTGTGACCCGCCGAGGGAAGTAATGCCAGTTAAGAATGTTTGGGATACACTGTAGTTGTAACCAGTACGCGATTTAGGGGTTGCTACAACAACATTTGCTGAAATGTAGCCGATCCGTTTCTACAAAAACTTCAATCACTGAAATATAAGTTGGACATCAAGCTATTTTAATTTCTTGGTTTACTGAGAGGGCAATTTATAGTTGTGTTGGAAAGTAATTAACTAATAGAATCACAATTTACATATGAAATTCTATTTACTACAACAATGTGCTACCAAGGAACTGTAAACTAAGTATTAGCATGGGAGTAAAGCCACCAGTAAACAGAAATTGCGTTGTGGAAGCAAAATAGTAAACTCCGCTAGAGAATGAACCTGATGAAGAAGTAATGGATTGATTTAAGTGGTAATTGGATAAATATCCCTACTTTTGATGGACTTCACAAATATCCCTATCCATCAATAATTATATCCCTTTCCATTAAAAGGGAAAATATTTTTATTCACAATCCCATAAATACCCTCTTATGTTACTCTTACGGAAGTTATAACATTTCCTTTTTAATTTCAAATCTGATAAAAAAAAACTCTCTCTTGTCTTTCCTCCTCATCACCACCACCTCTTCCACTACCACCACCACCTCGTCGTCGCCATTTTCGCCGCTGTGAACAAATTGATCATCAAAGTAAATAAGTTTATACTTACTCATAGTTCGTGTTCTTCCCATTCTTCTTCTTTTTCATTTTAGATTCGATTTGCAAAATCGGATTCAGTGAGATCTAATCAATTTGATTTTTAGGTTTTTGTTTTGGGTAATTTTTATTTTTATTTCAGAGAGATCTGAGTTTTTTATTTTGAAACTAAATGTTTTCCTTGAAGGTTTACTGCAAATCGGAAAGAAGGAAGGATCGATGAGATTTTGAAGAATTTTATCTTCTAAGACAATTGAACAGATAAGTAACTCAATCGAAAGTTTCAATTGGTCAAAAAATAGTTTTAGGATTTCAAAAAATCTTTGTGATTGAATTTATAGGGTCAGTAATGGTGGAGGTTGGTGTTTTGGTGGACTAGTGGTGGGTGGCGGTAGTGATGGGTTAAATTATTGTGGGGTTTTATAAAGTATGCACTGTGGTTTAATGTTCTATCTTTTTTAAATGGCAATTTCTGGTTGTAGCAAGATATGACAAATGTAGTGTTTTGTCTCTAATCAAGTCATTATATGTTGTTTGTTAGTGACAATATGCCATAAACTATCTTATTATCAGTCTTTTCTGAATAACCTGCAAGATACGTGACCATAATAAGTCATTGGTAAGTTAAATCTCAAGAATAGAACCAGGCTAGACTACTTGTTTATGATTTGTAGTATAGTGATAATGGTACTTTTGTTGTTCCCTGTTGCATTGCAGGTGGTTTTGGTAGCATTTTTCCATCGGCATGGATAAACATCCATTGTTGATCCAACTGCAATGGATAAACTTCTACTGTTGATCCAACTGAAATGGATAAATATCCACTGTTGATCCAACTGAAATGGATAAACTACTCATTGTTGATACAAAATTATCCGAATCGATGGTGGCGGCGGCAACAGTGGAGGTGGTTGCTGCTATGGATTATTAATGGTGGTTGATGGTTTTTTTGGTGGATCTGATGAAATGGTAGCATCTTTCTATCAGCATGGATAAACATCCATTGTTGATCCAACGGCAATGGATAAACATCCACTGTTGATCCAACTGAAATGGTAGTCAAATTCTTGGATAAGTATAATGTTGAACTTGTGGTGCAATGGTAGCATGGCTGACTCCATGTCAGATGATGCGTGTTCGACTCACGCCAAGTTCACTCCATTTTACATGGATCAACTTCTACTGTTTATCCTTTTTTTTTTTGATCAAATATTGTTGGTTCTATTTTTATTTGGATCAACTACCGTTGTTGATACAAAAATATCTGAACCAGTTGTGGCGGCGACGACGACGGCGACGGTGGTGGTGGTGGCGACGAACTAGTGGTGGTGGCGGCAACAGACTAGTGGTGGTGGAGGACTGTTGGTGGTGTAATGGTGGTGCTTAAGGAGTGGTGGTGAAATATTAGTGGTGGTGGCGGTTGGTAGGTGGTGGTTGTTGAACGGTGGTGGTGGAATGGTAGTTGAATGTTGGTGGTGGTGGTTGTTGAACGGTGGTGGTGAGGAAGAAACTGTATTTTGAGGAAGAAAAATATTATATGGGGAGGGTATTAAGGTAATCATTTAAATGAAGTTAAAAAAGAAAATTTATATTATATTTATTGGGGAGGGACATATAAATAATATACCCTTGATTTAATTACATTAATTTTATTAAATTTATCTCTCAGATAAATTCCAGTTAAACCATTTATTAAAACAGAACATAAAGCTAAAAAATAAAAACTGACAGAATGCGGGGCTTAGAACATATTTTCATTTGTTTCATCAGAAATCTAAAAATTATATCAAAAACCTAAGGATATCAATTTTATTGGGTGTCAAAAAAAAATGCATCAGGGACATATAAATAATATACCGGCAAAATTAAAAATGCCATGGTCTTCGGGTCCGCCCGGTACAAGTCGTATAGCATCGCATTCATTTAATCAATAAATCCAGTACATTTGGTGTATTTCCTACTTAATAAAATTTGCCTCTTTATTGTTTCTCACATCCTGCAACATTATATATGGATAAACATGATTAGCCACGCTAAAATACTCATAAATCCGTAAGCCTGTCCAACTTACATTTCCCAAACCAATGATTTCACTTATTTATTGCAGCAAAAACGATTGCCTCATTAACTCAAAGTAGCACCAAACGATGAGAGAAAGCACTAAGGCCCAACTGGGCTTGATTGCGCGTCAGAATACCAAAGCCCATAACTTCAATGGTTTGACCGTTTTCCTACTAATTTCTGCATTTCTCAACCGAATTAAATGATCTTTGGACCAGGGTTCATTCTGCACAAGATGAAGGTAGTGACTCCCGGATCCACAAAAAGTATTAAAATATTTCAAGCATCGACTTCTTCGTTTTACTTGGTCTTTTACACTTTTTCGTTTGTAGTACTTCACTTCCTAAACATTTTAAAAGTTGTTTTCATTCGTTCAAAGGGATATAATACATCATTGTTATAAAAAGGTATGAGGTTTGTCTCCATGATAGCTAGGGCTATCAGACGGACGTCATTGAATGTGGGCCATCATCCGACGGTCGGGAAGCTCCGGATGGAGTTTTTCACTGGACGGCTAGGAAACTTCGAGTAATATGAAGTTGGTCGACGCGGGTGAATAGGGGTGGGAGCCGGTTCAGGCTGTACGAGTTGTTTCACGATTCAACAAAGTTCAAACATAATACAGGTTTCTAAAAACTCTCTCTGCTCCCTATTTCTTCTCCCTAAAAACACTTCAACCAGATTTATGTAATTTCTGTTTGATTCCTCGATCTCATTAGTTTCATGGGGTTCGGTTGTTATCATTTTCACATACAAGTCCTTCTCAGAAGATAATCTAGAGAAAACATTGTTCCTTTCGAACCTTTAGTTTTTCAATTTTTTATATGACATCTACGGTTTTTGATTTATTGTTATTATTTTGAATTATACAGTTCCTCTTATGGGTTTTAATAAGATTCATAATATATTTGATTTTTAGGGCATTGGGTTTAGCCGTTTAGGAAAAATTAGTGTTTTCTCCAAATTGGGGGTTTTCTGGGTTTAGCAAATTCTAGGGTTTTTTTACTCTTCCGTCTCAGCCAACAACTGTTGCTGGAGATGATGTCACTCCTCCACCATCTGCAACTGTAACGACAACATCAACCCCTCTTCCATTTAATTCCTGCCAAAGTAACTCCGTTCATATTTTTTTAATACAGGTTAGAAATTTATGCTTTTCAGAAATTTTGGTTTGTTTTTTCAATATTTAGTTGAATCTAAAAGTTTATAAGAGATATTCTTTGTTTGTAATAGCAGGAAATGGCAATTCAATGATGCAAGGGGATTCAATCGTGGTATTCAGTGCATCTGTTTAGATATACGAATATAAGTTGTCATATGAAATTCTTATATGTTGGCGTTCTTAAGCTTGTTAGCTTTATCTATTTGGCAGGTATCAGAAGCCTTTATCAGCAGAAACAGAATTTCCAGGACAATTCTTATATGTTGGCGTTCTTAAGCTTATTAGCTTTATCTATTTGGAAGGTATCAGAAGCCTTTATCAGCAGAAACAGAATTCCCAGGACAATTCTTATATGGTCCACAAATGCATGAATAAGGTACATTGCACTGCTTCCAAGTATGGAATGCTTAGAACAAATTTTATAGACATGGAATCGAAATAGAGTGGATCTGATTTCTAATGTTGATATTTGGGTTTTGGTTTTAGATCATTCTTTTGATAGTACTGGTGGTGAACGTAGAGGTTATATAAAACATGGTGGTCGTGGTGGGGTTTATAGTGTCATGGAGGTGGTGTTGTGGTTGTATATAACACTTATTAGGTAGAAATTATGAGGGCTGCTGCATTTGTGGCGGTTAAGGTGACAATGGTTTTAGTGGCGGGTGTACATGTGAAACTGTTAGTAAAATTATTTTATGAATTTCTATAACAAATACAAAAATTATAAGCTGTAAGTGGAACTGCAGAGTCTTAAGCGTGAACCCGAGTTGGAATGTTTATTTTAAAGGTTAATTGATGTTCTATTACTTGCAATTGAAGATATATTGTGTTTCTGTGGTTCGTCGTGCTGCTAATTTTATTTATGTTGTTGCAGTTGCAGTACCTTTCAAGAATTTAACCACAATGTTTAGTTCTCAATGGATAATTTCTCAAGCACGGGGAGTATTTTGGATTCAGAGAGTAGCAAAAACCGCGGTCATTCTCTGTACGGCACACTAAGTTGAATGAGAATTCAATCAAATGGCTGGGTTTTAGAAGACGCTCTTAGTGGCGAGGTAGGGGATGTTGGAAAATCTCTATTAATGGTTACTTTTGTCGTTATTCTAAGCTCACCACCTTAGTTGTCAAAATAGTCATGTTAGTGGTCTCATTATTAGACTGAGCTAATCGGAGTTTACTAATGCAATTTCCACCTAGACAATTTAGCAAAGTGGACGGCACCACATTCTATTTAAAGTACGGATTGCGATGCCTCTCAGTTACTTACTTATGTAATTAAGATAAAATGTGCGTGCCTGACAGAATTATTTCGTGCAGATGCTTTAGGAAAATTAGAATCCGTCTCAGATGTTACCATGGTATTGTTTGATACCCAGGATAGGACTAGCGAAGTGCCAAAGAGGGAAATAGCAATCCAATATGAAAAGTAAGTCGGTATTTTGGGATGAAGGTACTAGATAATCACGTTGTTTATATATAACAGCTGCTTTTGATTTTTTGCTGAGGTTAATGGATCGACATGAAGGTAACTTTGTGGGAAGAATGGTGCATATCAGTAGTGGGGGAGATAAAGATGGAAATGTGCCAGTAATTGTTATAATAACTGCGACGTTCGTAAGCGAGTTTCTAGGTTAGTGATATGATCCCATTCCACCATAACAAAACATGAAGAGATGTTTAGTGATCTGCTCAACTGACAACTGAATTTAATTGTAGGTACACTTGGATTGGCCAGAAACATTGTGTTTAAGGTATTGGTCAATCTGGCCATATCTGAGGTCAATGAATTCAGAAAAATGTAAATATGCATCACCTGAAGTGGACAGTGTAATATTAATAAATGCACACTGCAAATGGACAATTATTATATTTAGGCTTGCTCCAGAAAGACAATGAGATTTCAAAAGATTGACCTGGACCAGCAAGATGATCCATCCGAGATTATAAAGACTATACAGGAAGCGACTGATATGCTGCAGTACGATGATAATAAATTTATCCATGCAGTAGGATAAATATTCACCTGTGAAGCGATATACTTGGGCTTAGTTGGGTAGAGAGTGGTTCTCATGCAAGAAATGCACTAGAAAAGTTGTATATGAAGGTGATGAGCCCTTCTGCAGCAAGTGCAACAGAGATTTTAAAGAAGAAGTGCCATGGTAAATTAAATTTGCAAATTTTGAGACAGGAGTAATTCACTAAGATATATTTGTTTTGATGTGAAAGACGGCGGAAAAGTTGATGAGGTGCACCGCTGATGAGCATGTAAGGTACATGGAACACTGTTGCGAGGTATGTGGTATTGGTATGAATCGTATGTTTGGATGGATGCATATTGTACTGTGGATTCATGCTCACCAAGTTGTTATATAGTCTAATTGCAGGTCAACAAAGCGGAACAGGAAGATAGTTGGTTTAAAAAGATGAAAGATAGTAGTTTTGTTTTTCAAATTGGTGATTAGAGAGTACAATTTAACCAACCAATCTAAGAACTTTATGGTATTAAGGTTTTCTCTTCTAATTAGATTAAAACGTAATAATTGCTAAATACAATCTTCGAAACACGTAGGATAGATTTGAGGAGCCCGGTTTGCATCCAAGCTTTTGTTTAAGGCATGGATTGTTGATGAACTAACTCTTTCTTTGAGATCTCATGTATGAGCTCCAATAATAGTGATAAATCACCATGATTTTTTATTCTGTTATTTTTGAACGTATTGTATTTTGCAGGTTTTAGACTTTGACTAGCCTTATTAGGTAGTTCTAATAAATCATAGTATCTATGCCTATTACCAGTAATTGACGAGGCTTAACTGAATGGACCTGGACGTGTAATTAGGAGCTATATAGTTCACATTGGTCGGTCAATCAGTGCTGATCTCAGATATTAATTCTGCCCTCCTTTTAATAGTTTTAAACTCGATGGCTATCTTTATATCTAGCGGTTCAAACCAAATTATGCATGTTAGTTGGCGGAGAAAAGAACTTCGCTTAGTATGATGCTAATGTGTCCTATATTTTTTTCTTTTTTTTTTGATTATAATGTTTGATTTGGTTCACTAGAGGCCTCTCTCTGTTGCATATTCTGGTAACATTACTGATTGTATTTCACTGTAATTAGGATATTTAGTTTCAGTGTCACTGTTTTACAATTTAGGTCCATTGGGTGCAATATGATAAATGCTTAGGAATTTGTTGTCCATGTGTGTTATGGAACCTTTCATGTGCAACGTCTAATGATGGAATGAAAAATCATTTGGGGTTCAATGTACACAAAGGTGAGCATCAGTTCGAAGGTTGATAGGTTAATGTGCTTCCGCATAAATTGCAATTAATTTTTAAAAATAAGTAAACAAATGAAAATTCTGTTTTTGTTGTTTAATTCGATGAGTATCTTTTTGCAAGTACCAATCGGGTCATTATTCATATACCAATTTGTTTCGTTTAACTTTATACAGGCGGTCTCTCAAACCATGGGATCTAAGACCACTGATAGATGATAAGAGTCACATTGAGCTTTAGATTTATTTATCCAATAGCCAGTATGGTTCAACCTCTGGCATATTCTTTAAAGTTCCTCAATACTCGGTGTATTTAGTCATTACTGATTTACTATATTGTTCATAGCTCAGTTTGTGCCTCTTTTTTGTTGTCTTGATAGTCACGTGAGTCATTACTTATGTCCTTTTAGGTAGCGACTCCTTGATTACCTCATGACGCGTCAAAATTTCCATATTCTTGGCTTGGATATAATGTTGTCTCTAGATATCCCCACCACACACATGATTGACCGCCGGACATTCAAAATTCTTTGGTAGGTTTGTGTTGTAATTTCAAAGTAACATATTTAGAAAGTAATATGTAGCGCCGAGCTAGCTACGGTTGATTTCTCCATATTATTTTGCAGTGAATTCGCTGAGCTTGGCACACTTGCAGAGATCGGTTGTGTTCGCCGGTACACTCTCTCACTGCTACCATTAGTTTCACAGACTCTTAGAAATTAAAAATATAGTTCTGATCACTTTTTTCATTCCAGATAAAGCGTCTTGAACACCTTTTAAAGGACAAGAATCTGATGTTGGTGTGCAACTAACCTTGAAGTACGTAGAAGGATCGCGTTTTTACAAACTCTCGGTTCATAAGGATGCCACGTCTTCCATTAGTTTTTAAAATGCTATCATTGAGGTGATATTTGTGTTATTGTTTGGACAAAACTAACTTGAGGCATGTTTTTGTCGTTACATTTTGTACTTAATTAGTTAGTCAATTGTTTTTTACCTGCTAATTCTCTGTTGTTCGTCTTTTATGATATCCATTAGGGTAACATGTGAAGTAAGTATCAGGGAAAAGGAAAGTTTCTCAAAGTTGTTGATGCTTCATCTCCTGATATGGGGGATCAATTATAATTATAAGTACTCATATCTTCTCACTATGTTATTGATTGATTTCTGTTCCAGAAGTTACACCATTATTTTTGCTCATCAGTGGAGCACTTCGGCTTTAACTTTTTCTTTCTTTTTGTACTCCCGTTTGCTTCGTATTTGGACCTATTGGGAAGTGCAGGTTGGTATCTGCTTCATCTTCATAATTGTTGCAGTTGCAGAGGGGTTCCTTGAGGTTGGCTTTATTTGGGGACTTTTCCTTTATGTGTCCTGAGTTCATGCAGGTACTGTTTTATTTTTTATCTGTCAACACTGGATGGTACTTGCTGATTTTGTTTTTATTTAAAGAAATGCAGTCTTTTTTGGGGGGTTTGGCTACATCTAGCATTTCGTATGTCAAATCTACTATGCTTATCGTTCTATAGTTGGCGAACCAATTTAGTTTAGTAAAATGAGCAAAACTATGACATTATGAGGCAAAATAAACCACCAATTTGTGCACCAACATAGTTGAGTGAAATGAGAAAAACTACTTTGGTTTTGGAGAACTAATATGGTGGGGTCTCATAGATAAATGGTTCCTTTCTGAAAGAATGTCAAGTTACAACTTTACTTAATCTGTATTGCTCCTGTTTTTATGTTTCAAACATCCATGTTAGTTCTTGCCTTCTTGGCTTCTTTCGATCCTACATTATTACCATTTTGACATATCTCTCACTTCTTTCTATACTTTTGTGAAGGTGATCATGAATACACAGACGTGGTCATTCACTAAAATACTGGAGTATCTGAACGTTCCATCATTGATATTGACTTCCGCAACCACTTAGAAATAGCTATAGCAGTTAAGTATTATGACAGCTACCTTTGTTAGATTTGACTACCGCAGTCAGGTAAGTTATTGAATGCTTCTTTTGTTTGTTGTTTGAAAATCAGATATAGAAAACTTTGTGTTTCGCTTTTTCTTCTTACAGTTCATGTTTATGGTTGTAGAGCTGCTAAATTAGGTGATAACCTAAATTTTTTGGTGGTTTATTTAGAAGAAATTTTGTGATTGCATTCAAAATTGTGTGTTTGATTTTGCTGGACTGGAAACTGTTGTGATTCATTTTAGAGATGTTGATGATATGGAATATACATCTTACTTCGGGCGATTTTAAAACCAGGTTCTATCCACGGGCTTTACCTAAGCAATCAAATAAAGTGTCCAATAACATGACAAAAAAAGAGAATAATAGAAAAAAGTGTTACTTAAGTACAACTCACAGTTTATCAATAAGAACACCAATGACTAGCATAATAGAGAAAACTAACTCCTTATCTAGCATTGAAAAACTTAGAATAAGTAATTTAAGCTTTATGGTTGGTTTTGGACAAATTATCAGGATATGGCAGTTTGGGCCTTTAATTGTTCAGAATTGTGCCTTTATATGAGCATCGAGTACCAATACTTATATTAGAGGCTAAAATATACTTACTTCATAGAGCCCAACGTAGATGAGACTTCTTAGCCTTTTCTTGCTGCTCAAGCTTTTACATTTGGGTGCAGAACTTTAGGTTGTTGAATTTGTTTTTCTTTTACTGGGAGGGGTTCATTGTGCATTAATGTGCACGTTCAATGGTCGAATATGTATGTGTGGATGCATAGCATAATGTGTGGGGGCATATGCTTATGAACATAGGTTAGCATGTATTAGTGTTTCTGTTCCTAATGTGTTCATTTTCACGAGACTGTCACATATTTTTTGATTGTGTATTGCAGCTTCCTCCCTGCTCATTTGCAGTACTTCCATGTACAATGTTGAACCTACGTGACAACAAAAGTGATTAGAGACAAGTCTACTTTATTCAAGTCTAAGTTTTTCCATCGGTAAGCTTAGCTGAGTAAACTCTGTAAGTCTTAACACATATTGTGCAATTGTTGAGCTTCCATTTTGTTTCCCACTTAATTGGTGATGCCCACAACATAGAAATATTATTAGCACACATTAGGGGATGTTTTGGGTGCTCAAATATACATGGTCTAGGTAGTTCATTGATATGGATGTCTACTGTGAATGGTGATCATGCTACAACTATTTTCAAAAAAGAAAATTAATGAAACTATTAAACAACACATCTGTGTATATTTTCAACTCTTTTACTTGCTGTCTTAGCTCAAATGGCCGAGCGCATGGTTTTCACCGATGTGGTTGTGGGTTCGACTCCCTCAGATGGCATAGTTCATTTAGTAAGCCAAAACCTTTTATTCTTTAGATCCCAATATATAATGCGAAATTCAGTAAGCTAAAACCTTTCATGCTTAAGATCCCAATACATAGTGAGAACAAAGGTGTAAATGTAGAAAACCTTTCGTCTGTTTACATTTTTTTGTATCAAAATCAAACAAATACCAATGAAGTGTTTAAGTTTTTTTTTTTGAACATAAGTCAGAAATTTAATGGGTTAATGTCATTTTGAAGTACCAACCCCTAAGTTGGACAAAAATTGACCAAGCACAAAACATGGACAAAAGGTACTAAAAATCAATAAACCCGAATATTTTTCACTAGAACTTAATAAAGGAAATAGGTTCACTCAAATATATTTTTCTTAAAAAAGAGTTCCACTCAGATTTCTGAGTTCCATCTTGCGTCCCTTCCCATATATGATGTTTTGTTGTCCCCTTATGATGAGTTAGGTCGGAAACCATCTCATATGCAAGAAACAAACCAACTTATTCTTACTTGGAGTCTCAAGATTATTCTTACATGGAGTCTCAAGATCAAGCCTCCATCAATATTTTTCACTGCAACTTAATGAAGGAAATAGGTTCATTCACATGTCGAGTGTCATCTTGCATACTTACCGTTATATGATGTTTTGTAGTTTCATTATGGTGGGTTAGGTGGGGAACCAGAGATGAATCAATAAGATGTAGAAAATTTTACCATATCACGATTACCGAACATGAATTATTTTATAGTTTTTTTTTTTCAATGCCTAAGTGAGTATTCTACTTAACAATAAAACCAAAAATTCTATTTTAATCTATGGTTTTCGGGATTGATTTTTTTTTCAAGAATTCCGGTAATACATTGAATTAACTGAGAAATACCACCCATATAATATCTCATGCATAACTAATAGATATTACAAATGGAGAATTCCGTAAGTTCGTATAAAATATAAACGGTGAACCTGAGTTGGAATTTTTATTTTAACGGTCAATTGATAATCAATTACTTGCAATTGAAGATATATTATGTGGTTCGTTGTGTTGCTCATTTTATTTCTGTTGTTGCAGTTGCCATTACCTTTCAAATGTAGGTTTTGTCTATGGAAGCAGACGAGGTCAATGCTTTGTTTCAAATCCTAATCCATTGATGTCCCTAGGTATAGTTTGAGATATATAAAGATTCGATGGCAGTTACATGTTTTAGTTATTACCTAGGTATCATTCTGATGACTATTGCAAATCCCACCCAGTTGGTCAGAAATTAGAGAGAAACTTCTACGCTATCTATATTGTTTTGAGGGTTTTGATTTAATATTTGTTCTCTCGGGTTGAGAGGAGATCATTCGATGAAATAAATCTAGGAATGAAATGTATTTGGTAAAGGTTTTACATAAATTGAATTCCAAAAAGGTTAATTACTTCATGTACATTTATCTAATATTTGAGTGCTTCAAACAAGAAAATCTAATATTTTTTTCATCGTAGAAAAACTACAAACAGCCAAACAGGTTGAAATATTTATTGGTGCTAAATTTTTCGATGAGCAAATTAACTCAGTTCTCTTTCTAATTTGGGGTTGTTTTGTTGTGTGGATTGTAGCAAGCTATTAAGGTTGTCAATTGCACAAGTTTTGACTATGATTTCTCTGAAACAAAAATCTTCTCTAAGGACTCTTATAACGATGAGATTTCTACCTTGATCAGTTAACTTTTACTTGCAGATTGGACATAAAGTGGTTTGATTAGTTGTTGCAAGATGCATAGGTTTAACTTCATTGGTAGTCTGATAATTCCATTTCGTTTATTATAATACACTATATCAAGCTCACCAGACATTTCAGTGTTGTACTTCTGGAAGTTTATCCTCGGTCATCTTCATATTAGCATGTGTAAGTCTAGATTTATTCTTAGCATTCTATTTCTACTATAATCTAAGATATCAAAAGGATTAAGAAATTTGTTTGTTTTTCACTTTTTTTAATTTTCTATTTTTTAATATAAGAAACCCATTAAAATTACCCCATAATTATTTGAATTTAAAATGATTACTTTAATAACCTTCCATCCTAATAATAATAAGGAAACTAATTTTTAAGCTTAAAATTTAGAAATAGATTACTTTAATAACCTTCCATCCTAATAATAATAAGGAAACTAATTTTTAAGCTTCTAAAACGGTTGATCATTATCAACTTCCTAAAATTTCTCTTCATTTTATCAACGTTTATCAAACCTCCTAAAATTACTCTTTAGGTAAAAAGTCAAAATATGTTTATTTAAAAACAAAAAAAATTGAAAATTTTATAGTTTAGATAAAAAAATTGGGAAAATTCAATTTTACACGAAATTGACAATAATTGAAAACACCATTTATCACATGAAATACCTTTTAAAATCATTCATTTGTGAGTTTTGGACTTTTCACGTCCAATATGGTGTTCTTTGAAAAATAAAGATCAAACTCTAAAAATATAAGTATTTTACAATGGATTTCAAATTATAATCAAGGGAGTTTACTATGTTGGATTTTATAGACTAAATAGTGAGTCAATAACGGGAATTGAGGAGAGAGTTTTTTTTTTTTTTTTTTTGGAAAATCTTTTAGTTAAATATAATCCCTAAAAATGCTCCCCATAAATAATTCCCTAAAACCTTAATTCACTCTTTTAGTCTTAATGAAAACTCATATATCACCGTTATCATCCTAAAATAACTCCATTATTTATCACATAATGAAAACTTCATCTCTAATTATCCCAAATTGGTAAAAATTTTCACTTATCACCCTACTTGAATTTATCCCCAAATTATTTAAGTAACTTGGAGAATCATGTCTTTAAAAACTTTTAATTTTATTTCTTAGATATAGAAAAACTCCCATTTTCAAACTATATTTCATGATGAAAGCTACAATGGTTGGGTTTTAGTGTTACATGTTTGTCTAATCATTGAAGATCAAACTAAAGATAATAATCTTGGATTAACGCCCTTGCATTATTGTTGTTAATAATACTTAAATTAATTAATCAAGGCATGGAAAATTATCTTATTTTCAAACTTGACAAATATGACCAAAAAACATATATTGCACTTTGATTGTTGTTGAACATCTTTAAAAATTTTAATTTTATTTCTTAGATATAGAAACTCCCATTTTTGCAGTTGATTTTGACAACCAAAAATATATTGCACTTTGATTGTTGTTGAACATCTTGATTTTCAGTTTAGTCACTTTTTTTTACTTAGTCCTATGTACCGAGTATTTACCTAGGAGTTAATAAACTAGACTTTAAAATTAAGTAAGCATCTGAAATATGTTAAATGAAGAACTTTTATATTGGATAACCATAAACATGTAACCAAATACCAAAAACCAGAGGTTGAAAATGTAACAAGTAATAACATGTTGAATCTTCTCTTCCAAATTAAATAGGCTTATTGTGGACTAAACTATTATTGAAAATGTAAATGTGAACTTAGCATTATTCATAATTTAATTAATAAAACTTATATTGAATAACCATGGAGAAAATAAAATATACAATGATGAAAGATTGAGCCAAGGACATAGGCAGTGTGATGCCTAGAGACATAAGAAAATGCAATCATTGCTTGAAAACAAGATAATTAAACTCTGTAAAGGATCAAGAGCTCTGTCAGTGATGCTGGAAAAGAACAAGAACGCATTAGACAACAAAGGAAAGAACAATCAATTCTTGAGGCATTCTTATAGGTCCTTAATCAAGAGCCAAAATATTCTGATAGCGAAGACAAATTGGAGAACTTCTTGGAGTATCAACATCAACGAAACGTGAGGGATTCTTATGGGTCCTTAATCAAGAGTAAAATTTTTTTGACGGCGAAGACAAACTGGAGAACTTCTTGGACTATCAACATCAATAAAACGTTATCGATTTAAACCTTTTGAGTCGTTAGAATCTAAAGAAGAAATGTGCAAACATGAATTTGAAATGAAAGAGTGAATGGAAGATTATGCAAAAAAATAAATAAAACAAGAATATGAGCTACAATATTTAATTAACCAATATAAAAATTGAAAAAAAGTTTAGAATGGTATTACATTTTTTTTTATGTTTTTGATGTTGCATGATTTTGATCAGGTTAAGAGCAACGAGAAGTATAATCGCAACATTGGCATCTTATTATAACATGACAACAAGATACTCGAGGCTTATTGGAAGAATGAAGATCACATTGAATATGGGGAAGATAACCGCGATTTAGCAATCAAAGAAATTTGAAAAGAACATGATTACATTTTTAGGAGGTCGGGTCATGATAATGGTATTTAAACAACGAGCATGCATCGGTCTTTTTTTACAAGGTGGGTTTGAACAAAGAATTTACAAATGCATGATCCATGAAAATATGGATAAGTTAAAATCAAAACAGAAACACAGGCTACAACGATTCAAAACAATGTCTAAAAAGGATATACAGTTCCCGGTGCAGAAAAATTTGGACTCGAAACAAGAATAATGAAATGCCCAAAGAGAGAAGTTTGGAGTTCATGGACGGGTCAAAAACATATTCATTCACTTTTTGGAGTAGCTTTTAATGAAGAATTTCTAATTGGGGGATAGAAAAATTAATTGGGGGATATGTGCCGGCATAATTTTCAATGAAAACCGGTATGGTCGATGGACTACCGGCATTGAAAAACCATGCCGGCAGCTACAGTAAAATATCCCCTAATTAGTTTTTTTATCCCCCAATTAATCATTCTTTTTAATGGATCTAAATTCTTTTACTATTTTAGCCAATTTACATTCTTGACTATGTGTGTTACTCCAGTCTATATTCTTCATTGTATCATATTCATGTGGCACTAGGTTTTTGGCCCCGTCAAAGACATTAACAACTGCTTGAACAACTTAAATAGCTTTTGCATCATCCACCTAATTATTTACCTTATTATTGTTGTGGTGATTGTTTTCTCTTCAGAATAGATCTTCTAGAATGCCTTATTTATAAATTTTGCTTTAATATTCTTAAAAAAAAAAAATCTTTAGAATAATTTACTAAAGCAATACTGGAATTAATTGTTCACTTGTTCGTTTCAAGTAAATAATTCAATTTTTGTTCAAACCACGGTTCAACTTCAATATTTTAGATTACAATGCTCAGAACTATTCACTTCAAGTCACCTGATACTTTGACTTCCATCATTGATAGTTGATGTTCACTTTAATTAATGACCACCATTTAGTTATCCAGGAATCAATTAACCGACAATACGAAGGAAAAAAATTTAGGAAATCATCAACGATGATATCTAGATGACATAAACCAGACAATATCAATGGAAACACATGGATAACCATCATATTATTGATATTTTGAAATATTTTTACAGGACTTATCAAGCTAAAAATCATGAGTCCAATAACGAAAACTATGTGACGCTTGACACTAATCAGAGGTTGAGCCGGGGCCGTAAAGCCCCGGTGATACCTAGTAAGATATAAAATAACATGATATGAAATAATTTAGGCAAAATCTCAGTACTAAGGTAATGAAATCGATGCAAAATGTAGTAAACTACGCACATATCACAATAACAAGAGACTAAATATATTTATATTAACACGCTCAAGATATTTCACAATATTTTTATCGCAAAATGGGTCATTTGTCCAAAAAAATTTAAAACATGGTTCAAATGGACGAGTAAAAATTATTATGGGTGAAATGGACACAAAAAAAATAGCAAGGATGAAACTGGATTCATCCTGGCTTAAACTTAAAAAAATAGCGAGGATGAAACTGGATGCATCCTGATGTAAATTAAAAATAAGAAAAAGAATTTGAAAATTGGTAGGATGAAACTGGTTACATCCTGGCTATTTTTATATTTTTGTCCATTTAAACAGTATCAAAATCTAAATGTCTTTTTCACCCAGGAATTATTGATTTTGATTTTTTTAACCAATTTTGTGTATTTTTATGCTAAACCACATTGGGGTTGTCTACGTAGTTTAACCAATAAGAGATCAAACACTCCGTAGTTTATTATTCTCCTATTCTACAACTAACTCTAACACGAAACTCTAGATGTGTACTGAAAAGAACATTTTCTAGGCCTACGATATTACGATTCATAAAGTGATTTAATGCGATCCAATTAGTTTATTAACTGTGCTTTAACAGACTAAATGTTTGCATCAACATTTTTATAATTAAATTAGCTAAGCATTAAATATGCAGTCATCCATCATCGCATTTCCAAACAATTAAGTATTACATATATGACCTCTTTGTCATCACATAATTAACTTACGAGCATGAATAAAGCAAAAGTAAACTGAACTAAACTATGGGAAATTGAAAAATAAGAATAATTTGGGCTTGGTTTGTGAGATTTTTTTCTTTTTACAAAACTAAACTACATCAAACTGTGCGCTAAATATATACACTTCGAGCTTGTAACGAGCATGAAAAGGTTAACGATACTTCTTTTTTATCTTTGGAATTGTTCTGCCAGATCGATCGGGGGAGATCTTTGGTCTCCACCATTAACACAATGAAAAAAATTGGATCACTTTTTATGAATTCTTTGAGGATGATTCTGATTTGATTCATGGTGCGAGGAGCTGGATGAGAAGAAACTTTCAAGTTTGGTGAAAGTACCAAACAACCATAACCCTAAAAAAAAATAAAAAAACAACTTTCATAATATTTATTGTGTAAACGGCATAAGACCATCAGGTTCAAGCATTTTTTACCCGATCATGTTTTTTTTTTTTCTTGAGAAATTTCCAACCTTTACCCCCAAACATCACTTACCACTTTCAAGTGCACCTCTGTATCAACTCGGAATATGTGTACAAGTAGTTGGATATAATAATTTTTTTTTTACTTGAGGTTTTAGCAGAACTATTTCCTGCAAACTCTGTTGGAAAAACTGGGTTGCAATAGAAGATGAAATAACACAGGAAGAGATTGTTGTACTCCAAACTTTCAAGGCTCATACGATTTCTTTTAGACAATTATTTCTACCCTCCCAATAAATTGGCGATTACAACAGGTATGTGAAATAATGCCTTCAGGATACAATGAAAGCCCTACAACAGAAATTGAATTCAAGGTTTGTACCCCTTGATCCAATCAAGAACACATGTGAACAAAACTTCTGATGATGCTTTAGAAAGAAAGAGAGAAAACAGAAAAGGTTTTTTCCGATGTGTTTTCAACGAGTTATGGGAGATGCCATTTATAGAGGTTTTCGCATCTGTTGGGAAAAGACATCTTTTCACCAACAGGTTTCTCTTCACGAAACGATGAGTCTCTTCATCATCAGACATCAATGGCGTCTGTTGGATTTGAATATTCTGGATATGTTTGTAACGGTCGAAACCGTTACGTACCACCAAAAAATATTCCAACAAACTCTACTTATGATCTATTTAATAGGATATGGGATCTGGAAAGCCGCCGAGCTTATGGCTTGATTCCTTAGCTATGCTACTGAGTATATGAAGTTGGGGTGCGTACAACTTTAACATGGTTCGGTAATCTTACTCATGACGTGATAGCCTTTTTTTCTAGCTATACAACCATTTGGATCTAGACCGTGAATCTAAATCATAATGTAAAAACAAGTTGTAGAACAACTATAAGACATCAAAAACATTCTATGAGAAAATAAACGGAGACAAAGATTATAGTGGTTTGGTATTATACCTAAGTCCAATGTGAATCTAGAACTTTATTAACCTGGCTAAATTGGGGCCTATAAGGATTAATTTGGACCTATCACTACGTGACAAAAAAAGACATTTTTAAGTAAAATGGAAAACCCCTTAACCAACTATTTTTTAATGGCTAATTTACCCCTGATTAATAAGTGTTAATTCGGGTGATTAGTGGTAAAATATCGTGTTAGATGTGAAATTAACTTGTGTTAATGAATCATCTGAACATGAAAAAATTTAAAAATTTGAAATTTTTTGAAGAACACCAACTCAGAATCGGTTTATGTTGTCATTGGTATCAACCGATTGTAACCTCAAAAACATACAGAGATTTTTCAAACTTGCCTCTGCCCAGAATCGGTTTAAATGGACATGAAAATCAACCGATTATCCAGCGTCTGTTTATATGGGCATGAACATAAACCGATTGTGGGTAAATTTTTTCTTTTTTATCTGTGAATTATGTGTTGTTAAACATCAAATAAAATTAAAATTCATTATATACCCGAGTTAAGAATGAGTATGACTTCATACTCAATCTCAGATCGTTTAAGAAGTTATACTCATTTTCAATTCGAGTATAAAGTTATATTCGTTTTCAATTCGATTATAGTTATACTCGTTTTCAAATTGGATAAAATCATACATAATTATTTTCATTTTCATTTGTAATCGAAATGAAATCGAGTATGATTTCATACTCATTTTATGATCGAGTATTAACTGAAAAAAAAAATGGGTTAACCAGAATTGGTTTACGCGATACATATATAAAAACCGATTCCTGACATTGCACAACAGGAATCGGTTTATAAAAATGCTCATGTAATCCGATTCTAACAAAAGAAAAAACACAGAAAAATAATTATCTCTTCCATACCAGAATCGGGCTATGTGGGCATTAACGTAAACCGATTCTGGTTCAATTTCCTCCAACAAGAATGCCATCCAGGACAATCGGTCTTTGTGGGCATAAACAACAACCGTTTCTAAATAAAATCGGTTTACAAGTGCATTGACGTAGACCGATTCTCATAAACCCAAAAAACTTTGATTTCAAACAAATTGGATTGTTTGAGTGATTACATGTTATTGAAACCTACTCTAAGGGATTGGGTTAATAGAAAAGTACCTGATTCGAGCTAAAACGAAAAATTACATATTTTAGTGAATTTGGTGATTATCGACAATGTTTTCGTTTGATCTTGAATTCTTAATTTTGATGGAAATGATTTTGATTTGATTTAGTTTTTTTTTTTTCTTAGGATTTAATGAGGATAAATTAGTAGTATTTAAATTGTATAGAGGTGTTGATGGTGGTTTTTAGCTCAGGGTTGAAATCGTAAAACCTTGCATCTGATGTGACGTCACTCTGTAAGGAAACGGTGCCGTGAGTGATAACCCCTCCACCGACATATTTATTGAGCCGTTCAATTTACTTACATGAAATTTATCCAGACTGGAGAATGTAGCAACCATCCAGATGTTCTGTAAATTTCGACGCCTCGCCTATATTCACTTAATATAAGTTCCTTTGAATGCCTTCTATGCTATGTTCTCCGGCTGAACCCTTAATGTTGATATGGCATCACGATTTGTGTTCACTTGCAGCAGAGTAGCACAAATTTCCAAGTATCAATGATAAGGTCTTTGCATAAGGTATTCAATCAGAAAAAACATGCTGCTCTCTGGCAATGAACTTAAAAGAACTCTATGTCAACACATAGAATTCAATCAATTGACCTGACTAACTTGCAGAAGTTAGGGTTTTTGCGCCTCGCGCGCGCAGTATATCAAACCTTGCTTGTCGAAATTAAACCTAGGCAAACTAGGTAATTAATCCGCCATGGATTAGCAGGTGAAAAGCCTTGCTCAGAATCAGAAAACAATGAGCCGCAACGGCAAAGGGAGCGTGGCCATGCCTTAGGCCAACTGGCGCCACTTGCCATTAGCCACGCCCCTTCCTAAACCGGTCATATTTCTCTCGACCAATCGTGTCGCCTCAAATTAGACACGCGCACATAAGTGGTGGCTGGGCCCATACTCGCCGGCCCCACTTCCCATCGACCAATCTGGTCGCTCTAAAGCCGCCACACTCTCACCAGAAGTGTAGCCGCACCTTATGTTTGGCCGGCCCCTTTCCTCGGCCAATCAAGTCGCTCCAAACTTGCCACCATACATTAAAGGCCAAACGCACCCTGCCGCGCCACCATACTAACTGGAAAGCCAAACGCGCCTTACCACAACAACATATTGATCGGCATGCCAACATGCCACTCTGCCGCGGTAGCATGCCACTTTAGCCTTGGCCACGCCGCCAAACCCTAATTCTTACCACGGCGCCAAAACCTAGCCTTGGCCACGCCGCCAAGCCCTAATTCTTACCATGCCGCCAAGCCCTAATTTTGGCCACGGAGCCAAACCTTAGCTTTGGCCATGCTATAACGCCATAGGCGTGGCCATGCCACAACGCCACTGTCATGCCGTCATGCCACGACTACTAGTATGCCGCTATGCCACGCCACTGGCATGCCGCTATGCCACGGCTACTAGCATGCCACTATGCCGCGGCTACGCCATTAGCAAGCCGCTATGCCATGGCTACGCCACTATCATGCCGCTATGCCATGGCTCCACCAGGCGCTACTATGCCAATGGCCCCACTTCGCTGTACAACAAGATGCGGCCATAATCGATGGCCACTCTTCCTCATGAGATGCAATCTCAGCCATCCAAGTTCGCCACTGAACTAACGGACTTGCGTCAAGTCCCGGGCAACCCGCTACGCCACGGCTACGCCAGGCTCCACTATGCTAATGGCGCCACTTTGTTACACAACAAAGATGTGGCCATAATCAACGGCTACCCTTCCTCACGAGATGTAATCTCAGCCATTCAATTTCGCTACAAAACTGACGGACTTGTGGCAAGTTTTAGGCGGCCGACCAATGCAAGCCTTATAGCATCACATGATATTTTCCTATGGCAAAGTCTCTTGACTTTGACTTGCCACACATAGAAACCTGCTACACGTTTTCCACGAAAACACTCGAGACATCAAACATGTCACAAACTAGGGGATACTTATCAGGGTATTGGTATGGCGGTTTACAGCGTGCGGCGTGCAATGCGCCCGTTACAAAAAAGTGTCATGAAGTAGGAAAATTATTGGTGGTGAAAAGTAACGGTGTAAACAATTCATTTCCTTCATCATGGAAGCCTAATGACTGACGGTTACACGAATTCACTTCCCTCATCATGGTAGCATAACGTATGGCGGTTACACGTTACTCTATTCTTCCACCACTTAATTGTTTCCACTTCATACGAGACCAGGGTACGTTTCAATATGACTTGTATAAATATGCTTCACATATTTTCACCAAACAACAAGTTTTGGTCGGCAACAATACAATATCTAGAAATCACCTGGTAGCTTTCCATTCTGCTAACCAGTTTTACCATAAAACAAACCACACCTTCAGAATCAACTATTCTGGTCTCAACACTCTCTTCGCTTCCCTCCTCAAGACCAACCCTTCTCCTTCACTTTGTGACCGAAGCAAACCTATAACGGCCATTTCTTGGTTTAGGCCAGGATTGTACAGATTGATCTCTCGAATCAAAAGTACTCCCGTGTAGTGCATTGTTTAGGGTTTAGATTCGTTTCTCATCCACACACCCGAAATTACCAAATTCAGCAGAAACGGTGTTCACCTACAAACAATTGGCGACCACAGTGGGAGATTAATCTCTCGGTTGCAATACCAATTTCCAAATTCAGATTTCATTTTTTCAATCCCAATTTCAAGATGGTAGAGCTCAGGTCCGGGTCAGCAACAAACCTTGAAAACACTAGCGCTGAAATTATTCTCGGTACCAGCGTTCCTTCCAGTAGCGTTAATACGCCACCTATCAACGCCAGCAGCGGGGAGAATGTTCCTTCAGGCATTACACCTTCGGTTACCAGAGCCAGAGCCGCTGCCGCAGAAAATGCTCCTTTAGGTGTCACATCTCCAGTCACCAGAGCCAGGGCCGCTTCCCCCCCCCCCCCAACGTTTCTTCAAACTTGATATCTCCAACCTTCACCAGAGCCGCTGCTACTCCATCAGTACGAGAGACTGGGGGAGCCAGAGTGAGCCGATCCCATATTACCATTACTTATTTGATGGAAAGACATGAAGTTCTTGCTAGGGCTCAGACGGACATGGCTTCGACTCAGAAAGAGGTGCTTCTTTTTCTCAAGATACTAACGGAGCGGCTACCACAGGAACCACGCCAACAGAGCCAACGAGGAACACCTTCAATACTCCTGGAGTTGATGCCTCAGCAAGGCGCACCTTTGTAGATGAAGAGACTCATTCGGGGGCTCCAACGGAGAGGAATCAACCGTGCAATTTAGTCACACGAGAGGATTTGGAACGACTTCTTCGAAACCGAGACAAAAGTGATTCTGTAGACATGCATCAACATCAACCCCAGTATCCTCCTGAAGTACAAAGAATTCCTCTCCCGAGAGGATACTCTTCTCCTCAATTCTCCTTATATGACGGCACCGGTAATGCGCGTGAACATGTCTCTCGATTTTTGGAATCCTTGGGCGAGCACGAATACAACTATATTCTCCGTTTGAGGGAGTTTTCAAAGTCACTTACCGGAAGAGCATACACCTGGTACAACAACATTGCACCAAACAACATACCCAACTGGGGTGACATGGTTACGACTTTCTACAAGAAGTACTTCTTTGTGTCTAGCAAATTACCTTCTCAGATTTAGGGAGGATGTTTCAATGAAACAATGAACATCCAAATGATTATGTCAAAAGATTCAGGATTCAAGCGCTGGACTGTCACGACCCAAATGTGACCAAACAACAATTAGTGGATTCTTGCAACAATGGTATGGTTCCCATCTACCGTGCCTTACTGGAGAATCTGCGATTCCAGACGTTCTCTGAACTTCATGAGGCTGCTAAACGGTCGGCCACAACAGCACCAGCATTGTTGGAAAGAACTAGGCCAGCCAAGGTTACAGACGCGCGCGAAACTCGAGGAAACAGACGCCTCATCAACAAGCAATATAACACTGTCCCCTCTGTGAGCGTGGTAAGTGAAAGAGGAAAAAGGAAGGCTCAGCGATAGAACAACAATCCAAGCGTGCAACGCCAGCACATCAGGCGGCTCCACCGCGAAAGAACGCATCTAAGGCTCCTGCGCAATATCAAGGAGCCGGAGAAAGGGCCTTAGATTTCTCGTTCCAAATCGAGGAAGTAATTGAACTCTTGGAGGCATGGATCCAAGATGACGCCATCAGATTGACCCCTACTAGGCACCCACCAACTGAAGAGGAAATGGCAAATCCTATGTATTGCCGCTACCACAGATTTTTCCATCACCCGACCAGTGACTGAAATAAGTTAAAGCGTATTTTCAAAGAAAAGGTGGAGGGATGGGAACTTCAGCTGGGCAATGAGGGAGTTCACATAGATCCTCTTCCAGTCAAGAGTTGCATGCTCTCTAGGGACTCTGTTCACAAAACCGTGCAATCCATCATGGAGCATGTATGCGAGATTCTCTATTTCTCCAAGGCACAACGTCAAGATATATTTACAGCCCTCAATCGAGTTTTGTCGGGCAAGCGACTTTTTCCTATTGAAGAAACTATGCCAAAACCCCAAACTCTCTCGGGATACGGTGCTGGAAAATACAACTGGGGACTGCTGACCACGGTTCATCTGAAGGACGCCGAGCTCGACAACACATTGATTGACGCGACCTCTGACTTCAACATTGTTACCATCAAAACTCTGAGAGCTGCGGGAATTTCGAAGTAGGAGGCTACACGTTCCCCAATCATGGTCGAAAATTTGGAAGGAGAAGTAATAGACGCATATGGCTACATCAACCTTGAAATTAAGGTAGGAGATGCCCTAACACATGGCAAATTCCACATTGTCAAAGAACTCTCAAATTACGACATGATTCTGGGGCGCCCATGGGTACACGGCAACAAAGCTAAATTAGGAGTATCCCCTCTTCCGGTGTCGATACCCAAAAGAATTTCCAACAAACCGTCCAACTTTGAAGATTACATGTTGCCGTATCAACAACTTACCGATGTAACTCAATTATCTGGAGAAAGCCCATTGGAGTTCATCCGCAGATTCCAAACGCAAGTAAGTCTGGTTAAACAACCCTTTCTGCACCCAGTCACTTCTCCTCTCGGCCAAGCATGGGGACTCAGTCCAATCACCAACCGTGGCGTCATTAAGAGATGTGAATGGAACGCTGTGCCTTTCAAGTGCTTTGTCAAAAATTTGGAAGCTGCCGCAGTCAAAAATTACGAGCTCAAAAATCAAGTGGTTGAACAACGCCCAAACCCGTTTCAAATTGGAGATATGGTAGTCAAGACGACCTCGTTTCAAGTTGGAGATGTAACAGTGAGGATAGCCGCTCAACCTGATTCGTCTAAAGAAAAGGAAGACGAGCCGTATCTGGTGGCAGATGTTATCTTGGGTGGTTACTGCAAACTCATCAATGCCGACAAGTTGGAAGGTGTGACGATTCATTCGCGATGGCTCAAGCCCTTCAATACCTAAAATGCTGTGCTACTTTCCCCTCCAGCGTTCTCCTTTCAATATTTCCTTCATCAATTTCCCCTTTCATGCGATGTTTGTAACTTCTCTAAAGTGATTGCACTGCTTGCATTCATGAGTAGAGTTTTCAATTTCAATTAAGAAGATCTTCCCTTAAAAAGTTTTCCTGGACCATCTTAAAGGAAAAATACCAAGTAAACCCAAACCCTCACAGATTCATTACCCGTCGATTGAAAACCGGATAAATCAAACCCCCACAAAATGTCTTATTCATAAAATACTGAAGAAAATAATAATGAAAGAAAGAAGATCATCAAGCAGCGGCGCAGACACTTTCCCTCAAGAATTTCTAGCCACAACTTTCACCTGACGGATTTCTCAATTTCTCTCATGACGTGTTATCCAGCTTGTGGCAGCTCGCAGTTCTACGCACTCAGGTGGCATGCCACGGAAGCCCTGGATAATTTGCAAGGGAAAATCCAATAAAATACATGGTTCTTCGCAAAAGGGGTTTGCTAGGTCTCTTCCAGAAGGTTTTATTCATTCAATCAAAGATATGAAAGCAACATAAACGAAGGAATGATACTCGGTGAGACATGGCTTCGGTCGCACCAAAAAAAAAAAAAAAAAAAACTGAAGTACCAAAAAACATCTACGAGCTACGAAAAGATTGTTTTTCTCTACGGAAGGAAATCGCAAAATGGGAAAACCAGTTGTCAATGACGCCTCCATCAGAGCTTTTTCAAGCACTTGCCCCAGCACCTTTTCCGACACCAAACATTCCATCCAGAAGCTATCTCAACAGCAACTTCAGCATCCCATCCAGAAACCGTTTCAGCTTCAACATTCCATCCAGAAACTGTTTCAGCTTCAACATTCCATCCATAAGCTATTTTAGCAGCAGCTTCAACATTCCATCCGGAAGCCGTTTCAGCAGCAACTTCAACATCCCATTCGGAATCCGCTTCAACATCAGTTCCAGCATACATCCCCACAACTTCTCCAACAACTCCAACATGTGCTTCCACCGCCTTACCATCTGCCTCGACAACATCCTCAATGGTCGCTTCGATTTTCTCAACAGCAGTTTCGATACCCACTTCAGAATCTGCTTCAGTCTCGCAAACCACAGCCTCTTGGGAATGCTCGGGTTCGTCCACCTCAGAATCGAGGATTACGATACCATTGGGACGGGGTAATTAAACTGGCTCTCGTCTAGAATTTTCTTGGACTCAGTCCTTCGCCGTTTCAATCGAGAGGCGAATCGTTCAGCCCTGGCACTGGGTTGTGGAGAAGTTTCATCACGTTGATATTTCCCGACTTGCTCGGATGCTTCATCACGTCTCCATTTCTCCTCCATGTCAATCAAAGCCATGAAAGCCTTGGCGCGCACCAGCACGATGCGTAGATGGGTGAGGGACATGCCATGTATAATCCGGCCGGCTGCATGGAACAAAGGGTTGATTTGGTTTAATATCTCCCCGTGTGAAGAAAACCTGGGTTCGTTGACTTCAAAAAATTTCTCCGAAGAGTCAGAGGTATGACCATCACCGAAAGATCCCATTGTGCACTACAAAAAAAAAATTACATTATGTCTGCATCGGAAATCTACATGATGAAGAACACGAAATGGAGAACTACGAGAAAAGACACGAGACGATACCTATGAAGAAGATGGGTGCAATTCTATGATGATCTATACGAAAGAAAGAATAATTGGCTCACCGGGACTGCTGATGTAAAGAGGTTTGCCGTTACAGAGCCAAAGGAGCGCCTTCTTCACCGCTCAAAGCAACGCAATCGCCTCCCGCTCCACAGCCTAGCAAGTAACGCCATAACTCCAGCACTCCGTGATTAAAGCCGCACTATCTCCGCCCATTCTGCGAAAAATGCCGGCTCCATCTTCACTGTTTGGTAGCAATAGTTCAAAGTATTGTTTCCACCATTCCACGGACATCTCCAAAGCGGTGCCATGTTGGCCGTTCAATGCAACACCATCCGCCATGCCACGAACATAGCCAATCCAGAAACACCACGCCCATGCCAGAAGTCCGCGTCCAAGCCAACAACGCCATCCACCGTTCCAAGCTAGCAGAGCCACTCCAAGCTAGCTGCGCCATCCACCTTCCGTAGCCAACCAAATTGCAGTGATATCTCTGCTAATCAATAGCCAAAGCTGCAGCGCTGATGGCAATACCCCATGGACAAGCCGAATTTATGCAAAACCACCAATACAGGGATCACGAATTCCTCATGCCTTCTGCTAAAGGTTAGTTGAATTTCCTTGGCAATCTCTTCACGTCTTGTTCTTTCGATTTTACTCTTGTCTGTCACCATCTCATGCTTACCCCGCAACAACGCCGTTGTTACGTGCTAAGCAGGGGACTTAATGTTGATGGTGGTTTTTAGCTCAGGGTTGAAATCGTAAACCCTGCATCTGATGTGACGTCACTCTGTAAGGAAACGGTGTCGTGAGTGATAACCTCTCCACCGGCATATTTATTGAGCCGTTCAATATACTTACATGAAATTTATCCAGACTGGCGAATGTAGCAACCATCCAGATGTTCTTTAAATTTCGGCGCCTCGCCTATATTCACTTAATATAAGTTCCTTTGAATGCCTTCTATGCTATGTTCTCCGGCTGAACCCTTAATGTTGATATGGCATCACGATTTGTGTTCACTCGTAGCAGAGTAGCACGAATTTCCAAGTATCAATGATAAGGTCTTTGCATAAGGTATTCAATCAGAAAAAACATGCTGCTCTCTAGAAATGAACTTAAAAGAACTCTATGTCAACACATAGAATTCAATCAATTGATCTGACTAACATGCAGAAGTTAGGGTTTTTGTGCCTCGCGCAGTATATTAGATCTTGCTTGTCGAAATTAAACCTAGGCAAACTAGGCAATTAATCCGCCATGGATTAGCAGGTGCAAAGCCTTGCTCAGAATCAGAAAACAGGGAGCCGCAACAGCAAAGGGAGGCGTGGCCATGCCTTAGGCCAACATGTGCCACCTGCCATTGGCCATGCCCCTTCCTAAACCGACCCTATTTCTCTCGACCAATCGTGTCGCCTCAAATTAGCCACGCGCACTGTAGAAACCCAATATTTGTATTTGGATTATTGATTAATCAAAGTGCATTTAGGTCTTGTTTTTGTGGTTGTGAATTAGCTTAATAACAAATTAAGTTTGTGCAAATCAGGAGATTTGGACTTAGATTTCTTTTAGCTAGAATTGTGGTAGACTACCACGGTGACACCTAGGGTCCTTGTTAGGCTATCGTGTAGTACTGCTTGTTAGGGGTATTATCGGAATGAATTGTGGTAAAACTCTTAAGGCTTATCCGTTTGTGAACCTAGTATTTGGTCACTGTAAGAGAACACACAGAGGGAAATCGACGAGAGCTTCAGGTGAAAATAAATTCAACCAAAAAGTCTAGAAAATTCATACCCAATTTTGATTCATCTTGAGCGTTTGAAAGTGGTGAGTTTCATGTTCTAATCTGTTGTTTCCATGGAGATTTTGAAGTGAATGAAAAAGGGTTTTCTTTGTTCTTGGTTTATGATTAAAGGTACGATATCGACCTTATTTCTTCTTACTCCGATTAATTGAACGCAAATTAGGTCTTCTTCAATGAATCAATCACTCTACTTGTTGTCAATTTTGTAATCAGATTAAGTATGAAGAATCTAGGGTTTATTTTAACTATGCCTAGTACTGAAGCTTAATAGGAATTCGAAATAGAAGAGACTAGTGATTTTTTAGAATCTGTGTAACACCAGAATCATAGCGTTTCTTTTGTGGTTGTTATGTTTTGTTTGTTTCTTAATCCTTTCCTGTTGATCCATGTTAGGGACAGAACTCCTGAAACTTAGAATTATATAGGTTTTAGTCTTATGAGTCATTGCCAATGTTGGATTTCACAAGAAAAGTTTGATAATTGAAACAATCCACATCATCTCAGAAAGTTCATACTTTGTCCCGTGACTTCGATCTGATTCTAGGGCACTTTAGAGAATGAACTGAGCTATGGATTCTGTTCATGTAATTTGGTTCTCCGAAAGGCATATCTATTGTTTCCTGCAATTTTGATATATATATATATGCAACCTGAACTAGCCTAGAACTTCTTTTGACAATTTTTAGGTGATTGCAACACAATAATTTCAGCATAGTATTCATTGTCCCTGATACAATTTTATGTGGAATGTTCCAGCTTGTGTGTCATACACTTCATAATCCTGGCAGTTCTACTTTTAAAGATAATCGACAGTCACAATTGGATTTAGCCTTAGTTTTTTTCATGTAGGGATTATAGTATATCGAACTATCAATCTTTAGAGATATATGTTGCTTGTTTAGGGGATTGAGTTGACTAAGCTGTGCTATTTTAGTGGTTACTAAGAAATTTGGAATTTTCTGGTATTTGTGGTAAGTAGGCATCTTTATGGACGTTTACATGTGGGCTAGAGATTGTTTTAGTTTTTGATGTCTTAACGAAGATTATAGAGGAGATTGTTATCTTTCTAGGGAACTATTGATTGTTTAATTTGAATCAAAGATGAATGTTTTAGGCACCCTGAAACTTTGACTCTCGTGCAGTTTACAAGGGTATTAGAGGTTGGAACTGAAGTGAGTTTTAACCACACTACTTTGTGCAGGTTGTACTGTTTGAATAGGTACCTCTGATTTCAGTTGGCGGGTTAAGAAGTTGAGGTTTGTGTAGCAGTGGAGGTGGGAATTTACATTTCTCTTTTGCAACCATTAATGACTTTACAAAATTATTGTTATGCACTTTAACAAAACTCATGCATTGTTGATTTTGATTCCCTAAAACCCTGTTAAATTCTTTTGGCCTTTCTTTTACTTAGAAAGGACCTAAAAGATTGTTTGCTTGTATGAATGTTATGGGAAACAAGAGTTTCCATCTGTGGTGTATAGGAACTCTGCTCCTTCATTTATAACTATTTTCTATGCGATAGATAGGTGCGGGACGAGTCACCATATTATTATCTAGGTGCGGGACGAGTCATCATATTATATATTGTTTGCAGGAGGAGTTAGTTCCATATACGTGATTGTTTCGTGTGCGTTTGAGTTCTTTTAATGCTTCAAGTATATGCTGTTTTTTTTTAATGGGTCAAGTGTGGTTTCAACGTTAGTTAAATTGCATTGATTAGAATTCAACTTTAATGATTTCATTTGAGAACTGTAAGTGCCTACTGAGCTTGTTTAGCTCACTCCTTCCATATCCTTTTAGTGGCAGGTAACCTTGATGCAAGTGGCGTAGATCAGGTCGAAGGGGAGATTAATATTTGGGTTGAGTAAGGTGTTTGGATTGTGTATAGAAGGTAACTGCCAGTATCTTTTGTGGGTAGATCTGTGTAAATAGTTCTTAGAAGTGTTATGTTTTTTTTTTTTTACTTGTATGTAAAGTACTTTGTTTAAAGTCTGTATAATATATAATTATCTATCACAAACACACCGAATGTAAATAGTTAGTAATGTTATAAATATAGTCATGTTTGGGTCTAGGCCTGTTACGCTTGTACTGAAGATTTCATTTTAAAGGATTGTAGTTGTAGTTTCAGTAAGCTAAATGTTTTCAATCAATCAGTTTCTTTTGGTTTTCCTATATTAGCATCTCTAGTATGAGTTCAGTGTCTTAAACTCAGATCAGGGATTTTTGGTGAGCTACACGCACATAAGTTGTGGTTGGGCCCATACTTGCCGGCCACACTTCCCATCGACCAATCAGGTCGCTCTAAAGCCGCCACACTCTCACCATAAGTGTAGCCGCACCTTATGTTTGGCCGACCCCTTTCCTCGGCCAATCAAGTCGCTCCAAACTTGCCACCATACATTAAAAGCCAAAATCACCCTGCCGCGCCACCATACTAACTGGCAAGCCAAACGCGCCTTACCACAACAACATATTGATTGGCATGCCAACATGCCACTCTGCCGCGGTAGCATGCCACTTTAGCCTTGGCCACGCCGCCAAACCCTAATTATTACCACGACGCCAAAACCTAGCCTTGGCTACGCCAAACCCTTTCTTACCACGGCGCCAAAATCTAGCCTTGGCCACGCCGCCAAGCCCTAATTCTTACCACGCCGCCAAGCCCTAATTTTGGCCACGGAGCCAAACCTTAGCTTTGGCCATGCTACAACGCCACAGGCATGGCCATGCCACAATGCCACTGGCATGCCGCCATGCCACGTCTACTAGTGGGCCGCCATGCCACGCCACTGGCATGCCGCTATGCCACGACTACTAGCATGCCGCTATGTCGCGGCTACGCCATTAGCATGCCGCTATGCCATGGCTACGCCACTAGCATGCCGCTATGTGATAGGATATGGGAATACCCTATATGTGATAACCGCAATCGCACGGTGTCTAACTAGTAGATAGAGGCAAGTACGGGTCGAACCCACATGGAGCGGTGGAAATACCGATAATCAATATCTCTAATAACTTAACTAGAAACAATATTTTTGGATTTTTGAAATTGAAGATGAAATAATAAAATTAAAGCAAACTAAAGTGAACTCGCAATGAGAGAGCCGGTAACCAGGGTCTATGGCATCCACTACTATTTATATTTCGCACCGAAAAGAATTCAAATCCAAATTTATGTATACGTCTTTGTTCTATTGCAACACCTATTATTGGTATATGTTTTTGATCATAAACTCGCATCTCCTAAGTATAGCCCATCAAATTAGCTAAGCATGACCTATCAAATTATAATGACGAGGAAATTATCGAAAACATAATCTATAGATTCACAATTTTCATTTGTTTCGTCTAAGCATAACCCATCAAAAGATTTAACCTAAGCATGGATTATCAAATACTAACAAATACAATTGCAAACTAAATGAATTTATGAATAGAGGCTAATGTATCATACGAAGCCGGTATGCAACAACTCATATTCTAATAAAATCGATAAACATAATTATAGACTTGAAGATTCATTTTATAGCCTAATACCAAAATAATTCCAATTTATTTTCAAAATGGTCTATGCTTGAAATAGGTTTATCCATAAAACCCTAGTTACAAAAATCTTAGCAAAACATGGCTTTCTCAAAAGCCATAAACATATTAGAAAGAATCAATCACTAATCAAAGCGAAAATGGAGAACACAACAACTTCAAACCCTTGTAGACGGCGTCCGTCTCCGCCAGCCTCTGTTCCTTTCTCCTATTCTTGGCTCTCTCCGTTGCAGCTTCAGTAGCCTGGTCGGCCTCCCCTCTTCTGTCAGTCTCTCATAAGATATACAGGTGCGGCGAAGCAGTCCGACTAAGACCCAGCAAAATGCCTAAGCCCAATCCATTCGGGTCCAAATTCAGGCCCAGACCAATTCTCGGCATACACTCGTTTGCTCAGATCCATGAGTAAATTTAGCTGCAACACTCATATCAGCACCTTTCGCCATCGATTTCAGTAGCTATGCAAATCAATATTCCATGTCCGTACAATCACCAGCTACACAGTTCAGTCGAGTGCAATTTCCGGACCGCCTGGATTCCATTCCTCGAGTCTTCTAAATCTCGTCGTCATACGTCTGCAAAACTGCTCCTGCACTCGTCCATTCTCCTAGCTTCCTACTGCCAATTCTCAATCAAGACCAAGTTGTGCACTCCCAGTTCAGTGGATACAGAGGTTCTCCACTGGCTGCAATTAGATCCAATTCCTCCTCATATCATGAGTCTCTACATTCCATTCCAGTAACCCTTAATTCGTAAACTGCCAATTCATTCTCACAGTACGGACCATTCACAAAATCCAGTTCAATTGTTGCTGACAGTCACCTATCATCTTCATGCACATCTGAGATTCATTGACACCTACACAACCAGCACCACTGATGGTTATTATTTCAGTCATCACGAACCAACACCAGCAGCCACCAACTTCCGTCACTTCTCATCTCCATTTGGTACTTCTCGCTGGTACATGTTACCAAGAAATTAACCACCACTGCCACAATTAATTCAACGATTAAGATTTATATCACAGCTATCAATCTCTGTCTCTCTACAGTTCTTCTTTTAGGCAATTCTGCTAACAGTATCTGAGCAGTTCTCAGTGCGTCTCAAGGTATGTTCGAGGCTGCTTTCGGCTCCTCCTTATAGCTGTCTTGACCTGCGAACACGAGATTCATCCACACACCACATTTATAATCATTTGTGAACTCTAACAATACCATAATCTCGACCGTACATCACCCTAAAATCATCGGCATAGTGGCCACTCAACGCTGCTAATTTCCGTGCTGGTGCCAAGTTCGGATACATCTTATAAGTCTCTCGAAAACAGTTACGAAACCACAGAAGCAAATACCACTTCAAACCCATATTTGACAGCAATTATGTCAACCATCTTGAGTGCAATCTTGAATCGAACAACACCTTCAAGTTCTGATTCCAGTAGCAGAACTCGATCTCCATCTGCAACTTCCAACTTCTCAACTGCCCAGCTCGACCGATAAACCAAAGATTCTCAAATCTGTAGCTGTCGTTGCCGGAAGTGATTAATTGCTGCGGCCGTCAATGTCTTCATTTCCACCCTGTCTGTCCCTGTCTTTCATCATTCCTATTAGTAGGAGTTCCACATGCTTCTCAAGAAATGAGATAAAAGATAGAGTATGCCTCCAGACACACGGATGTGGTAGAGAATGGAGCACGTCTCCCATTTATATCTTAACCCGACATGTGCTTGACCAAATAAACAAAGATAATTCTCCGTTTCCATTAGTATCATTCTCTGGCCGGGAGATGATTTATATGCTGCTGATATATAAAGATACCAGGTTAGCCATATTTTGTGATTTTCGCCGCAAACGCCGTTTAAGTTGTAAGTTAAGCGTTTATTTCTTGGATGATCGAATTTACTTGTACTTTCTACAAAAGCACTAAAATAGTATTGTTAGCCAAATATCAAGTCCTAACTAGTATAAATATGGGTATAAAATGTAGCACTTACGTGCTTATCACTATGCCATGGCTCCACCAGGCGCTACTATGCCAATGGCGCCACTTCGCTATACAACAAGATGCGACCATAATCGATGGCCACTCTTCCTCATGAGATGCAATCTCAGCCATCCAAGTTCGCCACTGAACTGACAGACTTGCGGCAAGTCCCAGGCAACCCGCTACGCCACGGCTACGCCAGGCGCCACTATGCTAATGGCGCCACTTTGTTACACAACAAAGATGTGTCCATAATCAACGACTACCCTTCCTCACGAGATGTAATCTTAGCCATTCAAGTTCGCCACCAAACTGACGGACTTGTGGCAAGTTTTAGGCGGCCGACCAAGGCAAGCCTAATAGCATCACATGCTATTTTCCTATGGCAAAGTCTCTTGACTTTGACTTGCCACACATAGCAACCTGCTACACGTTTTCCACGAAAACACTCGAGACATCAAACATGTCACAAACTGGGGGATACTTATAAGGGTATTGGTCTGGCGGTTTACAGCGTGCGGCGTGCAATGTGCCCGTTACAAGAAAGTGTCATGAAGTAGGAAAATTAGTGTTGGTGAAAAGTAACGGTGTAAACAATCCATTTCCTTCATCATGGAAGCGTAATGACTGACGGTTACACGAATTCACTTCCCTCATCATGGAAGCATAACGTCTGACGGTTACACGTTACTCTATTCTTCCACCACTTAATTGTTTCCACTTCCTACGAGACCAGGGTACGTTTCAATATGACTTGTATAAATAGGCTTCACATATTTTCACCAAACAACAAGTTTTGGTCGGAAACAATACAATATTTAGAAATCACCTGGTAGCTTTCCATTCTGCTAACTAGTTCTACTTCCGATACAAGTCATAAAACAAACCACACCTTCAGAATCAACTATTCTGGTCTCAACACTCTCTTCGCTTCCCTCCCCAAGACCAACCCTTCTCATTCACTTTGTGACCGAAGTAAGCCTGGAACGACCATTTCTTGGTTTAGGCCAGGATTATACAGATTGATATCTCGAATCAAAAAGTACTCTCGTGTAGTGCATTGTTTAGGGTTTAGATTCGTTTCTCGTCCACACACCCGAAATTACCAAAATCAGCAGAAACGGTTTTCACCCACAAACAAGAGGGTAAATTGGTAGTTTCATCAAACTTAGACACCCCTTATCATTCTCTATTGGGTGGATGAAGAAATCCATAGGCCCCAATTAATCACCATAGGCCCTAATTCTCTATTGGGTTGAACGCCAGAAAATGAATATACAAGTTTTCTTTCTCAAACCCTAAATATTTCTACAGAGTGAAAAATCTCAAAATCCAACCTAGCTTCCTCAGAGCTTTGCTCTTTATTTATAGGCAAAGTGTTTATACATCACACTTTGCTATAGTATGCCATATCTAACTTGATGAGTCTAGGTCACGTGTTATTCCATTTGAATTCTTTAGCTTAGTAAGAAGGTTCGGATCCATCATTATCTTTCGCTCTTTCCCCGACTAGACATGATATTGTTGTCCTAGTCACCTGGTTGTATTGATCGCTGACTTTGTCAATAATCGTTTCATTCTCTGCTCCTATCCATACAAGCACCTGAATGACTTAACTCTGCACGCCATCCTTACGCATTTAATGTCTTGTCGTGTTGTTCAAACCTGCCTACTGTTCTGTTCATGCATGTTTCCACGTGTTTTTTTTTCTGTGGTGGTGGTAGATATCTCGAGTTTGGGAAGGTAACTTTACTAGTTCATATAAGGTACTTTTCAGCCTCGAATCTTTCCTGCATCCATCTACACATGTCTCCTGAATATTTTACTATCACGCACGACGTTAAGGTTTACTAGCGGAGGAATATGTTATGAAATGCTAAATCATCTCAGTGGGAGTTAGGGGGCATATCCTTGGAAAATATTTACAATGAAATTATAAATGTGCACAACTGCGGTGTCTACGTTTAAACGAATAAAGATTCTATTCTGACAATGTGAAACAAGATTTCATGAGTGTCCCAGATGACGTGGGAAATGAAATAACTTTTGGATAGAAAATAAACGGGGAAAAATATTTGTAGCCCATTTTGTGATTTTTATGTATTAGAAACCTACCATTAAGATACTACATATATACAGCCCAAAATTATCAATAATAAGTATTAGATTACATATTTAACCTTTAACTAAATAGGATGATTCATTCGGAATTTCTGTTTTTATAAAGTCAAACAAGATAAAAGTAAAGAGATCTCCTAAATTAACGTTTTATTTAGGTTAGTTCATTCGGCGAACTTTATGGTATGTAGGGTGAAATATTTGACCTTATATTTTGTTCGTATGCCACTGTTTGTCTCGTCTTTTTCTTCGAAGCATTAATTAGGGTGGTGAAAATATATCATTATCACTTAGTCAGGTTGCACCATCAACATTTAGTAAAAATCCTGTTTGAAAAATTGATTACGTTTTCCAATGAGAAAAATAGTATTATCACATTACTTTCTTCAAGATCTTTATGAATAATGGAAATTAGCTTTTATTGTTATTATTGTTAATAATTTTTCGAAGATGTAGTTATCAGGGTTTATTGATGTGAAATCCGATATTTTCATTATTGTGAAAAATATAATTATCCCCCGTGAAAATTGCAATTATCACGAGTTGTGATAATTGGAATTATCATATATCCCAATATGCTAGAAAAATAAAGAAAAAGGAAAATAAAAAATAGGAATCGGCGATCAATTCTATGGATTAAAAGACTTTATTTTGATCCACAATATTGTGAAAAATATAGTTATCCCCGATGAAAATCGTAATTATCACAAGTTGCGATAATTGCAATTATCACATATTCCAGTACATTATCAAAGAAAATCATATGGAAAAAAAAGGAAAAAATATCAGGAATCGATGATCAGTACTTTGGGTTAAAAGACTTCATTGAGCTACATAACTAAATTAGGTCGTAAAATTTAAACACTCCTCGGAATCACATTGAATTCCAATACAAACTAATCATAATTCATATGAAGCAAAGAATCCATGTAGATTGCATTTATATATAAATAAAAAACTTGATTCGCAAAAGAAAGAAATTCTAAAACCCCTGTATTCCTATTTATAGTTGAACGCTGGATTAGTTTCCCAAGTCCATGCAAGGTTGTACGTACCCTATTCAAAATCAGCCATGTTGCTTGTGGATTGGTTAGAAAGAAGCAAATTAAGATTTTGTTCTTGGACTTGATAGTGATGACAAGGACTAATTAAGATTTTGTTCTTAGGTTTTTTTGTTGGATCGATTCTTAGTTTTTTTTTACTGGTTTGACGATCTCATATACAATCAGAACGCCACCGTCTCGGTTCTCTTGATCCATTCGCTTTCTTAACCCTTGGAAATGCACAGTTTTGTTGATTACCCGTAAAAGATTCTTCATCTGTGTCTAGCTAGGTCCAATCAAATCAATAAGTTTTGCTGTTTTTTTTCATTTTTTCAATAAGCCTAGCCTAGATGGAGAAAGAGGGATGATGATTAGGGAGAACGAAGAACGAGATTTTATTGAGTATGGATGTTTTAAGGGGAGTTCTTCTTCTTTTGTTTGGCAAAGGGGCGACAATATTGATTAGACTTGGCGACAATTGTGGATGACACATTGACCCACGAAACTGATTAATTAACCGAAAAAGAAGAGGTTAACCATAATGAACCTGAAATAATGGCAGTAAGATAATTGACCACAATAAGGATATAATTAACTTTGAATGATAAAGGTTAATTTAGTCATACATAATATAATTTCAATCTAAACTAGTAATCTCAACCGTACATCTAAAGTTTTGGGCTACAAATATATATTATCTTAATGATGAGTTTCTAGAAGAGAGAGGGACTAAATATGGGTTCCTCAGAAATTTCCACGAAAATAAACTATACATATGAGTGTAAACGAAAAGGAAAGAATCATTTTAGCTACCCTGAATGTGGTACTTTTTTTTTTCTTTTTCATTGGTTGCGCTTTGGTTTTGCTTTCAAAATCATGTCGGACGATGGGTTCATTGATTTTGATGATACCTTTACGAGAGGTAGTTATCTTGCGGTTTTCGATTATAATGTGTTGTTTTCCGTTTTGTTGTGGTTGCTCCGAGTCTGGAGACTTGGCTATCTTAAGCCCCTTATCGATGTGGTATTGTTCTGTCTCTAATGATGTCGAGTCCCGTGGGTTAGAATTTGGCTTTGAATGTGAGGATGGATAATTTAGGGATGGCTATGTTTTATTTTTGCGGGGCTGTCATGCTTCTTTATTAATTTTAATGTTCGTTTGTTGTTAAGTGTTTGCTTGTGGAATATAATTTTTTTTGGTATTAAAACTATTGTTTATGGTTGGTCAATATTGGGACCGTATCCATCCTCACAAACGGGATTGTTCGATCATGTTCGTGTCTCATACGGAATATGCAATGAGCCTAAGTTCGACACTCAAGGAGATATCACGATGCCAACTCCTTAGTGCCACCTTCCATTCGCGGTTTTTTTATTAGCGTTTACGCTGGTATTAGTCTAGTATCATGTCTTGATGTTGGTGTCCATTGTCCTTCAGGATGATTCGTGAAGATTTTCTGCTTGTCATTCTGTATGCGATGTTTTTACCCATCGGCTATCTTTGTGAGTTTTTTTTCGAGTTAGAGGTTCTTCTGTAGGGGCTTCAATGAGCGATTTCATGATTAGCCGTGCTAAATCTTCCACCCGAGTGAGTTTTATGTCTAGTTTGATTTTTCGTTAGACAATCCTTAACTAATCCTTTTGGGTGTGTATATATTGTGATATCTACAGGTAGACATATTTGTTTTCGACTATGGTATCTTTTAAAAACGCGCGCGGGGTACAACAACCACACCTAACTAATTCATTCGGCAATCTGTATGGACTAAACTCCAATATAATTCTGAGAGCACCAAGTTACCGAGTCTCAATCAGGATATATATTAAAGAGATTTATCTCTTTCTCAATACAACGAGTAAATCAAACAGATAGAAATCCGTGAACCTGATTGTTATGAAAATAACTTGGATGGTACCAAAGACAAATGTCCGAGTGTCAATCAAGTCATATCCAAAAAACAAGGTCGGATTCATCAACTATGATTGAAATACGCACAACCTGTGATATTTCAATTATATAAAGAATATATAATGTTGAAAATAAATAACACATACACCAGAAATTTTGTTAACGACGAAACCGTAAATGCAGAAAAACCCATGGAATTAGTGCTGACTTGAACACCACACTATATTGAGCCATTACAGACACTAGTCTACTACAAGTTAACTTCGGACTGGAATGTAGTTGAGCCCTAACCAAGTCTCACACCGATTAACGCACAGTCGCGTTCCTTACGCCTCTTCAATCTCGCAAGACCCTGCGCACTTGATTACCTTAGCTGATCTCACCCACAACTAAGAGTTGCTACGACCCAAAGTCGAAGACTTATAAACAAATCTGTCTCCCACAGATAAGTCTATTCTGGTTGTTGTCTCCGTCTTAAGATAAAGATCAAGGTGAACAATAAACTCAACTAAAAATCTGATCTTATACTCCCTAAGAGTAGCCTAGAAATATTAGTCACCCCACAATAACCTAACTGATTAACAAAAGAAGTTATTGCAGAATCACAAGAGTCTGAGACGAAGAACTGTTGTGATTACTTTTTATATCTTACCTATCGGAGATAAATCTCGAGAAAACCTTAGAGAAGATTAAAATCAATACGATAGAAAAACTAAGATCAAAATACGCAACTACATAGAAAATAGTTGGATCTGGCTTCACGAATCACAAATGAAGCCTTTAAGCCGTTAACCCTAATAATGGTTTTCAGGAGAACTGTAAACCTAGGTTAATGGAGGATCTACTCTAGTTTGCAACTAGGACACACAAGAGTTTCAGGATTAGGTTTCCCAGATGCTAGAGTTCTCCCTTATATATTCTTTCAAATCAGGGTTGCTTACAATCAAAGCTAAGATAGCTTAGTAACAAAGCAATTAATATCCACATTAGATGAACTCCTGATTTAAGATTCAAGCTAAGTCTGCTTAGAAAATAAGCAATCATTCTCCACCGTTAGATGGTATTAGCTTGATACACACAAATGAAACATACCTATATTTAGATGTGGGTGAACCTTACCTAAACTTGTATAACAAGTTGGCTTAATAACAGTTAACCGAAGTTAGCCATATGAACACTTTTAGCTTAGCCATATTCACCTAACACTTCTAGATCAAATATGATGATCGACCAATCATGATAGATAATCAAATGAATCTAAATGTTCTTTAAGAGAGTTGTTCAAATGTTCACTAACTCATAGAAATATCCATGAACAATTTGAAACATATTCGGCTTGGTTTGTAATTGTACAAAGTATTTATACAAGAACCAATTCATGAACATAGTGCCACGGTTTGCAAAACAAGTTCGCATACCTTAATTCATTAAAGTTCCAGGGACTTTAGTTCGCAAACTGAGTTCACAAACAAACCTAAGTTCATGAGTATGAGATGTCATACTTACCGATTTTAGAACCTACCAACTGTGTTCGCAAACTGAGTACGCGAACCACAGTTCCGGACCTAGCCTAGTCTTGTCGTTCGCAAACAACAGTTCCAGACCTTTCACAGGTAAACCCGTTCGCAAACAAGAATTCTGGACCTGAACTAGTACTTCACAGTTAGCATACTGTGTACGCATACTTTGTTGTATTCAGACATTGGTAGTAGTTCTAAAACTCTCATTCAATCATTGAAACATCCTTGGAAGACAACAATGGTAATCTTACACATACCAATAGCTTCAAGTAATTTTCAAATGATTAATTGATCAATATGAAACTTCCCAAGTTAACATCAAATGATTGTCTCACACAAATCATGTAAGATGTTCAAGGGAATTTTCACATGATCATCTTGACTTAAAATTTAGTTTCCAACAACGAATTGTTTACAACTAAACTTGTCAAGTAGATGATAAAGCTTTGTAAGCTTTAAACTTGTATTTCGAGAAATATATAAATGAGATAAGCTCGACTCGAAATTTCAAATGTGCATAACACAAAGTCTATATAGCTATATGACTTAGTCTCATTAGAAGATAGAATATAATAAACTTCTAAGTGATAGATAAATTTTAGTCTCCACATACCTTTTGTTGATGAAGTTCATCCAAGCTCTTCAGTAGATCTTTTTCTTCAATTGGTGAACGTCGTGAAGTCTAATGCTTAACTACATAGTTCATCAGTTCGACCGAGCAGTGCTCTAACATCTTTTATCAATTTTCTTATTTTTCGAATGTGCAAAGGGCATTTTTGTCATGTTTTCTCCTCGTGTTGTCTCGATAATGTTTGTATATTTTAGAATTGAGTCGGTCGTGTGGGTGGTGTCATAACCAGTCAAAATTATTCCAATCTTTTACTTCACAAATATAGATAGGAATGTAGTATTAAGAACAAGTTCGTTCCTCGAAGTGATTCGTGATTGTTATTATTTTGAATATCTTATGTAAATACTATTTATTTATTTATTTTCATACTAAATATGCAAAGCAGTAATTGTCTTTACATGCAATTGCTTCACAGAATTCCTTTCTAAAGTTTCACATTTTCTACTTGTCTAGAGAGTTGTTTGGAAGTTACTTATCACCCAACCCTCGATTAGCATTATGTTATCTTTTAGATTAATTTAATTGCGCACATAAATGATTTAACAATTAACAATGTTCATTCGGATCAGTAAAAAACAAGTGATTATGATTCATATTCTAAATTTAACTCATGTTTGAAAAATTGAATTCATCCTTAATCAACAAAAATAATTGTCCACTCACGGTTTTACTATGCCAAGCAATGTAGTTAATATTAGCCTTTTCAGCTGATAATATCGAAATTTATCGTGTATCGACATCTAACCTAAATGATACTCAAAATATTGTTGGTACATAAATATTTCTATTATATCGACCATTAATGTCGGTAATTAGTCAAATGTATTTATCGACAATGATTTTCTTGTCCTTTTGTATTAATTTTTCTTCTCATAAATATTTTATGATTGATGCCAATTATAGGCGCCCGTAATAATATTTCTTCCGGGGAACCCTTCGAAGTTATACAAAAAATAAAGAAGAGACAATTTACAAAATATGAAGGTTTCCCCGTCCAAATTAAAACTCCCGAATTTGGAATAGAAGTGTCTCTTAAAGAGACCCTGTTTTAGGGCATACGTAAAACTTTCAGGGCATACTGAATAAAGACAAAATAGGGATGTAAATATCAAAATCAATAACCCCTTAGCCAAATATTTTTAGTAATGGCAAATCTGCCCTTTTAGGATTAGTGTTAATTAATGATTAGTTATAATAATCCTGATTAGTGATTAAGATAATTTAGTTATATATGTTTGAGTAGATGAAAATTTTTGAGGAAGAAAAAAAAAGTTAGTTTTTTTTTTTTTTGAGGGAGAAGGGGAAAGTGACAAAAAAGCTTGTATTTTGATTCAATGGATGAGGAGGGTCAATCTTCACCAAACTCAAACTCAAACTCAAGCACAAACTCAAGGTGATGATTTTTATGAGCCAAATCCAGATGATGAATACATATATGAGAAACCCAATGCTTCTAATACACATGTACACTTCTATCTTAAACAATCTCGCTTTTGTAGCTTAAAATCATCAAAAGTTTGTGTTTTTTCACTAAGGTTCGGCGAGTCTGGATGAACAGTTCGGCTAGCTGAAAGTGTTATAATTATGAGATGAACCTACTTTGAAGACCATAGTTCGGCTAGTTTAAAATTTTTATAAGGAGCCGAACCATACACTGGAACTTCTGGAAGAAAGTTCGTTAAAGGTTCGGCTCATATTGTAAAAATCGTAAGAGCCGAACCTTTTGAAAATACATGGTTCGGAACTTATTATGAATAATATCGTAATAGCCGAACCTCGTAAATGTGCTAGGTTCGGCACGTATTTAGATTATAGTACTAGCCGAACCTCTCCATTAATTTTTCATTGTATTATCTTACCTTGTGTTATTCTTTGTAGATCGTGCTTGATGGACATGTACCGATGGAAAATCAACTTGATCCCGTAGACATAATTCACGAAATGTAAGAGATAACGTTTGAAATGTAATAATATTTGTTTAGTGTAGTACATTTTCTTCATGTTTGTCGTGCGATTTTGAAATTTATCAACCGACAAAGATGAAGAAAAATGCACAACACTAAACAAAGTCATTATATGTCAACACTAACCAATTCTATCACTACCAAAGAACAATTTCCGAAGTAAATCAAGAGGTTTGGCTAGCCCGAAAAAGAAAATATAAGCCGAACTCAACAACTATCAGTTGATTCTTAAACACAGTGAGTTGTTCGGCTTATAATTCAAAAATTCTTTCAAGCCGAACCCTACCACCATTAGTTGATTTTTAAACACAGTGACATGTTCGGCTTATATTACAAAAACGCTTTCAAGCCGAACTCATATACTTATACGATTTATGAAAATGAAAACAAACAATGTTCGGCGTAAAATAGTTTTATCGAATACGCCGAACCCTCTATGCATCTCTATCTGTGACTAGGTTCGGCTTGAAATTTCATGAAATTTCATGCCGAACTGTTCATATACACTTACAGGAAGCTTTTGCGAAGAACAGTTTGGCTGAAAACGCAACTCAATTTTGAGCCGAACCCAGCACTGTAACCGTCAAAAACACTATTTTTTTTTTTTTTTGAATTAAACCCATTTAATCGATGAAAAACAACAAATAAGAGATTGGGTTTGTAAAATTTACTTTCTTATCCTCATTTCCGAAGTTGGAGATGCAATTGGTTCAATTTCTGGCTCAATTGGTGGTTGATTTTCAGTTTCTACACCTTCATCTTCAATTGATGGATTAGAAGACGATTTGGTTTGCCTAGTCTCTGCTTTTTTCGTTGTACGAGTCATTATGTAGTTGAGTAATTGACGATCAAATTTTTACGAATCGACGATTAATCACGGCAATGAAAATTTTTTTCGCGGGAAGGGGAAAGTTCGGCTAGAGGAGGAAGAAGAAGAGATGTTAACGGAAACTGATTTTGATTTTTTAGAAAACTGATTTTAGGTTTTTGTATTAAGGGTAAGGATAGATAGGTAATTGAACTACCCATAGGGTACCCCTTATAAGGTCACCCAAGATGGGAATATTGTTTTGTATGCCCTGAAAGTTTAACGTATTCCCTTAAAAATGGTTCTATCAAAAACCCAAAAGTAAGGCAAAAACTCCTCAAAATAAGGCTCCCTTAATCCTTCCCACACAAGCCCAAAAAAAGCCCAACACCTGACCCTACAACAAAAACCAAATCCAAGTTGGTTAATTTCATAGTTTTCTGGAATTGAGTGATTATTAGCTCTCTTGACCATCTTTTCATTCTCTACAAGATGGAGGTAGCGACCCATGGTATGTTTGGTCCAGGTAGACCGAGCAAGTTGCTTTTCTTTCTTTCTCCACTTTTGTCTATATTCATCGCTCCACTTGGTATTGGTTCTTAACTCCACACCTATAATATTCAGATCCATTTCTATTTATTGTAAATGATTCACGTAATAATAGACATAAAATAGAAAATGAGTGTAATACATGTAATGTAAGAGAAATCTATCAAATACGAATGTGGATTTTACACCGAAGTCGTAGTAAATTGTGCACTTCTCAGGTCTTAATTTGCATTGTACAGTAGGTATCGTTTTGATTACACAAAATTGGTCAAAAAGACCAAAATCGACAATTCCTGGGTGAAAAAGACACTTAGGTTTTGATACTGTTTAAATAGCCAAAAATTTAAAAGATACTGTTTAAATGGACAAAAATTTAAAAATAGGCAGGATGTAACCGGGCCATCCTCGTCCATTTTCGAATGTTTTTTTCTTATTTTTATTTTACACAGATGCATCCAGTTTCATCCTTGCTATTCTTTTGATTAAGTCGGCATTGTTATGGAAGATGAATAGTTGAGGTTGCAAATGAAAATAGGTCGGATTTCAGGTCAATTGTGGCCTTAGATGGGAAATTTATTGGATTTTTTTTTGGATGTTATAGTTTTTTAACACTTCTTCTGCTTTGGGGGCATGTCGTCCCATTTTTATACTTTTTTTCTCTCCTCTTTTAATTTTGTTTTTTGAGAACTGTTTTCCCCTTAAGTTTGATCATCTTAGACATCATAGAATTTTTTTAGTTAATGTTAGGAATGCTCCTAAAATATCTGAGTTGCCAGATATAATAATTAAAATCATTATCAACTCCTTGTTCACTTGTATCCTGGAACAACTTCTAGGTTTGTTCGACCACACTAACTTGTCTTGCATTAAATCTTTACAAATAGTGGATAGATAACGATCTAATGTCTTTGATTTTTGTCCGTAATATGTTATTTAAATCCATTACTTTAAAAAAAAAAAAATTTGCAATCAGTATATGTTTTGCGGTCTACTTCGGATAATGTTTACCTTTCTCAATTGCGTAGGAAAACGAAATCTCATAGAAAAAAAAGTGATGTTACAATCATTGTTGGTTATATATTGTCTTGTCCGAATTTATAAATCATGATCCAAATTTTTGTATTTTATAGGAGATACAATTTTTATCTAACAAATCTTCGATCGTGGACGTTCTTAATTATTATGAAAACTTCCATGTACTATATAATCCTTCGTAACACTTGTATCATTCGTGTTAATTGTGAACACATATGTAACGATGATAACATCGTGTCCACAATCAATGTTCACAGTAATAATTAAATTCGTTAATGATTAAAATAGATACAAGATGATAACTAAGCTTTTATTGGAAACTCTGAGACTTCGGGCTCGTCATCATTTCTTTTCTATTTTGCATGAAGTGCTTATAATGATTAAAACGATGAATACTGAATGTAAAATTAATAAAGCCATGAGTGCATAATGTAAATGACACGATGATTCACGTGGTTCAGCACTAAGGCCTACGTCCACGGGGGGTTAGGTTTTTCACTATGGATCAAATAAGGTTACAAATGATAGTCGAATGACTCTGAGTAGGGAAAGATGATAGGGCAGGATAGATAAAACTCATACTTACTGTTACAATTTCTCTCTTTTTAACAATAGTTCTCTCTCTCCTCAAATTGGTCGACCTCTTCTCCTTTGGTTGAGCAGGGTATTTATAGGTTTCTCCATGTGGGTCCCCCACGTCTAACGCCACTGATGCTTATCGTCTTGGATAACGTGTCGACCCCGAAGACTGTCTTCGTGATTACCCGATGCCTTCAACGGTAACATATTGTGACGATGGTGTGCCTCCTCTTTCTCCATAGGATGTTTGACACGTATCCTATGTTTGAAGCATTTAAGGCGGGGTGGTTGGGCAGTCCGCACGCGTCAGACAGTTGCTGCTGCAGCTGTCACTTATTTTATCAGTGAGGCTCATCTCCTTCGTCCACTTCGGATCTATCTTGGTATAGGGTAAAGTGAACTCGTTGATCTTCTACGTTGCTTCGCGGTAGTCTATGTATCATGTACTCCTTAGCCTGCCCATCGTTGGATTCGTTTGGTGAGGAATACGTGGCAGATGTGGATGATGCATGCCCATTGGTGTTGTAACGTGGATTCATGGTTTTGATGCTCCTTCGCCCCGTGGAATACATATGTCTTCTTCTTGACATGTGGCAGATCGTTTGGTTATGTGTATACAATTTGCCCCTTTTCTTCTAAATTTGAAATTGGTCAAAGTTTGAAGAAAAACTCTTCAATGTCTTCCCGCAATAACTTCCCTAGATTTCTGGGCACGTTTCCCACCCCCGCAATAACTTTCCCCACTTATTACGGTTATTAATAGGAGAGAGGGAGCCGACCTAATAACTTTTATTCTTCCCTCATTGTTCTCATTCTTATTCTCGTCTTCTTTTGGTGTTCTTCAGAGAGCATTAAATTATCATGTTCTTTTTTTTGTTCTTTTCTTCTTTATTTCTTCTCAGAACCTGGGTGTTTGATTTGGACTGTTGCTGGTGGTATTTACAATCATTTTTTGATATTCTCTTGCTTGGGAGTACTCGTTCGTCGACCATCTTCCATTGTTACAGGTATTCATATAGTTTCTACTGCTCTTAATCTTTCTTTCAGTTACTATTGTTCATGGCTTCTGCTGCTGTTGTTCTTTGTGCTTATGGGTTTCGTGATGGAGAACATGATATACGAAAGTATATATACTTGCCCCTGTTCTTCAGCACGAAATCTGGAGTCATGTGATTTGATTACTTTTAGGTTTTTTCTTATGTTTTAATGGTGTTCTTGATGCAAAATAATGATCACAGATCCGTTTTTGACCTTCATTACCCTTTGATGCCCCTTTCAGGTAGCTATGTCGGGTAATGAACGTAGACGTGTCCCTTACAAATCTCCGCCGACGAGTCCTTATAGATCTCCTCCAACTAGGAGTCCTGACATATCTCCGCGGAAGGGTGGGCCGTCAGATCTTCCCACTCGGATCTTCGTCCTCGTAGAAATTCGTCGTCATCTTATCCGAAGACTTCTTCTCAAAAGAGGGGAGATCAATCTAGAGGTTCCCACTATGCGGTTGATCGTCCTGCAGTTAGACCTTATTCACAGCGCTCGGAGCTATTGGGGGCTCAACTTATACGTTCTATCGCTCCTCCTGCCCCGACGTCTTCACAAAAACCTAAAGCTTCACTAAAAGCTGCTTCGTCGAAAGACCCTTCTTCGAAGAATTATTTGCCAAAGGATGTAGACTTGTCGAGGAATCCATCGACAAAGAGAAAGGCTTCGGATATGAGTCCTCCGAAGAAGATATCATCGGGTAAAGCACCGTCTTCTGGGGTTGCCCCTTCTGAACGAACTGCTCCAGCTCTGAAGAAGAAGAAGCGGGCTCCTGTCTCCTTCAAACACATTGACCTCGAAGAGTTTAAAGTGAATCATGGTCTTGAGCATTTTGAGGTTCATTTTTACAATCAAGGTGACGATCTCACTATAGATGGGGAAAAAACGGTTTGCTAGTTTTCTGGGAAAATAAAGAGACGAGCGTGTCGAGACTCCTCAAACCGAGCAAACTGCTCAACCTCACATAGATGCACTACAAAGGGAGTGCTTAGATTCGAGAGATCAATCTATAGGACTCCGGCCTAAACGAAGTCAATGGACGTTCCAGAGTCAATTCGGCCGCAAAGAGGGAGATGGGTTGATCTGTAGGAGGGAAGCTGAGAATTTGGTGGAATCAATGATGATCAAGGATTGTGGATGTGTTGAAGGTTTCTGGAATAATTGGTGAACTGTTGAGTTCGAATAAGTTCTGATAGATTGATGAATTCTTGAGAGTAGTTACTCGATAAATTCTGGATGATTGCCGATAGCTAGTGATCATTCGTTGTTCTCAATCATGGATTCAGAGACTTATTTATATTTTCAGAGTTGTGAACACCTTGATCCCCGTAAGTGTGAAGGTTTCATGAGTGGAAGAGTGGGCAAGTGGAAGATCGTGGTAAAGTCAGTTCCATGTCGTGTGGAGACTTGACGGATCGTGCACCCACTACTTTGCTAACTCCTTCGACCGTTTACACAACTTACGCACATTTCTCGTCGTGGATGAAATCCACGTGCTGTAGGCTGCCAGATCAAAACCCTAGTTGTTATCCCCCAATTTGACGTGATTGATGTCTCACGAATCGTGGAGTCTGTATGACAGACGTGTATTTAGTTTGTCAGTTGTTGACTGATTAGACAATGAGTCTAGGTTTTGTTGAATCGAGCATGTTTGACAAATGCTCAGCGATTCATGAATGTTAATGTTGCTCGTTTGAGCAAATATTGTAAATTCAACGAGTTATTGAATATTGATGAGTTACTGAATATATGTGGATTATTCGAGCAACTGAGCAAGTATTGCTCGATTCGACGAAATACTGATAAATTACTAAATATTGATAGTTGGATCAATATTCGAGCAATCGAAAGCAAGTATTGCTCAATCCGACAAATTATCGAATATCGAGAATTTGACGAGCAACTAAGCGGTATTGCTCAATTCGACAAAATATTGAATATTGATAATTTGACGTGCAATTGAGCAAGTATTGCTCAATTCAAAAATTACTGATAAATTACTTGAATATTGATAGCTGGATCAATATTTGAGCAACTGAGCAAGCGTTGCTCAATTCGACGAAATATTTATCGGTAACGTGACCTAATAAAATATTAAAATATCGGTAGATTACCAAATATTATATGATTAATTCATATGATGGTTGCTGAATCAATATAAATTCATTAGTGTTTGAATCTTGCTCAGAATGATGATTCGTAGAACATTTATTCAAAACCCTAATTTCATATCATAGTTGATGAATCGCTGAAAATAGGTCATGAGTGATAGAGGGACCGACCACATGGGATGATGGGCGTCCACGTGGTGCCCAGTGCTCGAGTGAGCATGCACCAGGGTTCCGAGTTGAACAGTTGGTGATAGAATGATGATTAAATGCCGGTTTCATCATTTATTGAAATATTGTTGGGTTCAGCATTAGGTGATAAAACCTAGGTATGAAAGATGGGGACCGACCAAGAGAGCATGGGACCGGCTCTTGGTAGTAACGGGACCGGTTGTTGGTCGTTTGAGCAATCCCCAGGTTGGTTGAAGAGAGTTTGGGCCCAATATGAGCAATTGAGCAAATTAGGTCAGAATTATGAAAACGCGTGGGACCGGCTTTGTGCAAGCCCTAGGAATGACTCTGGTCGGTCATGAAGGCATGCACGTGTTTCCGTGGTATCCGTGTCTTCGTACTGAGAGTTTTCAGTATTTTCTGATGTGCGTTCGAGCAACATTATGAATTTTCAGAAGAGTGTCATCTTGACTGAAATTCTTGATTTTTGTTGGAATGAGCATGTATGCTCAATTGATCAATATTTTGTAAATATTAAAATAAGAGTATTTTAACAATTAAAATTTCCGTGAGAGGCTAGTCGGTCGTGTGACCTGTTGGCTTTTGGTTTTTCATGATTTGAGCAAAATTTGAGAAGTTATGACGAAATCATGATTTTTGCTCAAACCAAGGAGTTTCATGAATTTAGGAAAATAATAATTATAAAAGACTAGGGATTGCAAGGTGTGGGACCGGCCACGGCTAGGGAATGGCCGGCCGGATATGCTTGCCCGGTCCCGCACACCTTTCCCTAATTTTATATTATTATTTTTTCATGAATCTATGAAGTTATGGAGAATCCATGAGTTTTTGTTGAAACGGAGGAGTTTCATGAGTTTAGGGAATTATAAAAAGCTAGGGATTGTGAGGTGTGGAACCGGCCACGGCTTAGGCATGGCCGGCCGGCTAGGTTGCTCGGTCCCGCACATCTTTCCCTATTTTATAATATTATTTCATGAATCCATGAAGTTATGGGGAATTCATGAGTTTTGCACAAACAAGGAAAGTTGCTAAATTGAAGGAGTTTTTCATGAGTTCATGAAAATAACAAAATAGGGAAAAATAATGGAAGAGGCATGAGATCGGCCACGGCTAGGGCGGTGGGCCCGGCCCCTGGGCGCCTCTTATTATTTTATTATTAATTGTTGCTTTCTCCTATTTTGCGTAGGATTCCTCATCTGTCCATATTTTTGGATGCTCGTTTGTGCATCCGGGTGCTCAATCGTGCATCATTGTCGAGTAAACTTACACCATTTTTGTGGGGCTTACTCAGTGATGATCCAGTTGCCCGTTGGTTGGGTATTTATTGCTAATTCATAAAATTCAATGTAGAATAGTTCATGAAACGGAACAATAAAATGAGTAGTCATTTATTATCAATTTATAGGATCAGCTGTGGATTCGACCATGAACTTGGAATAATAAAGCATGCATTACCATTCCATGGGATCGTGGATTCGACCATAGAATCGGAGTAATAAAATTATCTACTACCATTCCATGAGATTAGCAGTGAATTCGATCATGAAATTGGAATAATGAGATAATATAGTAGTTTATTGCCATTCTGTGAGATCAAGTCGTAGATTCGATCATGGAATCGGAACAATTGTTATTGCCATTCCATGGGATCAGGCCGTGGATTCGACCATGGAATAGGAGAAATTGTTATTGCCATTCCATGGGATCAGGCCGTCGATTCGACCATGGAATAGGAGTAATTATTATTGCCATTCCATGGGATCATGCCGTGGATTCGACCATGGAATAGGAGCAATAATTGATCATTTTGGGAATTCAGTGGTGAATGTCACAGCAGAATTAATCTATTACAGAAAAGATATTAGCCAGTTAAAGCGTCACATCCATTCTGAATGGTGCATAGTCAGGGAGTCACGGGTGTTTTTTACGACCTGAAGGCGTTACTGCTCTCAATCTGCGGAGAACCGCTTGAATCTATGCACGGTCTCTCCACATAGTCAGGGAACGGTGAGTGTCACCGACGTCCTGAAGGCGTCCGCCGCCCAACTATTCTTCTATGTGGAGGGGGGTTTCTCTCCTGCAGTCAGGGAACAATGAGTGTCACCGACGTCCTGAAGGCGTTAAGCTCTCAATCTACGGAGAACCGCCCAATTATTTTATTCTGCATAGAGGGCATGATGAAATGCTATGGATTGAATCGCTCAGCTAGTGGGGCTTTTCGAAAACATATTCATCATGGCTTCGTAAAATATGAATCGTTGCATGCCTGAAAGCCGCGTCGAAACATGCCTCGTGATTTTACGGTTTTGCCCTTTGTTGAAAATCCACCATCAACATTAAGTCCCCTGCTTAGTGGGGAACAATCATGTTCCGCAGTAATGCATTAAATGGTGATTTTCAGTCGATGAGATCGGTGGTTGAACTCAGTCTACAAAGGTATGCTCAGAATCCTCGGTTTGCTGTAATGGTGTCATGTACGAGCAAATTTTTGGGTGAGGACCCTGATGGTATGATAGAGTGCGATTCCGTGAGCACGGAGAGATGAAGCATCGCTGATTTGGTCAGTCAAAAGTCCAGTTTTGGTCGATTTAGGATTTACGGGCCCGAGCCCAAAAAGGAACCCATGTTTTATTAGGTTTTGGAAATAAAATTAATATAAAATGGAGAGAAGCCCTAAATTTTTTAAAAGTTCAGTTGTTCATGAGTTGTTCAAAATAAAATTCCATGTGTGCATGTATGCGTAAGTTTCATGAAAATTTGTTTTAGAAAACATATGCCCGTTCGTTCGTTAGTTTAAGAAACGAGCAATAATCCCTAATATGAAAGAGATACATGAATTCTTGAGTAGACATGGTCTAGTTGCAGTAGAGAAAATTTTGTTGATGAGGTTTCATGAAAACCAAAATTTATTTTCAAAGCATGAACTTTCACAAATACTTTTAGGAACATAGGTTCGTAGTAAAAGTGATAAATAATGATCCTTAGAGTTAAAGGAATTTTTGAAAAGACCTGCACCTCATGATAAAATTTATTTGGAATATGTGAACCTTTACAAAAGTATAAAAGACCCTCGTTTCATAGACGAACGCTCGTTTGAGCAAAAGTAGAATTTTTTTTTTTAATTTGTGAGATTTCACAAAATGGAATAAACTCTTGTTTCAAAGACGGATGCTCACGAGAGGGAGCAAAAATATACATATATTTTCAAAGTTACGTGAGTTTCACATTAAAAAATATATTTTTTTGTAAAATCAATGTTTTGATTTTGAACAACTGTTGAAATTAGACAATTGTACATGGTGAAATAACGTCTGTATGTGAGTTTTCACAATTGTAGAATGGACGTCTGTCCAAATTTTGAAAAACCGTTCACACAGTAAAGATTTACGTGGGTTGTTCACGATTTTATGAAAAATTTTGCAAAATGATTTTAAACAATTGTTAAAAGCAAACAATAATGTTTTCATGAATTTCGTGATTTCATAGTGTATGCACACACGGTAGAAAATCAGTGAATGTTCACATGAAGGGTTATGTGAATTATTCATAATTTCGCGAAAAGTCAGGTGTCGGACTTTTAAGTAATGGGTGTTGCTCGTGTTTGCAGGTTTGATGGAGCGAGCAAGATTTTCAAAATTTTACGTTATTATCACTAAGTTCGTGAAACCGTAAATAGGCAAGAGTTGAGAGTTACCATTTTGTAGACGCTGATGTGAGCATCCTAATTATTTTTGTTGTGCTTTAATTCCACTGCTTTGATGAAATTTGCATCTACGGATGATATACTGAAGTAGGAATGTTGTATGGACGTCACAGCAACTTTGCAAGAATGACTGGTTCCCATAATGATACTTCCAAAGATGATATCTCTACAGATGCAGCTTCAAGAAATGGTGCTTCTGGGACCTCTGAGTGATGGTGAGAGATCCTTCTGTTGATGGTGGATTTTCATTTAAGGTTAAAATTGTAAAAACCATAAAATCATGCGCTAACATCTTGTAAAAGATAAAGCCATTAATAAGTGTTGGATACTCCTTCACTTTACTAATTCACCTAGAATGGAACATGTGGCAACAATCCCATTCTGTGAATACATGAAATTCATCCAGGTTGGAGCATGTAGCAAAAATCCCATATACCCTCGTGAATTTATAGCATTATTAATTAATGCGTAAGCGACCTTGTATTTCTGTACTCATTATCGGTGCGGAATGACGACTGAGTGTTGCTCTCAGCAGAGCAACACGAACCTCCAAGCATTATAATGAAAGCATGTACGAAATACCAGTACAGGTTGCAACTCTCGGTGTGTTATACTAGCCCGATTGAGAACTCTCGGTGTGTTATACTAGCCCGATTGAGCATCAAGACCGACCGTATCGATCGGGATATGATCTCGTTCATCCAACTTCACCAGCATGATTGGATGGCCCAGATCGATTCCATAACCCCCAGGCAGGTATATGGAATATTCACTACCAAACCAATGCGGACCCCACATGGTCGGCCTCCAGAATTGGCCTAGCTTGCCAAAACGTCCAAACTAGAGCAGTATGGGCGGAAAACCCTAAATTAGGGTTTGCGGCACATTACATGTGTCGCAAAAACGATCTCAACCATCCATCTTCGCAGGTATAGATGGAGGGTGTAGATGTAGATTCAAAGGGGCCAGAGCATGTCAACACAATCACCGTGGGCCCGCCTACATACTTGACCAATCGGTCAGGACCAACCATGGTTGGTCTTCCCAATTCGTGCGCCCAAACAGAGCATGGTTACACGGCCGTGAAAGCCAAAATTAGGGTTTCGAGCATCGCGAGCGTCCATCTTCTCCGGCACGAATGGAGGGTCCCAGTTAGATTAGCGGTCCGGTCATACCAAAGATGACCACCGTGGGCCCGTCTATCCCCTCACCCGATTGGCCAAGGCATATCATTCCCGGCTATCCCAAAACGCGCGTCCAAACTTGCGTGGTTACACTTCCCAAATTGCAAATCGATCTCGACCACTCAACTTCACCGGGACGATTTGAGTGGCTTAGATCACGTTTTCATGGGACAAATCGGTATAGGCGTGAACACCACCTACCACCTACACGCCAGATCGATCGACCAAGACCGACCAAGATTGGTCGTCTTGGAACGCGCATCCAAACTAGGCATGTCACGCGGTTTCCAATTCCTTTGCGGCAATGGATTTACTCCACAAACCGATCTCAACCACCCTCTTTGCCGGTCAAATCGAGTGGCCTAGATCGCGCCTTTATGGGACAGAGAGGTACGGACGTGTACACCGGCATGCTTGTTTACATGCATGCCCTGGTCGGTCCTTTCCAAAACCCTTCCCATGCTTGGTTTCGACCAAGCTTAAGAGTGATGCCCGCGCACCTCTTCAAAACCCCCGATTCCATCAACGGTCGCAGATGAGTGTCTCAAAGATCATCTCGTCCGTCCGGCCTTCACCGGCTTGGTTATATAACCCCGGTCGAGTTAATTGGTCAATGAGGCGTCATGGTGATCACCACCCGTCGCTCTACCACACCAGGATGCAGTACCTGCATAAAATACACATGATACTTCACAAGTATCAACTTCCTGAATAACGCAGTTATTCAATTTAGCATTACATGCTACCTTTTGTGGATCCCACGATCCACACACTCGAGACATCAATCATGTCGCAAACTGGGGGATACATACTGGGGTATTGGTCTGGCGGTTTACAGCGTGCAGCGTGCAACGCGCCATCACAAGAACGTGTCATGAAGTCATGGACGGTTAGAGATGACAGAGAGAAGTGGGCAAGACCGGTCGTGTAACACCAACACACACCTCCACTACTCCATCACTCCACTTTATCCACTTCCCACGAGAGACGTGAATAAGGCTCAAATGACTTGTATAAATAGGTTCTCCTCCCTATTTTCAACACAAGGAGAAAAACAACACAAGTCCGGGCGAGACGAAACCAAGTGTTAATACAAAACGTATTCAAACACCCAGAGCCTGCTTGCATCAATCGTAAGCCTGCTCACCTTTATGTTACAAGTCATAAGCAAGCCAACACCTTCACAATCTCAACACCTTCTTCGCTTCCCTCCCTAAGATCAACCCCATCTCCTTCACTTTGTGACCGAAACAAGTCTGGAACGGCCATTTCTTGGTTTAGGCCGGACTTGCACAAATTGATTTCCTAATATACAAGAACTTACCACGCAGTGCATTTGTTTAGGGTTTAGATTCATTCCTCATCCACACACCCCAAATTACCAAATCCGGCAGGAATAGTTTTCACCCATAAACAATTGGCGACCACAGTGGGAGGTTAATCTCTCGGTTGTAAAGTCAATTTCTTCAAAATCCGATTCAATTTTATCAATTTCAAAAAGGGTAGATCTTAGGACCAATTCAATCATCAATCCATTTCAAGATGGTAGAACTCGGTCTGGATCAACAATCAATTCTGATGGAGCTAGTGTGGATAACATTCCCGGTGTCTATGTACCTGTCAGTGGAGCTACAGTGGTCAATACATCTTATGGAGCCGTCACTTCTACCATCGGTGCCAGCGTAGCAGGAGATGTTCCAGTAAGTGTAACACCTCCCATCACCAGAGCGGAGCCCGCAAATCCCGGATCTCATCAAGTGTAACACCTCTTGTAGTCACCGAGCAACAACTTCCACTCCTTCATCGGGACGAGGATCCTGGAGGGACAAGAGGAGGACCATCCCCATTACCATTACAGACTTGATGGAGAAGCAGGAAGTTCTTGCTAAGACTCAAATGGACATAGCCACAACTCAGAAAGAGGTACTCACTTTTCTTAAGACATTAACTGATCGATTGCCACAAGAGCCGCGACAGCCCCTGGAGCAAAAAAGGAACGCATTCAACGCACCGGAGAAGGTACTTCAGCGGCGCGGACCTCCATGGACCTGATCAAAGAAGCGATATCAGATACGAGCGGTCCTGTCATGGAGACTCCTACACTGGGGACTGATCCTCACAACGATCCTCCTCAAGTCAATAGTTTCACTATGAACCATAGGCCTATGGATCGGGAGAAGGTTTCTCTAGTGGAAAGTTTATGAGAACTTTCACACCTCTCGAAGAATCGGCGCGTGGAGACGTTTTGCTTTGCAATCAACCAGAGGAAGGTCACGACCGTGCCCTACATGTCACCGCACGCATCAAGGATTAAGAGTTCAAGACGGCCCTTATCTACACAGGAGCGTCTTCGAATGTGATTACTCTCAAGACTCTCAGGACAGCCAAGGTTAGCCCATGCAAGATTGTACGGCAGCCCACCACAATGACAGACTTCGAGGGAAATCAGACCAGCACATACGGGTATGTCAATCTGAAATTATCGGTAGGACCCGTTCAGTCGAGAACAAAGTTTGAAGTCATAGAAAAGGAGCCGGACTACCATATGATACTGGGGAGACCATGGCTTCACGATAACAAGGTCATTCCCTCAACGTATCACCAGTGCCTGAAGACCATGCTAAATGAGAAAGTCATCCGCATTCCTGCATCATTGTCTCCGTACGCACCAATATGCGGAGTGGAGCTGTTCGAGCCAAAAGATACCTCGCAGGGAAGATCATACAAAGTCATGTGCACCCCACTACCCACGTGGGCTTCAATCCAGGAAGAAGACCGACTTGCATCACTGAGGGCCAAGCACCATGACACGCCTTCTCTAACGAGGCGTCCATCTTTATCCAGTGAAGCTTCAACCCACGTTCACACTAAAAGGGAACACACTTTTGAGGCGAAACGTGACCAGAAGGGGAAGACAATATACCGGCGCCGTTGTTAGCAATTAGCAGGAGAGACTGGCACCCAGTCTCTCCGCCCAATTGAATGCTGCAGGAACGATGAAATACAAGAGGAGGTATTGGATGCCCCGCGACAGCTACAAGATGGAACCAACTCCACAACTGATGAGATTGAAATCGTTGAGGAATCTCCTAGGCCTATCTCCATCAGATCAACATTGTGTACGGATAAACGCATGAAGCTCGTGGAACTTCTCAAAGAGTACCAGGACATATTCGCTTGGAGATATGAAGAAATGCCGGATTTAGATGAAAATTGGTCACCCATCATCTACATGTCATACCTGAATCCAAGTCGGTTAAACGAGTTGTAGTTCGGACACGAGGAAAATGGATGGATCGGGTCTGCTGCATAGACTTCGAGAGACTTGAACAGTCTTTGCTCCAAAACGATCCTCCTCTACCTAACATCGACATGTTAGTAGATGCAACCAGTGACACGGCATGTTCTCCTCCATGGATGGATGTAGCGGCTAAAACCAGATAAGGATGTACTAGCATGATGCAAGTAAGATAGCTTTTTGAACTCCTCTCGAAATTTTTATTATACCATACTGCCATTTGGTTTAAAGAATGCCGGTGCAACGTATCAACGCTCTATCACGACAATCTTCCACTGGAGCCGATACCTCAAGGGAGCAGCCTCAAGAAGATAACGATGTCCACGCGTCATATCGAGCAAGATCCGGGCGAGTCACTTTATCAGACAGTGGTACATGTCTATCATGCTATGTTGGAGAATACGCGCTTTTGGTCATCCTCTGGAGCTGTTGAACGCTCATCTACAACAACATATGCCCTGATAGAAAGAACTAGGCCTGCCGGTAATGAAGAGCCTCATAATGTTTGTAGGGGCATATATCTCACCAACAAGCGATACAACCTTCAGCCTTCTATAAGCAGTTCCCTGAAGCAGTAAGAGGAAAACCACCGAGATACAACATCATGCGCGTCCGTCAACTCCAACTCCAGTACCACATGCACGACTCCCACAATGATGAAACAATGACCAAGATATTCCATATCTGGATCGACAACAACCACTACGAACAAACCATGTAAACCACGCTTGGGGACTCGAGGCTCGACATGAAGTTCCTTCACCGTCGATCAAGGAATTCTTCAACATGAGAGAGATGGTCAGTCAAGAAGCATGGAATTCGCAAGGGTAAATCGAACTGAAGAGGGAAACACTTCAACGCTCCCTCTAGCAGAAGCTGCTTCAATGGTCTATTCAAGAGCCGCCTCAACGCTCTCTCCGGGACCCACGTTCGCTTCAGAATCCTTCTTCAACACTCTCTCCAGGATCCACCTCAACGTTCGCACTAGAAACCACTTTAACATCCTCTCGAGTCGTTTCAACACTCAAGCTGCATTAATAATCTGCGCTCTGGTCAAGTTATCTTTGATGTACTCATTGCTCAACATACGTCTCATCCATCCTTCATGAGGGCCCAGTGAGCATGAAAAACCTTGAAGTCGATAGGAGAAGGGTTATCTTGTGGAACGGATATTTTCATATAGTTGAAAAGGAGCGGTGAACAACTCATCATCAATGTTCGGCATATCTTTGAAGCCACAACACCTCCCGACTTGGCACCAAAGATTATCCCCGAAAGGACATCTCAACAGAGTTCTTTTCTTCATTCTACAATAAAAAAAAAAAAAAAACATGAGTCGGTACTTGTATAAAAACGCGTGAGATGTGTAGTCACACACGACAGAACACACATTCACGTTGGAGTACACAAGGTCAGTATTGGGTCCAAACACCGGGTATTGCTCAAGTCTCAAGTCCGGTGTTGATCAAGTCATAAGTCCGGTGTTGATCAAGTCACAAGTCCGGTATTGCTCAAGTTTCAAGTCTGGTATTGATCAAAGTCACAAGGTTGGTATTCGAATAATACATGCGCACGCAGTAGGGATGGTTTTCAGTCGAAACACAGGGTCGACGTTCAGTCAGGCACATCAAGCCCACGTTCGATCAAGCAGGTGCAGTAGACCCACGAACGAAACAGGCGTAACAGTCCATCGAAACAGGCAAGACCGACATCATGCTAGGGGAACACTCTCCTGGACGCCTCTTGAACGTGACATGCTCCAAGGACAAGATGACCCGTCTCTCCTGGTAACATCTAACTTTGTCTCATAAGCTTTGTCTTTAACTGTCACCATCTCATGCCTACCCCACAATAGTGTAACCATTATGTGCTAGGCAGGGGACTTAATGTTGATGGTGGATTTTCATTTAAGGTTAAAATTGTAAAAACCATAAAATCATGCGCTAACATCTTGTAAAAGATAAAGCCATTAATAAGTGTTGGATACTCCTTCACTTTACTAATTCACCTAGAATGGAGCATGTGGCAACAATCCCATTCTGTGAATACATGAAATTCATCCAGGTTGGAGCATGTAGCAACAATCCTATATACCCTGTGAATTTATAGCATTATTAATTAATGCGTAAGCGGCCTTGTATTTCTGTACTCATTATCGGTGCGGATGATGACCGAGTGTTGCTTCTCACAGAGCAACACGAACCTCCAAGCATTATAATGAAAGCATGTACGAAATACCCGTACAGGTTGCAACTCTCGGTGTGTTATACTAGCCCGATTGAGAACTCTCGGTGTGTTATACTAGCCCGATTGAGCATCCGGACTGACCGTATCAGTCTGGATATGATCTCGTTCATCCAACTTCACCAGCATGATTGGATGGCCCAGATCGATTCCATAACCCCCAGGCAGGTATGGAATATTCACTACCAAACCAACGCGGACCCCGCATGGTCGGCCTCCAGAATTGGCCTGGCTTGCCAAAACGTCCAAACCAGAGCAGTATGGGCGGAAAACCCTAAATTAGGGTTTGCGGCACATTACATGTGTCGCAAAACAGTCTCAACCATCCATCTTCGCATATATAGATGGAGGGTGTAGATGTAGATTCAAAGGGCCCGAGCATGTCAACACAATCACCGTGGGCCCGCCTACATACTTGACCAATCGGTCAGGACCAACCATGGTTGGTCGTCCCAATTCGTGCGCCCAAACGGAGCATGGTTACACGGCCGTGAAAGCCAAAATTAGGGTTTCGAGCATCGCGAGCGTCCATCTTCTCCGGCACGAATGGAGGGTCCCAGATTAGATTAAGCATGTCCGGTCATACCAGCATGACCACCATGGGCCCGTCTATCCCCTCACCTGATCGGCCAAGGCATATCATTCCTGGCTATCCCAAAACGCGCGTCCAAACTTGCGTGGTTACACTTCCCAAATTGCAAACTGATCTCGACCACTCAACTTCACCGGACGATTTGAGTGGCTTAGATCACGTTTTCATGGTACAGTCAGGTATAGGCATGAACACCAGCCTACCACCTACACGCCAGACTGATCGACCAAGACCGACCAAGATTGGTCGTCTTGGAACGCGCGTCCAAACTAGGCATGTCACGCGGTTTCCAATTCCTTTGCGGCAATGGATTTCTGTCGTAAACCGATCTCAACCACCCCTCTTTTCCGGTCAAATCGAATGTCCTAGATCGCGCCTTTATGGGACAGAGAGTTACGGACGTGTACACCGGCATGTCTGTTTACATGCATGCCCGGTCGGTCCTTTCCAAAACCCTTCCCATGCTTGGTTTCGACCAAGCTGAAGAGTGATGCCTGCGCACCTCTTTAAAACCCTAATTCCATCAACGGTCGCGAGATGAGTGTCTCAAAGATCATCTCGTCCGTCCCGGCTTCACCGCTTGGTTATATAACCCCGGTCAGAGTTAATTGGTCAATGAGGCGTCATGGTGATCACCACCCGTCGCTCTACCACACCAGGATGCAAAAGTACTGCATAAAATACACATGATACTTCACAAGTATCAACTTCCCGAATAACGCAGGTTATTCAATTTAGCATTACATGCTACCTTTTGTGGATCCCACGATCCACACACTCGAGACATCAATCATGTTGCAAACTCGGGGATAAATACCGGGGTATTGGTCTGGGCGGTTTAAAGGTGTGCGGCGTGCAACGCGCCATCACAAGAACGTGTCGGGAAGTCATGGACGGTTAGAGATGACAGGAGAAGTGGGCAAGACTGGTCGTGTAACACCAACACACACCTCCACTACTCCATCACTCCACTTCCTCCACTTCCCACGAGAGACGTGAATAAGGCTCAAATGACTTGTATAAATAGGTTCTCCTCCCTATTTTCAACACAAGGAGAAAAACAACACAAGTCCAGACGAGACAGAAACCAAGTGTTAATACAAAACGTATTCAAACACCCAGAGCATGCTTGCATCAATCGTAAGCCTGCTCACCTTTCTGTTACAAGTCATAAGCAAGCCAACACCTTCACAATCTCAACACCTTCTTCGCTTCCCTCCCTAAGATCAACCCCATCTCCTTCACTTTGTGACCGAAACAAGTCTGGAACGACCATTTCTTGGTTTAGGCCGGACTTGCACAGATTGATTTCCGAATCTTCAAGCACTCACCGCGCAGTGTATTTTTTTAGGGTTTAGATTCATTCCTCATCCACACACCCAAAATTACCAAATCCGGCAGGAATAGTTTTCACCCATAAACACATTCATACTGATTTGTACTCCTGATTAATTAGTATCAGTAATGCACGGGAAGTCTCTGATGGAGGAATATAACATCCATAAAGCAGCTCGATAAATGGGCCCTTGTTCGATTGATGTGGATTACTCATAAATAGCAGTAAGTCTTCGGAGTGGAGAATCCAGAAATAAGGATCATAGGATGATATCGAACAATGTAAAGTCCCCGGCTGTCTCTTTGGTGAGTTGTTAGCGCTCCTTATATCATGACTTTTTCTTGTCCGTGAAATTAGGATCATGAAACCAATGTTTGTTACTTCGTTTCAGAACTTTTCTCCATCGAGCCTTGACGGTCTTCAATTCATTGCTGCTGAACAAACACTTACTGAATCGAGCGTCAAAGAAGAATTCGATGTAAGTACCTCTTCATATAATCGTTCATGACAATCCTTGAATGAAATAACACTAATTGTTATTGATGTATTCAGGAGGAGATTTCCATGGAACAAGGGAGTACTGATGATTCCCATTCGTCTTCGGAGGATGGTGAAGAAGAAAACCCCAGATTTCGAAACCGAGTGAAAACAATGATGTTGGCAATTCCGGTCCCTTGGGCACTTTAGGGACTAATCCAGTAAGTACCCATTGTACATTTTCTTCATAGAAGTATGAAATTGCTGATTTGTTGATGAATGAATGAAGATTCTCATGAATAAGTGAAAATCTTTACCGAAATACGTCACCAGAAAATTCAGAACTCAGCCTTTTAGCAAAAACGCCGTAAAATCTTCATCCGATATCAGTTTTTCGCGATCTACCAATGTATCCTTATGCCCAGGAAATTTACAAGCATTAGCCAAGAAGATTTTTAAGTTTTGAGCACGTGTAGGGGTCGAAATCGACGAAACAGTAAACTTCCAGGAGACCTTCAGAAAATTTTCAGCTGGCATGTGGTCCAATGTTTTGGCCACAACTCTTCGCTCGTTTCTCCAATTGTTGTGAATTTTGGATATGTTGTAGAGGACATTCGTATGAAGAGAATGGTATATGACCCATCCCTAGATTCTTCACCAACTTCACCCAGCTCGCTGCTATGTACGGGACAGCGTAAAATTGTCTCCGACGAGCTCGTTGTAAAACGCCCCTGTTGTGTCATTGGACCATTCACTTGTGTTTTGAAGGGTTGGTGACGGATTTCAATTCCATTGATTCATTTGAGATCAGGAACCCTTGATTGATACATGATCATGGTGCTTGCAGCCATCTTGTTTTTGTCAGTCCTAGAAACATCACTTCTGAAACCCTGGTCACGGGACCATAACTGAGGTTGCTCTCAAGAGGGGGTGGTGTAATACCCATGGTTTCATGTCCCGGTAGTAGAATTCCTTTTATGATGAGAGATGGTTCCACGGGTCTTGGACTGTGAAACTGATCGTCATGATCAGTGGACTGTCAGTCCCCAGTTTGTTAAATCTCTCATTTCGTTTTCTCTTCTTCTGGCAAAACTTGGACGGAGGACCCATGTAGAAAAATTGATGTAAAGACCTAGGTGGTCGAAGTTGGAGGTACCTTTATGAAGTACTTAGTGGAAAGACCCGGTGGACACTGATCGACTGTGGAAGTTATGAATCCCGTCTAAGAATTGTTGCTTGCATGTTGTACACTCTGGAAGCTGTATGAACCTCATACGACGTCGGAATTCGATTCTTGACCCCAACTTTTGAAGATAAGAGACTGAGTTATCACATGAGAGAAGAATCACTCAATTTGGAGGGGTAGAGGTCATCCAACGAAGCGTGCACATTTGTAATTTGTAATCCCGTACAAACTTTTCAGATTTCGTAGACCTGACGGTAAAGGACGTATCTTTTAGCTCGTATGTCCGATTGATGTGACCTGTTGGTATGTGGTAGCAGAGACATGGTCGAACATCTTTTGTTGAGGAAGCATTGTCCCATTCCTCACCCATTGGTACGTTTTTGTAAACCCATGGCCTGAAGTGTGTTGTATCTAATGCGTGTCGTAACCACAACAAATTAATATATATTTTTCCACTCAATTAACAAGTAATATAGTGGTAGTTAAGTTCGTTCCCACGAGGAGCAAGAGATTCTAGTTGTAAAAATTGTCACAAAAGGGGGATGTATAAAGCAAAAGAAAATAAACAAAGCAATTAAGAGATAAAATTGAAATCAATAAGAGAGACAAGATCAAGGAATCCTTCTTCGTTGCAAAACAATGATTCAAGTTATGTTTTTCATCCACATGTTATTAGTCACAGATTATCACCAACCGTAGGATAGCAGGTTCGCTTAGCTAGCCCCAAAATCCCTTATTTCACTGAGTAACAAGTCCGCTTAGTTATCAGATTCTATTCAAAAGAACCACCTTGAGGTTCGCTTACAAGATGTAATTCCCCCGAATGCATTAAGATCTATGAATTTAGGTTTAGTACTAGTAGTTAAACTCGGTTCGCTTGGTCCACTTTCTAGCGTTGTTTTTACACACAATCGCTCCACGAAATCCCTCCGCAAGGTCTCGTGTTTTCTACTTGTGTAAAGTGTCGAGAACGATTACTTATTCCCTAACTTATACTAGATTTAGATCAAATTAACAAACCAATTTAGCGTGCACTCTAAACAATTTATCAATCAATCATGAATGAATAAACATTCCTATTAGTAAAAACAAACGATAATCATGTGAAAAACTTCAAGATAGAATTGAAACAAAACTCAAATCATATATTAAGAACTAGGAATTCATCCTCAATCAATAAGAAAATTAGCTACTCATGTTTTTGAAATTCACACAAATAATAATTAAAAGGAGAATTTTTAAAGTTCACACAAATAATTAAAAAGAAGAATTTTGAAAAGCAAGCAAAAACACAAGTGTTGTGTGTGTAGAGAGGTGTGTAAAAGATGTAGAAAACTTCTCTATTTATAGGCTTCAATATTCTCCAAATCTTCCAAGGAATAGAATCCTCATTCCATAATAATTAAATTTCCAAATTCAAGTCTTTCTCATCTTCCATCTTCTCTTTCCAAATTTGAGCCAAATTCTCCATCCAATTCCAAGTCCAAGTCTTCACACCCATGAGAAGAATCCACACAAAAATATGTAATTTTGGTCGACGAAAAACTGGTATTATGGCCGGAATCCGGCCGGAAAAGTCACCGGAATCTTCTTCTCCATCGACAGAATATTCCGTCACAGCACCGTCCAAGTTAACGGTCAAACAGGTCAAACCGTTAGTCAATGGGTCAAGGCAGAAAAGTGACTCAGCCACCGAGTCAGCATCTTACTCGGTTGATTGGTCTAACTGAGGTGAGTTGAATCGTCTGGATCGGTTGCTGGAAGCGAGTTGAATCGCCGGAGGGAAAATTCAGACAGAGTTTCCTCTGTTTTCTGGGCATTTCTCAGGCCAATTTCAGGCCGATCTATGTCTTCAATTCCTGCACAACCTGTATCCTAACATACATCTAACAGTTTGCAATCCACAGCTTCATCAATTTCATACACAACCCATAACAGCAGCATCACTAATTCTTCCTATCTCCATCTGAATTCCATTACCAGCACATTTCAATCATTCCCTGTCTTGCTTTCATCTTGAACCTCAGACGCCACCCATCTTCTTTCTTCATACATTAAGAGCAACAGAATTCTTCACTCGATCTCAATCACAGCAAAACTTATTTCTTTCACTCTTCACCAGAGACCACTAGTACCAGTTACTCCACCAACAATTCCATCCTGCTGCCAATTTCATATCGTCAAACCCCTGTAACAGCAGCACCACTGGTCATAAATTCTTGCTTCGATTGCAGCATCAACAGCTCTACTAACTCGAAATTGAACAAACCCCATCTCTTATTTCTTCCAGATTCATCTCAATAATTCAACAGCTTGTTCTTCTCCAACTGAATCGGCACAACACATATGAAACCATAATTTCTCTCAACTCTGTATCGCACCATCAACGCAACTCTGCCAAGATTCAACACCTTCAGAACTCAACAAATCGTCACCGTCTCTTTCTCAATCTTTCCTTCTCAGTCGAGCCAATCAACACCACCATTAATCGGAGCAACATTTGTCTCAGAAACCCCAATTGCAACTTCGATTTCTTCTCAGCATCAAGCCCTAATTTCTTCGAACTTCATCACCATCTCGAGATTCAAACGCAAAAACGATCCCCAGATCCATTTCTTCTGAATTCAACAGCAGCACCAAATCGCCTCTCTCTGTGTTGAATAGCAACAATATTTTCCATTTCGATCTTCTCTCTGTCTGAAATTTCAACCATCTTCATCTTGTTATTCAATCCAACCCCATTATCATTTCAATCCACTGAATGTTGACTGCAACAACTTCAGATCGAAACCCATTTTCAATTCTGTGTCGATCCCTGAATTTCTCGGTTTCCCTGAGTTCGATCTCTCTCAGATAATACGCAGCCTCTATTTCTCCTTCTCAATTTCAGAGAAGTAAATGAATGAGTGAACGAGAGACATCCCTCTCGATCTTAGGGTTAGGGTGATATGGATAGGTACACCCCACAGATAGGACCCGATAAATACACCCATTGATAAATGATAAGGGATACCCTGATGGCAACCCCCTTAACCTCTGCGGTCCTGGCTTTAGTACTCCTCCAAAAGAGTTGCCCCTTAACCTTGACTGGGCTCCAGATAGTGTTCGCTCATGAATGACTATTTTGCCCTTTTACTCAAATTGGGTGATTTCTTCTTCTTTTCCTCCGTGCGACTCCAAAGTAGCTATAAAACTCAAAACAAGCGTAAAATACATAATTTACAAGAAAAAAATAGCAAAGAAAGCATAAACAATAGATAGTAAATAGGTTGTATTCTACACCCTATCAAATTCCCCCACACTTAGACTTTGCTAGTCCTCGAGCAAATCAAACTAAAACTCACAACTTCAAAGCGTTCAACCGTCCCAAGCATCCAAAGAGCTATGAGGACATAGAGTTTCTGCATGCTAGTAATAAGAAGTTAGAAATACTAAAGAACATATTCGCATTCTTAAATGTTGAGTGAGAAATAATCACACCATAATGAGAGAACGCGTGTTTGAGAAACGATCAATAAGCATTTCGCCTCGACTTCTGCCTCACCAAAAGGATTTTATGATAATTGCACTCAAAAAGACGGCTTTTTTATGGTTCTCACATGTGTGCAGGTAGGAATGAAGAGATAAATCCTGCAACACGTTGAATGGTGGGAAGGACAACTTCCGAAATATTTTTAAAACCCACATCTTTTAACATTTTGAAAAACCATTTTTCTGACGATCTCTAAGAAAGGAAATCAACCATTATTATCGAGGATGAGATTACTTACTCACCTTCACATCCGATCGCCAATTGTGATAACACCACTCTCACGGCATCCAATAGAAACGTCTTCCGCTCCTCGTCTTTATCTTCTTGGTCTTCGTCTTCGGCTTCAACTATTGGTGATAAACTCTCGAATTTCGTAAATCCTTAACAATTTGTAACTCTTTTTACCTTAAATCCTTGTCGCTTGAAACTTCCTTATAGATTTTCCTTCCCCACGGCTTATTAACAAAACAAATATTTCTCTTGTTTTTTTTTTTTTTTTTTTTTATTTATGAAATTTTCAATTTTATTTTTATTTATTTTTTTTGAAACAAGAGAAATAAAATACAAAAACAAACCGTGGCCGTGGGAGAAGTATTTTACCGCTTGAATCATAAACTTCAACAATTCTCACCTTTTGATTTTCTTCGCTCTTGTGAATAAGTCTTTATACTTGAATATAGAATTACCTCATTGTAGTGTAAGTCTTCAACATATATGTAAAAATCTGCTCTTTGTATGTTGCTTTACTTGAATATGAAATTTGCTCTTTTTCTCGTTCCGTTGCTTGTAAACCTTAAACTTTTTCCAACTTTCCTTGTAGATTTTGATGTCGCTCCTTGTTGATGATGATGGTGTTTCTATGGATCCGTTGTTGTGAAGAGAATGGTGCTAACTGCAAATCGAACTACAAGAAGGAAGCTTTCATCTATAGACGTCACCCTCATGATTGACAAAATTAGCACTCAAGAGATCAAAGAGTAGTGCTTCTATTGGTGGGAGGTTGGGTAGCTCACCATTCTACCCGGAATTAACGTACGGTGACACACACTCAAAAGAAAGCTCTTTAGTCAGATGGAAATTTCTGGTCGGTGCCTCACATGATATGAATACGGGTAGTCTCCACTAATGATTGATCAGCAACTCTAATAATGCATTTCTCCCTGCACCAAATTTGCATCACCGGCATGATTAAATCCATTATTTAACACTCTAACAAGCAAGAAATCCGAATGTAGTTCTCTAACATTTCCAAGTTCAATTATGTCGGTCAGAATCTCTATGTAAACATACCTAGAAATATGCTAGTGACTCTAAAATCTCTAAAAGTTGAAGGTTTTATGTAAAACTTTTTTTTTTTTTTAAATAAATACATGTTTAACCACTCCCCCACACTTAAACCTTACATTCCTCAATGTAATTGAATCGTCCTAGTAAAGTCAAGGTGGGAAATTTTAACATGATATGGAACAAGAAAAAGAAAAAACAAAAAGCAAAAGGATAAGAAATACAAAACCTATGGGTTGCCTCCCATTAAGCGCTTGTTTTAAAGTCGACGGCCCGACTTAGCTCTTGCTGCACATTACTCCTCCAGAGGGAGTGAATCTTGAAGTCCAATTACGTCCACATGCTCCGTTGGAAAGTTTTCATAATATGGCTTTAACCTATGGCCGTTGACTTTCAAAGGTTGTCCAGTTTTGTCACTAACAATTTCAACTGCACCATGATCATAAACATTAGTAACAACAAATGGTCCCACCCAATGGGACTTAAGCTTACCCGGAAATAAACGTAAACGAGTATCAAATAAAAGAACTTTTTGCCCCACAACAAAACTTTTCCGAGAAATCATCTTGTCATGAAAAAGCTTGGTCTTTTCCTTGTAAATCCGGGCACTCTCGTAAGCATCATTACGTATCTCCTCTAGCTCATTTAGTTGTAACTTTATTTGTTTCCCCGCTTCATCATACTCCATGTTGAATTTCTTTATCGCCCAATAAGCCTTATGTTCAAGTTCAACCGGAAGATGACAAGCCTTGCCATAAACCAACCGATATGGAGACATACCAATCGGTGTCTTATACGCCGTTCTATACGCCCAAAGTGCATCGTTGAGCTTAAAGCTCCAATCTTTCCTTGTGGTATTCACCGTTTTCTCAAGAATGGACTTGATCTCACGATTTGAAATTTCCGCTTGTCCACTAGTTTGTGGATGGTAAGGCGTACCAATTTTGTGTGTTATGTTGTACTTCTTGAGGAGAGCGTGGAAAGCCTTCTTGAAATGTGAGCCTCCATCGCTTATCACCACTCTTGGTGTACCATGCCTTGCGAATATGTTTTCTCTTACAAAATCACAAACAACTTGAGAGTCATTAGTTTTGGTGGCTCTAGCTTCCACCCATTTCGAAACATAATCTACGGCAAGAAGTATATAAAAGTTTCCATTCGAATTGACAAAAGGGCCCATAAAATCAATACCCCACACATCAAAAATCTCAACGGCGAGAATTGGTGTGAGTGGCATTTGATTTCGAGCACCTAGATTGCCCGTTCGTTGACATCTATCACACGATTTACAAAAAACATATGAATCTTCAAACAAAGTGGTCCAATAAAATCCACTCTCGAGAACTTTGAGAGCCGTACGTTTAGAACCGAAATGGCCACCACAAGCAAAAGTGTGGCAAAAGGAGAGAATGGATTGAAATTCGGAATTAGGCACGCACCTTCGCATTATTTGATCAACGCCATATTTCCATAAGTATGGTTCATCCCACACATATTGCTTAGCTACCTTCTTAAGTTTCATCTTTTGGAAGTTAGACATTGTATTTGGTACTTTCCTTGTCACCAAGTAATTCACTATATCCGCATACCAAGGTGTTGATTCTTCCATGGAGAAAAGTTGTTCGTCCGGAAAGCGGTCATGTAATGGAAGTTCTTCTTGAGACATAACAAGTCTACTAAGATGATCCGCAACGGTATTCTCCACACCTCTCTTATCTCGAATTTCTATGTCGAACTCTTGTAGCAATAGGATCCACCGGATTAATCTTGGCTTAGCTTCTTTCTTCTTTATTAAGTGTCTTAGTGCGGCATGATCGGAATACACAATAACCTTTGTACCCACCAAGTATGATCGAAATTTTTCCAATGCAAAAACTATAGCCAATAACTCCTTTTCCGTGGTAGAATAATTAATTTGTGCATCATTAAGGGTCCTAGATGCATAATAGATGACATGGGACAACTTGTCCACTCTTTGACCCAAAACGGCTCCAACCGCATAATCACTAGCATCACACATTAATTCAAATGGAAGATTCCAATCCGGTGACTTGATAATTGGCGCACTTGTCAACATTTCCTTCAATTTGTCAAAAGCATCCTTGCATTCCTTGTTGAAGTCAAAAGGTACCTCCTTTTGTAATAACTTGCACATCGGCATGGAGATTTTGGAGAAATCCTTGATAAACCGCCTATAGAAACCTGCATGGCCAAGAAAAGAACGAATTTCCCTCACCGAAGTGGGATATTGTAAGTTTCTTATTAAATCTATCTTTGACTTGTCCACTTCGAGCCCTCGAGAGGACACAATGTGAAAGTACTATGCCGTGGTTTACCATAAAGTGACATTTCTCCCAATTTAGGACAAGGTTTGTGTCTATGCATCGTTTAAGAACTAGCTCAAGGTTGTTTAAACATCCATCAAAAGAATTGCCATAAACACTAAAGTCATCCATAAATACCTCGATGATGCGCTCCACATAATCCGAGAATATACTTACCATGCATCTTTGAAAAGTAGCCGGCGCATTGCAAAGGCCAAACGGCATCCGTCTATATGCAAACGTTCCAAACGGACAAGTGAAAGTGGTCTTCTCTTGGTCCTCCTGCAATAACAATTTGGTTGTATCCCGAATAACCATCCAAGAAACAATAATAAGAATGCCCGCTAACCGCTCCAACATTTGATCAATGAAAGGCAAAGGAAAGTGATCCTTTCGGGTTGCGGAATTAAGCTTTCTATAATCAATGCACACTCTCCAACCGGTTTGAACTCTTGTAGGAACAAGTTCATCGTCTTGATTTCGAACAACCGTGACTCCGGACTTCTTTGGTACCACTTGTACCGGACTAACCCACTTGCTATCGAAAATTGGGTAGATTACCCCCACACTTAGCAATTTGAGTATCTCTTTCTTCACAACCTCCATCATGGGAGGATTAAGCCGACGTTGAGCATCACGTACCGGCTTCACGTTCTCTTCCATTAGAATCCTATGCATGCACATGGATGGACTAATGCCTTTGATGTCCGCAATTGTCCACCCAATAGCCATTTTGTGCTCTCTCAAGACTCTAAGCAAACGGTCTTCTTGTACCGGTGTGAGGTTCTTTGCAATAATCACCGGAAGCTCATCTCCATCTCCCAAGAAAGCATACTTCAAATGGTCCTAAGTGGCTTCAATTCTAGTTTGGGCGCCTTCACAATAGATGGTACAAGTATTTCATCATTCACGGGTAAAGAAATATATGAAACATTACCCTTTTTAGCTTCTTGCAATGTCGCCAAAGCACCACACATCTCCACCAATTCCTTGGAGATTTCAACATCCAAGTTAGACAAGCCGTGGACGTCCAATTCAATGCTCTTTTGCAACACCACATCAAGTTCATCCTCTTGGTTCAATTCCACCATTTGTTGCGCTAATGAATCAACCACATCAATGGAGTAAACGGAATGCACATCACTTGGGTAGCGCATGGCTTCAAATATGTTAAAGTGTATTATCTCCTTGTCGAATTCCATAGTAAGTGTACCCTTATCAACATCAATCTTCGTCTTTGCGGTCTTCATAAATGGCCTCCCAAGAAGTAAAGAAGTAGATGACCGATTCTCATTGTTGTCCATATCCACCACGAAGAAATCAACCGGAAAAATAAGCTCATTTACTTGCACTAGCACGTCTTCTACAAGTCCCTTTGGATATATGTTAGACTTGTTTGCTAATTGGATAATAACTCTTGTCTCTTTCAAAGGTCCAAGATTCAAGGAGTCATATATTTCGGCCGACATCACACTAATGGAAGCTCCCAAATCAAGTAAAGCATGTTCAAACCTTTTCTTACCAATAGTAATTGGCACCGTGAAACCACCGGGATCCGTGCACTTTGTAGGCATCTTCTTTAATAGCATAGCCGACGCACTCTCGCCAACTTTAGTAATTTCATTATCAAGCAACCTATCCTTCTTGATGCATAATTCCTTCATGAACTTGGCATACCTTGGAATTGTCTTGATGGCCTCAATGAATGGGATGTTGATTTCAATCTTCTTGAAGATATCCATAAGTGCCTTGTCTTGAGCTTCTTTCTTGGATTTAGCAAAACGACTAGGAAAAGGAGGTGGAGTAGTGAAAGTAGGAACCGGTTCCTTGGATTGGTCGGTTGGTGTTGAATTCTCCTTTGGTGCGGCTTCCTCCTTGTCTTTGACTACCTCTTCAATAGCTTCTTCATGATGACTTGGACCCTCCACTTGTCTTCCACTTCGTAAGGTAACCGCATTAACATTCTCTCTTGGATTCACAAATGGTTGTGAAGGAAGTTTTGTGGATGCTTGAGATTTCAATAAGTTCACATCGGTCGCCAATTGCCCCATTTGAGTTTGTAAATCCTTGATTGCCGAATCGGTCTTTTGTTGGCTTTGTTGGAACATAGAAGTAAGACCTTGCATACCTTGCATTAACGCATTGAGCTTGTCATCATTCAAAGAATCACGCTCCTTGACTTGTTGTGGTTGGAATTGTTGAGGTTGGAAGCGTGATTGTTGAAAGCCACCTTGTTGCGCATATGGATTAGGAGCCTCCGCTTGCTTGTTTGCATAACTAAAGTTGGGATGATCCTTCCAACCGGGATTATAGGTATTGGAGTATGGATCGTACCTTGGCCTTTGATTTGGATATAAAGCATTTACTTGTTCGGTCTCACCATCCGGAATAATTACCGCGGCCATCCTTTGAATCATTATCTCCATGTTACCCATTCTTTGATCAAGATGTGATGATGAATCACTAACTTCATGCACTCGCCTAACCATTGGTTCATCTCTTGTGTAGAATTGTTGCGAGTTCGCAGCCATACTTTTAATCAACTCGGTAGCTTGGGTCACCATCTTGTTCACTAGTGCACCACCACCCGCGGCGTCAAGAAGAGACCTATCACTTGGGTTGAGAGCTTCGTAGAAGTATTGGAGTATCATAACGTCACTAAATTGATGGTGTGGACAGCTTGCCACCAACCTCTTGTATCGCTCCCAACATTCATACAACGACTCTCCCACATGTTGCTTCAATCCACAAATCTCCTTGCGAATTTGAGTAGCTTTGGATGCGGGAAAATATCTCTCGAGGAAAAGTTTCTTCATCCCATTCCATGTTGTGATACTTCCGGAAGGCAAATAATATAACCATTCCTTAGCATTGCCCGCCAAAGAAAACGGGAAAGCTTTCAACATTGCTCCATCCGCATTAGTCTCCTGGGAAGCATAGCCATAACTATGGTATAGAAGTCCATAAGATGTTTGTTTGGGTCTTCATTCACCATGCCATGGAACTTTGGTAACTCTCTAATCAACCCCGTCTTGATCTCGAAGGTTGAGTTAGTTTGGATACACCATTGTTGTGTATCAAGCCTGTGAGAAGCTAGGTCCTTGAGTGTACGATCAGCCATTGTTTCTTCCTCTTTGTCCGAATCTGTGAAATCATTTGATGAAGAAGGAGGAAGTGGAGTGTTAACCGCTCGAATGAAATCCTTTAGTTGAGTGCCGGATCGAAGACTTATTGGACTCGGTCTGCCCTTTTAAGCATTCACCAAAGGTATAACACCTGAAACAAGATTCTCAAAAACTAAGTTAGATACTGTATAGAATCTAACAAAGCAAGAATATAGCAAAAAGAAAAATAAAAACAACTAAAATCGTCCGCTGCTCCCCGGCAACGGCGCCAAAATTTGATGCGTGTCGTAACCACAACAAATTAATATATATTTTTCCACTCAATTAACAAGTAATATAGTGGTAGTTAAGTTCATTCCCACGAGGAGCAAGAGATTCTAGTTGTAAAAATTGTCACAAAAGGGGGGATGTATAAAGCAAAAGAAAATAAACAAAGCAATTAAGAGATAAAATTGAAATCAATAAGAGAGACAAGATCAAGGAATCCTTCTTCGTTGCAAAACAATGATTCAAGTTATGTTTTTCATCCACATGTTATTAGTCACAGATTATCACCAACCGTAGGATAGCATGTTCGCTTAGCTAGCCCCAAAATCCCTTATTTCACTAAGTAACAAGTCCGCTTAGTTATCAGATTCTATTCAAAAGAACCACCTTGAGGTTCGCTTACAAGATGTAATTCCCCGAATGCATTAAGATCTATGAATTTAGGTTTAGTACTAGTAGTTAAACTCTTAGTTCACTTGGTCCACTTTCTAGCGTTGTTTTTACACAGAATCGCTCCACGGAATCCCTCCGCAAGGTCTCGTGTTTTCTACTTGTGTAAAGTGTCGAGAACGATTACTTATTCCCTAACTTATACTAGATTTAGATCAAATTAACAAACCAATTTAGCGTGCACTCTAAACAATTTATCAATCAATCATGAATGAATAAACATTCCTATTAGTAAAAACAAACGATAATCATGTGAAAAACTTCAAAATAGAATTGAAACAAAACTCAAATCATATATTAAGAACTAGGAATTCATCCTCAATCAATAAGAAAATTAGCTACTCATGTTTTTGAAATTCACACAAATAATAATTAAAAGGAGAATTTTTAAAGTTCACACAAATAATTAAAAAGAAGAATTTTGAAAAGCAAGCAAAAACACAAGTGTTGTGTGTGTAGAGAGGTGTGTAAAAGATGTAGAAAACTTCTCTATTTATAGGCTTCAATATTCTCCAAATCTTCCAAGGAATAGAATCCTCATTCCATAATAATTCAATTTCCAAATTCAAGTCTTTCTCATCTTCCATCTTCTCTTTCCAAATTTGAGCCAAATTCTCCATCCAATTCAAAGTCCAAGTCTTCACACCCATGAGAAGAATCCACACAAAAATTTGTAATTTTGGTCACTGGAAAAGCTGGTATTATGGCCTAATCGACGGGAAAAGTCACCTAAAATCTTCTTCTCCGTCGACGAGAATATTCCGTCACAAAGACGTCAAGTTAACGGTCAAACAGGTCAAACCGTTAGTCAATGGGTCAAGGCAGAAGAGTGACTCAGCCACCGAGTCAAGATCTTACTCGGGCTGATTGGTCTAACCGAGGTGAGTTGAATCGTTCTGATCGGTTCTTTGAAGCGAGTTGAATCGCCGGAGGGAAAATTCAGACAGAGTTTCCTCTGTTTTCTGGGCATTTCTGAGGCCAATTTTAGGCCGATCTATGTCTTCAATTCCTGCACAACCTGTATCCTAACATACATCTAACAGTTTGCAATCCACAGCTTCATCAATTTCATACAAAACCCATAACAGCAGCATCACTAATTCTTCCTATCTCCATCTGAATTCCATTACCAGCACATTTCAATCATTCCCTGTCTTGCTTTCATCTTGAACCTCAGACGCCACCCATCTTCTTTCTTCATACATTAAGAGCAACAGAATTCTTCACTCGATCTCAATCACAGTAAAACCTATTTCTTTCACTCTTCACCAGAGACCACCAGTACCAGTTACTCCACCAACAATTCCATCCCGCTGCCAATTTCATATCGGCAAACCCCTGTAACAGCAGCACCACTGGTCATAAATTCTTGCTTCGATTGCAGCATCAACAGCTCTACTAACTCGAAATTGAACAAACCCCATCTCTTATTTCTTCCAGATTCATCTCAATAATTCAACAACTTGTTCTTCTCCAACTGAATCGGCACAACACATATGAAACCATAATTTCTCTCAACTCTGTATCGCACCATCAACGCAACTATGCCAAGATTCAACACCTTCAAAACTCAACAAATCGTCACCGTCTCTTTCTCAATCTTTCCTTCTCAGTCGAGCCAATCAACACCACCATTAATCGGAGCAACAATTGTCTCAGAAACCCCAATTGCAACATTTGTCGTTGTAGTATAGTGGTAAGTATTCCCGCCTGTCACGCGGGTGACCCGGGTTCGATCCCCGGCAACTGCGCCAAAATTTGATGCGTGTCGTAACCACAACAAATTAATATATATTTTTCCACTCAATTAACAAGTAATATAGTGGTAGTTAAGTTCGTTCCCACGAGGAGCAAGAGATTCTAGTTGTAAAAATTGTCACAAAAGGGGGGATGTATAAAGCAAAAGAAAATAAACAAAGCAATTAAGAGATAAAATTGAAATCAATAAGAGAGACAAGATCAAGGAATCCTTCTTCGTTGCAAAACAATGATTCAAGTTAAATTTTTCATCCACATGTTATTTGTCACAGATTATCACCAACCGTAGGATAGCGGGTTCGCTTAGCTAGCCCCAAAATCCCTTATTTCACCGAGTAACAAGTCCTCTTAGTTATCGATTCTATTCAAAAGAACCACCTTGAGGTTCGCTTACAAGATGTAATTCCCGAATGCATTAAGATCTATGAATTTAGGTTTAGTACTAGTAGTTAAACTCGGTTCACTTGGTCCACTTTCTAGCGTTGTTTTTACACACAATCGCTCCACGGAATCCCTCCGCAAGGTCTCGTGTTTTCTACTTGTGTAAAGTGTCGAGAACGATTACTTATTCCCTAACTTATACTAGATTTAGATCAAATTAACAAACCAATTTAGCGTGCACTCTAAACAATTTATCAATCAATCATGAATGAATAAACATTCCTATTAGTAAAAACAAACGATAATCATGTGAAAAACTTCAAGATAGAATTGAAACAAAACTCAAATCATATATTAAGAACTAGGAATTCATCCTCAATCAATAAGAAAATTAGCTACTCATGTTTTTGAAATTCACACAAATAATAATTAAAAGGAGAATTTTTAAAGTTCACACAAATAATTAAAAAGAAGAATTTTGAAAAGCAAGCAAAAACACAAGTGTTGTGTGTGTAGAGAGGTGTGTAAAAGATGTATAAAACTTCTCTATTTATAGGCTTCAATATTCTCCAAATCTTCCAAGGAATAGAATCCTCATTCCATAATAATTCAATTTCCAAATTCAAGTCTTTCTCATCTTCCATCTTCTTTTTCCAAATTTGAGCCAAATTCTCCATCCAATTCCAAGTCCAAGTCTTCACACCCATGAGAAGAATCCACACAAAAATCTGTAATTTTGGTCGTCGGAAAACTGGTATTATGGCCGGAATCTGCCCGGAAAATTCACCGGAATCTTCTTTTCCGTCGACAGAATATTCCGTCACAGCACCGTCCAAGTTAACGGTCAAACATGTCAAACCGTTAGTCAATGGGTCAAGCCAGAAGAGTGACTCAGCCACCGAGTCAGCATCTTACTCTGCTGATTGGTCTAACTGAGGTGAGTTGAATCGTCTGGATCGGTTGCTGGAAGCGAGTTGAATCGCCGGAGGGAAAATTCAGACAGAGTTTCCTCTGTTTTCTGGGCATTTCTGAGGCCAATTTTAGGCCGATCTATGTCTTCAATTCCTGCACAACCTGTATCCTAACATACATCTAACAGTTTGCAATCCACAGCTTCATCAATTTCATACAAAACCCATAACAGCAGCATCACTAATTCTTCCTATCTCCATCTGAATTCCATTACCAGCACATTTCAATCATTCCCTGTCTTGCTTTCATCTTGAACCTCAGACGCCACCCATCTTCTTTCTTTATACATTAAGAGCAACAGAATTCTTCACTCGATCTCAATCACAGCAAAACTTATTTCTTTCACTCTTCACCTCCAGAGACCACCAACATATGAAACCATAATTTCTCTCAACTTACTCCACCAACAATTCCATCCTTTCTCAATCTTTCCAATTTCATATCGTCAAACCCCGTAATTTCTTGAACTTCATCACCATCTCGAGATTCACCACTGGTCATAAATTCTTGCTTCGATTGCAGCATCAACAGCTCTACTAACTCGAAATTGAACAAACCCCATCTCTTATTTCTTCCAGATTCATCTCAATAATTCAACAGAAGTAAATGAATTGTTCTTCTCCAACCCTGAGATAGAATAAATACACCCATTGATAAATGATAAGGGATACACAACACATATGAAATCACGATTGAATTCTCTCCAGAAATTCTTGTTGATGCTGAGACCATGAATAGAGTTCCTTCACATATCCTTGTTGATGCCGATAGCAAGCTTTGGGTGGAGTTCCTCCACTCATTAATGCTTGTGAACCTTCACGTTCACAAATTCTTGTCGAACTAGTTGTTGGGTTGAGCATCCCTAAGATGTAGGTGTATTGGGAGTACAACCCAAATTATCCTGATCAGTATGACTTTACCGTGAACTGGCTTCATCAATGAGTCGACGTTGTTGCGGCAGATTATATCAGCAATCTGGTGTGATCGATGAAGAGAGAAGTTCCTTAGTTGTGCAAAGTTCGTGATGTAGAGAGATTCCGTTGATAAAGTTTTCATGGAATCGCATCAGGTTGCAATGACTTGTTATGTCTTGAATCTTGTCCAATAAGATCAAGTCCCCAGTGCATGTTGAAGGAATTCGTGCCATCGATGGATGAATGATGTTGCATCTGCTTCTAAAGTCTTGTCATGGAGATAGTGAAGACTCAACGATTGTAGTTCAGTTTCACTTTGATCGTGTCGGTGGTGAATCGGTGTGTCATCGTCGAGATGTTTGTCTAAAGCCGAGGCGCCATTATCGAAGGTGTACTCTTTGATTGGGAGTACAATTTGAAGACTTCTTAGATACTTGAGCGTTGAAGCGTCGTATTATTTAAGCTTTGAATGTCTTAGGCTTGATCGTCTCGGCCCCGAGGATCTTCTGTTGATTCAGCATTCCTTTCCCTGCGGTAGTGGGATTCAACACTTCTGCAGACATCAGAGCTTTCTGATTTTGTGGGACATATGGACACTCCTGCAAGGCTACGGAGAAACGCCCACAGTGTTCCTTGCCATGCTTGGACATTATCTCAGTAATGAATGTCTCAATGCTCGATTCAGAGAAATGTCAGATTCAACCACTTGGTAAAATACTGCTGAAGTGAGATTACCAACTTATAGCATCTTGCAATAGCAGATATGCTAGCATAATTGAGTCCCCATGCTAGAATAGCATGTGAGGAAATAAATGACATAGACATGGGAGGAACGAGACTTGCCTGAGTGCAGGACTTTTTGATGAATGTCTATGCATCTTTTGCATGTTATTGTTTCAACCTCGTCAAAGTTCGAAATTCCTACAAGTGCTCTGATGATGGAACGTCCCCAAATCTTCTGTATCAGAACTTTCTTCGTTGGAGAGATGTGCAACCAAAGACGCTTTGTCAGTAGTCATCTTCTCGGCATGAATCCTCGTCCATCCAAGAATCATGTCGTATCCGGGATCTTCCCTGATTATGTGAAACTTGGTTTCGTCCAGGTTGAGCCAACTTTCATTTTGAGAGTGATGCAACCGCATGCATCTCTGAGCGTTTCTTCATGGTCTCTGATTGAGATAAGAGAGGAGTAGCAGCTTAGTTGAGTGATGCCTGCGACTCTGAGGGTTTTCAGTGGAATGTTGTTGATGGCGGTGTCAGCATCGATCAACATTCTTCCAAATTCATTTCCTCTAAGATGGACTGTGGTAAGCAGTCCCCAATCGTGCATCTCCTTGTCTTTGGATGAAGGTTCAAGGTGTATTTCCGGGATGGACAGATGTCTGACACAATGTAATTTGGTGTTGTGAACATGTCTTTCCTTTGTGTCTTAGACAGATAGAGCAATTTCACAGATATGCTCGATCAACGATTGAACTGCTTCTTTGACCGGTTGTTCAGAGATTGCAAAAGTTCTGATTAGGAGAGGATTCTTGTGTACTCCTTCAGTCCCCAGTTGAAGCTATTGTGGATCAACCTTCTCTTTGAAGATGTGCTTCAAATATTGCAATTACTTGTTGGATGATCGATGAACCTATGAAGGCGACAGTACATGGGATTCTCCATTTCTTCTTCAGTTGGCTCTCTCCAGAAGAACGACAATTTGATTGCACCATCTTGAACTGTACTTCCAAAGAACTCAATCACTTCTTTATGAGAAGAGAGAAGTTTGAGTCTGTCTGATCATTTCCACGTTCGTTGATGCCGGGTCGAGGTTTGTGCATTTCAGGATTGGTTATCTTTTCTTCGCGCCTTCAGAGGAGCCTGGGATGTTTGGAGAAGCGCTCTGATGCCGTGTCTCGGCTTTCCTTTCATTTCTTCCGGCAACAACGTTTGTTGAAGGCTGGAGATTGTACTGATTGTTGACTAGGCGTCGGCTACTTCGAGGTTCCTCCACCTTGCAGACTTTGCTCTTTACAATAAAGCAGGTGCAGTAGTCGCTGATCGTTTGGCTGCTTCATGAAGCTCTGAGAAAGTATGGAACCGGAGATTTTCCAGCAAGGCTCTGTAGACTGGGATCATTCTGTTGATGCACAAGTCCACCAGTTGTTGTTCGGTGACATTAGGGTCATGACAATCCAAAGCTTGGACTCTGAACCTCTTCACATAATCGTTCGGATGTTCATTGCTCTTCTGAGACATTCTTCTTAAGTCGGAGAGAGTAATATGCTCTGAGAGAACGAAGTATTTCCTGTAGAAGGCATTAACCATTTCTACCCAACTAGCGATGCTCCCAGGTGCAATGTTGTTGTACCAGGTGTATGCTCGGCCTGTCAGAGATTTCGATAATTATTTTAGACGGACGACATGATTTTGTTCGTGCTCTCCTAGTGCCTCCAGGAATCGAGAGATGTGTTCTCAAGCGTTCCTTGTTCCATTGTACAGTGTGAATGTTGGGGAGGTGCAGCCTTTCGGGAGAGGAATTCTTTGTGTAGGAGTTGGATACAAAGGTTGATGACGATGAACATATGATGCTTTGTATTTTCCTCGATCCTCCATGAAGCGTTCCAGGTCCTCACGAGTGATGAAGCCTGCAGGTTCCTTTGTTGGTGGATTATCTGCAGCTTTGTGCACCTCATCATCATCTACTACATGGATCGGAGTGACTTCAGGATCAGCAGCCGGAGATGTTTCTTTGGCTTTTCCTTTCTTCTGAGATTTCTCTGACATCTTGTCAGTGAGAGTTTTGAGATAATTGCACAGCTCTTTCCATGTGTTAGCCATGTCAATCTGATTCTTGGCAAGAGTTTATTGGACCTTCATGAGATCACCTATGGTAGGTGGGTTTTCTCTAATTTCTTCGGGAGACCGGCCGAAGAGAGGATTGTCTCCAATGTTGGTTTGCGGAGGAGTGGTATCACCAGCATCGATGTTGGAAGCAGGAGTAGTTTCTGGAGTACCACCATTGTTGCTAGTGCTAGCATTGTTTGCTTTGGGATTGGTGACTGAACCTGACCTAAGATCTACCATTTTGTGAGAGTTTGATATTGCAACCGAGAGATTAATCTCCCACTGTGGTCGCCAATCTATAGATGGGGAAAAAACGGTTTGCTGGTTTTTTGGGAAAATGAAGAGACGAGCGTGTAGAGACTCCTCGAACCGAGCAAACTACTCAATCTCACACAGATGCACTACAAAGAGAGTGCTTAGATTCGAGAGATCAATCTGTAGGACTCCGGCCTAAACCAAGTCAATGGCCGTTCCAGAGTCAATTCGGCCACAAAGAGGGAGATGGGTTGATCTGTAGGAGGGAAGCTGAGAATTGGGTGGAATCAATGATGATCAAGGATTGTGGATGTGTTGAAGGTTTCTGCAATAATTGGTGAACTGTTAAGTTCGAATAAGTTCTGATAGATTGATGAATTATTGAGAGTAGTTACTCGATAAATTCTGGATGATTGTCTATAGCTAGTGATCATTCGTTGTTCTCAATCATGGATTCAGAGACTTATTTATATTGTCAGAGTTGTGAACACCTTGATCCCTGTAAGTGTGACGGTTTCATGAGTGGAAGAGTGGGCAAGTGGAAGATCGTGGTAAAGTCAGTTCCATGTCATGTGGAGACTTGACGGATCGTGCACCCACTACTTTGCTAACTCCTTAGACCGTTTACATAACTTACGCACATTTCTCGTCGTGGATGAAATCCACGTGTTGTAGGCCGCCAGACCAAAACCCTAGTTTTTATCCCCCAATTTGACGTGATTGATGTCTCACGAATCATGGAGTCTGCATGACAGACGTATATTTAGTTTGTCAGTTGTTGACTGATTAGACAATGAGCCTAGGTAATGTTGCTCGTCTGAGCAAATATTGTAAATTCAACGAGTTGATGAATATTGATAAGTTACTGAATATATGTGGATTATTTGAGCAACTGAGCAAGTATTGCTCGATTCAACGAAATACTGATAAATTACTGAATATTGATAGTTGGATCAATATTCGAGCAACTGAGCAAGTATTGCTCAATCCGACGAATTACTGAATATCGAGAATTTGACGAGCAACTAAGCAGGTATTGCTCAATTCGACAAAATACTGAATATTGATAATTTGCCGTGCAATTGAGCAAGTATTGCTCAATTCGACAAATTACTAATAAATTACTGAATATTGATAGCTGTATCAATATTTGAGCAACTGAGCAAGTGTTGCTCAATTCGACGGAATATTTATTGGTAACGTGACCTAATAAAATATTAAAATATTGGTAGATTACTGACCGGTTGTCAGACGAGCAAAAATAATTTCACTTTCTCACTTTACTAAATATAAATGAAGTACGTGATAAGAAAGAGTTCGTATCCACAGAGAGGCAATTGTTGTTATAGAATTTCATTTTCTAAAGTAACCCAGGGGGATTTTTGTTTTATCTAAGCAATAAAAATAATTGAAAGCAATAAAATAATTTGAATAATCAATAAGGAGAAGATATTGGTCACGGGATAGTATCATTCACAAACATGTATTTTCATCAATGATTAGAATTGATAATTTAATCTCTCATTTACTAAAAGTCCTAGGATACCTTGATCGCAAGAATATCCCGCTAATTCCCTTATTTCATCACAACCACATTAAAAGATGCATATGTGAATTCTTCCTAGAAAGCAACCTAAAGTGTAAAAGCACAATTAAGTTTAACTCCCTCAAAGCACTAAGTTCTATGGAATAAGACTAATCAAGGCAATCAAACGTGTAAAAGCACTAATTCAATTTAACCAAGGTTATGATTCATATGCAATTATAAAGATGTATCACTACAAGTAATAACCACACTATGCTACTTAGAATCAGGGATCAACAACTATTTCGTATTGAAAACCCTAATCTAGCAATAGAGATGAATGTAAATCGGATTGATTCCGGACTCAACCAAACAAACAATCAAATCATATGGCAATATTAATAATGAATCATAAACAATAAAGTATTGAGACAAAACTAATTCATAGATTTAAATAACATGTTGAGAAATCAACTTTATCCCATAACCAATAATATGTATTTAGCTACTCATAGCTATGGAGTTCATCATAAAAATATTAATTGAATAGAAGAAGATGAACAAAAGCAAACCCTAGAAGCGTAAACAAAAGCGGCTCTCTCCAAGTTCCAAGAATAATACGTGATACCCAAGTTGTAGAAAACATTCTCCTTTTGTAGCTCTCTTGTTCCCAAAATTAGGTCTAATCTCAAAGGTCCAATAGATAGAAGTCCACCAAGCCCATATGTGAGAAAAACCCATGTAGAAAATATGTCCCAAAAACTGTCGCCGGAAAACTGGTATTATGGCCGAAAATTGGCCGGAGAGGTGGTCGGAGAATAGCGCAGGTGACCGGCAAAGTCCACCCGGTCACCGGTCAACGAGTCAAATCGGTCGGGTCAACTGAGTGAACTCGGGTCAACTCGGTAAGTCAACCGAGTCACACCGAGTCAGTGAGTCAGATGGGTGAATCAGCTGAGTTACGTAATCAAGTCTGAGTCAGAGGCTAACTCAGCTGACTTGGTTCTAGCCTTCTAGGCCATTGCACAGGCTTGAGTTGTTGCAATCTTGCACATGCCATAACCTATTGTTGCACTAGTATTGTGCTTCATCATCAGTAATACCACCATTCTGTCACTCCATACTCAACATCATTTCAAATAATTTCCTTGTTCCAATTGTAGAACCTACTGCAACTGCAACTTCACATACAAACTGCACACAACCAAACTCCATCTGAGCTACTATTGCATATAACAGCAGATCCAGTGCCATTTGAGCCTTGCATTAACTGCATATATCTATAGCTTCTTAGTTTCCATTTGTAGCACCAACAAGCATAGCACCACCAGTTGCACAACATATACTCTCAACCTGCCGCAACTGCGTAATCTAAAGATTTGAAACTAACAGCAACACCCCAAGACTAAGACTCCATATTAGTTACCCCTACAATTCCACACATATTCAACCCACACAATCCATTTTAATCTTCATCATTCTTCTGTCAGAGACTCTATGAATTCCTAGCAGCAACCTTTCAGTTCTTATCAGCTTCAATCGAATTCACAGTAAACCCATTCAACCCATCTTTTCGAACCCAGATCAACCTGCAATATTGAGTTACAACATTCACTGCACTCCTCAAACCCAACTTTATATCCAACTGCATCAGTAATTCATAGTTCAAGCCATTCTTCCATTGCAGCAGCAACGTTGCCTTCTAGTCTTACACAATTCCACCTAATCCATGCAAGTCATCTGCAAAAGCTGTAATATCTCTCCCTTGACTCGAGCTCAGATTCGAACCTCCATATCACCTGTATCATTTCATATCAAACCACAACTTTAGTTCAGCTACCACACATAGCAGCTACATGAGCATCAACATCTCAATCAATTCTCTTCTCTGCAGTTTCAGTTAAGCTGCAACCGCAACCATCATTCAACTCAGCTGCTCCTTGTTAGCAGCATCACCAGGACCACAACCATTCCATCCCTGCTGTAACTCCAATTCAGCTATCTAAATGCAACTGCAACACAGGCACATCTCCTAAACATTCATCTATTCTGCAACTCAAGATTGAGCTAACACCACCAGACCTTCTCATTTATCATCACAGCTCCACAACAATACCTGCAATTCTAACTCCTAGCATACATCTAAGCACCATTAGCCATCTGCTCTCCTAATTCATCAGACATTATCAATTCTACAACAGAACCACCACTAATTTGTACTCACTACTCAGTCATAACCTTCACCAATTTCATCTGAGTCTTCTCTCAAACCCTAACAACTTCATAACAGACAACACCCATTCTTCATCTCTCTGCCAAAATTAAGTGATTCAAACCCTAATTCGACAACCCATTAGCTCCAATTCTTCAGTCAATCCTTCACTAAAATCTTCATAGCAAACCCCATTCTGCACCTCAAACCCATGAATATCATCAGCTCCAGTGCCTCAGTTCATTTGATTACAACATCATCTTCAATCTTTTCTTTGTGTTTTTTAGGAATCAATTTCAGCAAAAGCTGCTCTACCACTCGAAATTGAACAAAACCCATCTCTTATTCCTTCTATCTCTTCTCAGCATCATATCTACCTCCTTGTCAATGATATCCTCGATTCAGCAGTACCCAAACCTTCAGCAGCATCTTCTTAATCTCATGACTGCAACCCTAGCCATCATCAACTCAACCTGTCAGAACTGCACCATTTCTTCCTCAATTTCAACACCAAAAACATAACCCCAGCTTTCTTTGTTCATCACCACGGAAGCGGCATCAATCTCAAACCCACAATTCTGCCATTTCATAAATTTTCAAGTCCAAGTCGAACCATTAACACCCAATTGTTCATATACCACCACTTTAACTTAATGTGAAAAGGAAATGGGTTGAATGAGAGACAACTCTCGAATTTGGAGTCATGTATGTAGGATCATGATATCTAATTCATTAATGAGCGAGGCGGTGTCAGGGAGTAAATCCTTTCCATACATTTGCGACACTTCCGAGACATTCCCGAAAATAAAGGATAGCTTGCTTTCTTCTTGTTCTCAAATCGAGCTCAATCCCTAAATTCCACTTCAAATCGAACCCTAATTCATCCTCAAAAAAGGGTTCAAGTCAGATCTCCTCATCTCCATTTTCTCCCACATCGAAACTTATTGTTCTTGATAGAGTTTTCGTCTGAGAATTAATCTTCACAATCGAACCATCTTGTTGCCAATTCTTCAATTAAATCATGGTAGCACATCTGACTTCTTCTCTTCATTTAATCTCGATCTATCGGACCAACAACACAGCCACTGCTCTTTTCTTAACTTAATGTGAAAAGGAAATGGGTTGAATGAGAGAGAAATCTCTCGAATTTAGGTCATGTAGGAACCAAAACTGATATCGACACCCCCACTGACAGTTCATTCTTGACCTCATTGCGCAATCTGGCCCACGTCAAGTGTCACTCTCCTGTGAATTGATATTTTTGCCCTTTACGCTCCAAACGGACGTTTTCTCCTTCTTTTGATCATAATGACTCCATTGCACCTGATAAACTCAAAAGCAATCATAAGATACATAATTTACAAGAAAACTCGCAAAGAAAGCATAAACAATAGATAAATATAAAGGTGTTTTAGACACCTATCAAATTTCCCCACACTTAGACTTTGTTAGTCCTCGAGCAAATCAAACAAAATAATTTTAAAACATACATACAACTTCGTGTCGTGAGGATACGGTTACTCTTAGCATGAATAACAGGCCTTTGAACCCCTAGGTGTCCCTAGTGGATGAGTTATAGTCTCGTGAGGGTTTACTAGAGATATACCCACAAAACCTATTTTTCTAACTTACTAGTTCTCCGAAATGATAGCATCCAACGCGCTAAGAAGACATAGATATTCTGCACACTAGTCATAAGAAGTTAGACACATATATGAACACAATCTCATCCTTAAAAGTTGAGAGAGAAATAACCATCCCTTATCGAAAGAAATTCGGGTTCAGAGTGATCAAAAGTCTTGACTCTGCCTCACAAGAAAGGGTTTTATGAAATTGCTCTCAATAATAAACATCTTTTTTATGGGTCACACATGTGTCCAGGTAGGAATGAAGAGAGAATCCTGTGACACCTTGAATGGTAGGAAGGCAAAAACCCTCCGAATTGTTTTGAAAACCCACATCTTTTAATATTTTGAAAACCCTTTTTCTGACGATCTCTAAGAAAGGAAATCAACCACTTAACGAAGGTGGGAATATGCTTACTTACCTCGTTATCCGTTTGACGTGCAGCTAGCACCACTCTCACAAAGATCCATAGAAACGTCTTCGGTCTTCAATCGGTATCTTCATCTTCGTCTTCGGTCTTCAACTCTTGATGATAACTCTTGAACTTCGTAGAATCTTGACAATGTAACTTTTTTCCTCTAAATCCTTATAGCTTGAAACTTCATTGTAGATATTCCTTCTTCCATTGGCTTTATTGAAAGCATACAAAACTAAAAACGAACTATACAAACCCAAATTTTTTTTTTTCTGTTTTTTTTTTACAATTTTTTTTTTTAATATGAGACAAGAAAAATAAAACAAATACAAAATGAAAACAAAACGAAACAAAACAATAAAACTAGTAATGAACCTAAAATTTTTTCTCTTGTCTCTTTTTTCTCTTTCTTTTTTTTTTCATATTTTTTTTTCATATATATATATATATATATATATTTTTTTTTTGAGACAAGAGAAAGTAAAATACAAATAAAATAAAAATGTAAGTACAAAGGCCATGGTGTAAGTACTTTACCGGTTGATTCTTCACAACTTGTATGTCTTGATATCATAAACTTCTCGAACTCTCATCCTTGATAATCTTCGCTCTTGTACAATAGTCTTCAACTTGTTAAAATTCTGCTCCTTGTCTTGTTGTTTTACTTGAATCTGAAATCTGCTCATTTCCGTACCGTTGCTTGTAAACCTTGAACGTCTTCAACTTTCCTTCAAATTTGTGATGCTCCTATTGTTGATGATGATGGTGTTTCTATGGACCTGTTGGTGTAGAGAGAGATAAAGTGGATGGTGCTAACTGCGAAAAAAATTACAAGTGGTATGTAAGTTAGCAATTCGATGTCACCATCATGGTTGATAAAAATAGCACTCAAGAGATCAAAATAGTGCTTCTATTGGTGGGAGGTTGGGTAGCTCACCATTCTACCCAGAATTTACGTACGGTGACACACACTCTAAAAGCACATATTTAGACAGGTACAAAGAATTGAAGGTCGGTGCCTCTCATGATGTAACATGGGTAGTCTCCACTATAGGGGACCACTACTCTAATACCGAATTCAATCTGCACCTTATTTGCCACTGGCATGGTTAAATCCAACTTTAACTCTCATACAATTAAGAAACCCGATCATGTTCTCTGTCATCTCTAAGTTCAGTCACTCTTATGAGAATCTCGATGTAATCTTAGCGACATGTACACTATGTGACTCTAAACTAACCACAAGTTGGAGTTTTTTATTCACTAGTTTACAAAAAAAAATTGAAAAATTTCATGAAAAATTTACGATGCAAATACTTAACCACTCCCCCACACTTAAACTTTACATTGTCCTCAATGTAAATTGAATCGTCCAAAGAAAGTCAAGGTGGGAAATCCTATAATCATATGCGAAAAGAAATCATAAAAAATAAAAACAAGACAAGAAAAACTAAAAACAAGACAAGAAATAAATACAAGACAAGAAATACTCATCCTTTGGGTTGCCTCCCATTTAGCGCTTGGTTTAAAGTCGTCAGCTCGACTATCTCCTTGCTTTCTATGACTCCTCCAGAGGGAGTACATCCACAAAGTTAACTCCTTCCACAACTTCAGAAGTGAAATTCTCATAATATGGTTTCAACCGGTGCCCATTAACTTTAAGTTCTTTCCCTGTAGATATGCTACGAATTTCTACTGCACCATGAGAAAACACATTAGTAACAATAAAAGGTCCGATCCATCGTGACCTTAATTTACCCGGAAATAAATGCAAGCGAGAATTAAACAAAAGCACTTTCTTCCCAATGCAAAATTGTTTCCTAGAAATCATGTTCTCATGAAATGCTTTCGTCTTTTCCTTATAAATGCGTGAGCTTTCAAATGCATCATTGCGAAGCTCCTCTAGCTCTTGGAGTTGTAACCTCCTTTGCTTTCCAGCCCCATCCATCTCCATATTGCATTGCTTAATAGCCCAAAACGCCTTATGCTCAATTTTAACGGGTAAGTGACAAGGTTTACCATACACAAGCCTAAAGGGAGACATCCCGATAGGTGTCTTGTATGCGGTTCTATAAGCCTACAAAGCATCATTAAGTCGCATGCTCCAATCTTTCCTTGTTGAGTTCACCGTCTTCTCTAGTATAGACTTCACCTCTCGGTTAGAAACCTCGGCTTGTCCATTTGTTTGGGGATGATAAGGTGTTGCAATCTTGTGCGACACATTGTACTTCTTCAACAAGCTTTGTAAAATCCTGTTTTTGAAGTGAGAACCCCCATCGCTAATTATGGCTCTTGGAATTCCAAACCTTGCAAAGATATTAGCTTGCACAAAATCTTAAACCACTTTAGAATCATTAGTTGGGGTGGCCTTAGCTTCCAACCATTTCGAGACATAATTAACAACAAGTAAGATATAAAAATTCCCATGGGAGTTGACAAAAGGACCCATAAAATTAATACCCCATACATCAAAAACTTCAATAAATTGAATAAAAGTTTGTGGCATTTGATTTCGGGCACCTAGATTTCCTGTTCTTTGGCACCTATCACAAGTTGTACAAAATATATGTGCATCCTTAAACAAGGTTGGCCAATAGAAACCACTTTCAAGTACCTTGTGAGCGGTTCTCTTACTCCCAAAATGTCCTCCGCAAGCATAAGAGTGACAAAAATACAAGATAGAATTAAATTCAGATTTGGGAACGCACCTTCGTATTACTTGGTCACTACCATGTTTCCACAAGTATGGATCATCCCATATGTACTGGTTCCCCAACTTCTTAAGTTTGTCCCTCTAAGCACGAGACAAATTCTTTGGGATTTGTTTAGATACCAAGTAATTCACGATGTCGGCATACCATGGTTCTCCAAAGGCAATTGAGAATAGTTGCTCATCCGGGAAACTTTCACGCAATGGGATAGCTTCCTTGTCCACAACAAGACGGCTCAAGTGATCCGCAACGGTATTCTCAATTCCTTTCTTTTTCTTGATTTCAATATCAAACTCTTGCAAGAGTAAAATCCACCGTATGAGCCTCGGTTTCGCTTCTTTCTTCATTAGCAAGTACCTAAGTGCTGCATGGTCAGAAAAGACAACAACTTTTGTACCAATTAGATAAGAGCGAAACTTTTCCAAAGCAAAAACAATGGCTAACAACTCTTTTTCAGTGGTTGTGTAGTTTTGTTGGGCCTCATTTAACGTTCTAGAAGCATAATAAATAGAATGAGGAATCTTCCCCACACGTTGCCCAAGCACCGCACCAACCGCATAGTCACTTGCATCACACATGAGCTCAAAAGGCTTGCTCCAATCCGGTGGTTTAATGATAGGGGTTGAAATCAAAAGTTCTTTCAAACGATTGAATGCTGCCATACACTTTTCATCAAAGTTAAAAACCACATCTTTTTGCAATAAGTCACAAAGTGGTGATGATATCTTGGAAAAGTCCTTGATGAATCTACGATAAAAACCTGCATGACCAAGAAAAGAGCGTATCTCCCTCACCGTAGTGGGAGGGGTTAAAGCACGAATAAGGTCTATCTTAGATTTATCAACTTCCAAGCCTTTTAGAAGATATTATATGGCCTAAAACTATGCCATGAGTTACCATAAAATGGCACTTCTCCCAATTCAGCACAAGGTTTGTTTCAACACATCGTTCAAGGATTAGAGACAAGTTGTTCAAGAAAAGGTCAAATGAATCACCAAAGACACTAAAGTCGTCCATGAACACTTCGATTATGTTTTCAATATATTCTGAAAAGATACTTACCATACACCTTTGAAAGGTAGCTGGAGCATTGCACAAGCCAAAAGGCATCCTTCTATAAGCAAAAGTACTGAAAGTGGTTTTCTCTTGATCCTCCGGCGCTATCACAATCTGATTATAACCTAATAGCCATCAAGGAAGCAATAGTAAGAGTGTCCAGCTAAACGTTCAAGCATTTGATCAATAAAAGGAAATGGAAAATGATCTTTCCTAGTGGTGGCATTCAATTTTCTATAATCAATACAAACCCTCCAACCGTATTTGCACACGAGTTGGGACAAGTTCTTTCTTATCATTCTCCACCACTGTCACACCCGATTTCTTTGGTACTACTTGTCTGTACCGGGCTCACCCACTTGCTATCGGATATGGGGTAGATAACACCCACTTCCAAAAGCTTGAGTATCTACTTTTTCACAACTTCCATCATGGGAGGTTTCAAACGACGTTGTGCTTCCCTTGTAGGCTTTGCATCGTCCTCCAAACGTATCTTGTGCATACAAACGGCAGGGCTTATACCCTTGATATCAGCAATTGTCCATCCTATGGCCATCTTGTACTTCCTTAGCACCCTTAGAAGTTTTTGCTCATGTAATTCACTAAGCTTGTTAGAAACAATCACAGGTAACTCTTCATTATCACCCAAGTACAAGTACTTTAGGTGATCGGGAAGAGGTTTCAATTCTAAAATTGGAGATTTAACAATTGAAGGTACAAGCTTTTCATCACTGCATGGTAAAGAAATAAAAGAGATATTATGAGTTTCCGAGCATCCTTGTAGTGAATTAAGATCACCAAGGGCTTCCTTGACTTCATTACCACACTCTACACCATTATCCATGGATGTAGTTAACACGGTTTCCAAAGCATCATCACCATTTAATTCAAACATTTGTTGTGCTAATGTATCCATAACATCAATGGAGAAACAAGAGTGGACATCACTAGGATATCTCATCGTCTCGAAAATGTTGAAACGTATTATGTCTCCATCAAACTCCATGGTCAACGTTCCCTTGTACACATCAATAATGGTTTTCGCCGTTTTCATGAAGGGACGCCCAAGTAGCAATGGAAGAGACGAGTCCGGTGACCCTTCATTCATTTCTAACACACAAAAGTCAGCTGGAAATACAAGTTGATTAACCTGCACAAGAACATCCTCAACAATACCCATTGGGTAGATATTAGAGCGATCGGCTAATTGCAATACAATTTCGGCCTTTTTAAGAGGACCAAGATCAAGTGAATTATACATTGATGCAGGCATAACATTAACGGATGCACCTAAATCCAACATAGCTTTGTTAAATGTTGTGTTACCAATTGTGACGGGAATGTCAAAACTACCGGGATCCTTGCACTTAAGTGGGAGTTTGTGTTGTAAGATTGCCGAAGCATTCTCCCCCACACTAAGCACTTCATTACCTTTGAGCCTTTGCTTATTGGTACACAAGTCCTTCAACACCTTTGCATACTTTGGAACTTGCTTAATAGCATCAATGAGTGGTATGTTCACATGGATATTTTTAAGAACGTCAAAAATCTCCTTTTTTAGTTCCGCCTTCTTAGAACTTACAAATCTACGAGGAAAAGGTAAAGGAGGAACATAAGTAGAAACCGGAGTTTTAGAGTTAGGAATAGGTACCTCAGAAGTTTGGGAAGAATTATCATTCTTCTCCTCCAAAACAGGTTCCTTTGGTGTTTCCACCTTGCCCGAATCAATAACTTCGGGTTGCACAAGTTGTGTACCACTTCTCAACGTAATAGCATTGACACAATCTTTTGGGTTAATAGGTTGAGAAGGGAGTTTCCCACTATTTTGTGTCTTCAATTGGTTCAACTCAATAGCCATGGAGCCCATTTGTGTCTGCAACTCCTTGATAGCACTCTTAGTTTCCTGCTGACTTTCTTTAAACATGGTGGAAATGCCTTGCATCATTGTTTGAAGCTTTGAATCGATATCGGAACCTTGATTTTGCATTGATTGTTGTGCTTGTGGTTGCTGAAATTGTTGTTGTTGTGGTTGAAATCCACTCGGACGGTTGAAAGTAGGTTGTTGGACTGCACCTTGCTTGTTGGCATAGCTAAAATTGGGGTGATCTCTCCATCCTGGATTGTAAGTGTTGGAGTAGGGATCATACCGTCTTTGTTGATTTGGAAAGACCGCATTAGCTTGCTCATCTTCATAAGCTTGAGAGGAACTTGGTATCACCGCGGCTGCAACTTGTTGCATCATTGCTGTCATGTTACCCATTTGTTGACGAAGTTCCTCGACCTCGCTCACTTTATTGACTTTCCTAAGAAGCACATCCGAACCACGACTCAAAAACTGTTGGGAGTTTGCTGCCATGTTTTCAATCAACTCTCTAGCTTGTGCCACCGTCTTGCTCACTAGTGCACCACCACCCGCAGCATCAAGAAGACTTCTATCACTTGATTGGAGTCCTTCATAGAAGTATTGGATGATCATAGCGTCACTGAATTGGTGGTGAGGGCAGCTTGCCACCAATCTCTTGTATCGTTCCCAACATTCATATAAGGATTCTCCCACATTTTGCTTCATCCCACAAATCTCCTTGCGAATTTGAGTAGCCTTTGATGCAGGAAAATATCTCTCTAAAAAGAGTTTCTTCAGCCCATTCCATGTCGTGACACTTCCGAAAGGCAAATAATACAACCAATCCTTAGCACTATCCATCAAAGAGAAACGAAAAACTTTCAACATTGCACCATCCGCCTCAACATCCGTTGGAAGCATGGCCATGACAATGGTGTGAAAGTCCATAAGATGCTTGTTTGGGTCTTCATTCACCATGCCATGGAACTTTGGTAATTCTCTAAGCAACCCCGGCTTGATCTCAAAAGTAGAGTTTGTTTGAATACACCCCTGTTGTGTATCAAGCCTATGAGGAGCCAAGTCCTTGAGTGTACGATTTGCATCACCCATTGCTTCTTCTTCTTCAACTTGTGGTTCGTCAATGAATGGAACCTCTTGTTCTCCTTCTAGTTGTAACTCTTCTCCCACTTCTAACTCTTGATTTTCTGTTGTGTCTTGACTTGGTTGGAGTATTGTGCCTCTTCGAGTAGCTATCCCGCACCTTGGGTAGTTCCAATCTTTAGAAGCCAGGGATTAAGTACCTGAAAACAATTCTCGCAAACAAGTGAGACACAAGACAAGAAACAAAAAGCAAAGATAAAAGCAGAAATTATAAAAAGAAACAAAAAACTTAATAACTAGCCGTATGCCTCCCCGGCAGCGGCGCCAAAATTTGACCGGTTGTCAGCCGAGCAAAAATAATTTCACTTTCTCACTTTACTAAATATAAATGAAGTACGTGATAAGAAAGAGTTTGTATCCACAGAGAGGCAATTGTTGTTATAGAATTTTAGTTTCTAAAGTAACCCAGGGGGATTTTTGTTTTATCTAAGCAATAAAAATTATTGAAAGCAATAAAATAATTTGAATAATCAATAAGGAGAAGATATTGGTCACGGTGTAGGAGCAGAATATCGCAGCAACCTTCACTTGCGAATTATTAACGACACAACATAATAATGTCGCAGAAGAAATATTAGAAACGACGCAACAAATGACATTAGCTTAAATATGAGAAAGGTGTGACGATTCTGCGAAGAGTCAAGAAGACTTGCGAAGACTAAAATTTGTAGACTGCAAATGTCGCAAGGTAAATCCGAAATTAAGGGAAATATTAGTTGTACATGAGCTGTCATCCACTATGTAATATCCTATATAAAGAGGAGAGCAGAGAGAGAGAAAAGGGGGAGACATTTTGTTAAGAGAGATATTTTTAGAGAGGATTTATTTTCTTTATCATCTTCTTCCCCCAAATAATTAGATCTAGAGCTCTACAAAATATCCATTAATGGAGATTGTAAATGTAATACTAATGTAACCTTAACAATTATAGTGAAGAACCATGAATGTAGATCACATTGATCGAACCATGTAAAAAATCCTTGTGTCCATTTTATAATTTTAGCACTTTAATCTTTATTTTGATTATGAAATAGATTTAGATTTAGAAAATATTATAAGGGGTGTGTTGTGGGATTTCCTACAACTACATTTGGCGCTAGAAACAGGGACTACTTGTTGGATAGAGGAAGATTCAAAGAAAATTAGCTAAAGGTGATGATGAATTCAACCGGATCTATAAGCTACAAGGACGAAGACAGAAATTCCAATGAGAGAACAACAACTAACATCAGGAGCTCACAAAATCAGGGATTTAGAAAAATTCACAGATATTAGTACCACATCAAAAATTATAGACCAAGAAAGTGCAGCAAGGAAGAAATCTAATGAATCTGCATCAATTAATTGTTCAAACAGGACAAATTCTCTCTTATCTTATTAAACTATATGTATATAATCTAGATCTGGAAGTCAGAGACGAAGGAGGAAAAAGAAGAAAACATGTGGCAGAAGAACCATGGTCGTGGTAGAATCCAGGGGACTATAGAAGAAAAAGTCTATGCGAAGTTATCGCATCACCAACTCAAAAGAATTATGACAAAGTGATGGATTCATGAAATTCACACAGCTAGTCAAGGCTGTAGTATGCGAGTTTGAAGATTCGAATATATCCTTGCACTAAACAGCCATAAGTGATCTAGACGAAGACAAAAACTTGGGTGAAAATGAATTTTCATACGAAGACAAACTTCATATATGTAAAAAGCAAAAATCAAGGAAAAACTAATTGATTAAATTAAGTATATAATATATAGGAAATGTTACTTTTTTCATATAAGTAAACTTAGAAGTACTTTTTGGTTGCTCTGCGAGTATCTAAGATCTTTCTGCAGGGCAGAATATACTACATCTTCAATAGCAAGACAATGAACGCAGCTGGAAAAAAATAAAATAAATAAATAAATAATAATAATCTCTCTAATGGACATTGGCAAAGCAACTCCCGTGCGAAAAAGAAAGAAAGGGATAGGAAAAGCGTGAATTCATGATTGCACCAACAAGGCAAAACCGGAACCAGTCACTTCGTTCTAGAGAAGAAAAGTCAACATAGTGATGCAACCCAAAGCAGCATATCTCTGTAAACATCAAACAAAGCAAACCAACCCGTAGTCAACACAGATTTGACAAGGTACCATCATCGGCAAGCAATCAGTGACCTAATCAACTAACCAAACAGCGGGAATGAAGCCTATAGATTCAGAACAGGTTCCAGCCAAATTAACTTTGCCAGCAGTCAAATATCACTTCAGCCTTTTCAGAAACAGCGAAACAATAAGAGAAGAATAACAGCGGTAGAGAAAATTTAGTAACAAAGATATCTTCGCAGAATCAACAGAAATACACCAACTAATTCGCGAACGACACAAGGGAGCACAAGGAGTTTCATAAAGTAATAAATTTGCGAACGTAAGCAAACATCTACAAATATCTGCGATGAATAAAAGTAAGGAATGAAAAAGAATGTCCAAATATTTATGAATTACACATATGTGAAGAAATCATCTTCACGTATGCGAAGACATTACCTAAACATGAGGAGTAGCTAATGAAGAAACCAAAGACAGATTACAAAAGAACGAATGATTATAATAGCATCAGTTTAGCTAACGTTTGAGACTCCAATGGAAGAAAGAACAAAGTGGAAAAATGAACAAAAGCCAAAGAAATGAAACAACCAGTGTGAAGATGAAAGACAGATGGCAACCATCGTTTGTATTATTCACATACAATAAGACTATCTCGCCAAAGCAGCGACAAGATCGCAGCAGTTCCAGCCACAACAATACGAAGCAGGAGGAAGTTGAATCAATTAATGCTACGTTGTCAATAAACCCAATAAGCAAGAGAAATAACTATCTCGTCGTCAGCATTGGTAAAGCCCAGATACATCATAGAGAGATCAACAGTTTAGAAAGAATTAGAGGAGCTCCAGCGAAGGAAAAGCAAATAAGATAAAACCAACAACAGATCCAGAGTTCATGGTTTCCTTTAAACTTAAGCAGCAGCGAAGTAAAGAGAATGTTACATCAGAACCAAAGCAATGGGGAGGATTATCAAAGGCGAATTCCAGAAAATTTCATGGAACAAGATCTTGTAATCAGGAAGGATGGCCGATTGAAGCTGCTAAGATCAGTAGCATTCCGTTTCTCATTTGTGATGGCTAATGTAAAAACCTAAGTTATGAGATGTCTTCAAGAGCACGAAGTAGGATTACAAATCTCTCATGGATTGAAGATCATTTCGGTCACCAAATTACAGAACAAAGTGAATTCAATAACGTGAAGTTCATCACCAACGAAGAACTATGGGAATAACTTCGGCAAACCAGTTTAGCCTTGGCGAATAGAGCAACTTATAATTGATTCATCAAACCCATTTCACCCATCTCGTCAATTCACTTCGGTAAATCAGACCTTCATCAGCTATTCGCAACCCCACTTCATCAACAATCAGCAAGGAATGAGTTAATCTCGCAGGAGGACCAACCATCTCGCAAAAACGAAACATCTCAGGGTTTAACTCGTCAGATGACCAACCAAAGATCAGCAATGTATTGCTTCGCCAGTAAGACATGGAGGCACTACTTCGCCAGTAAGACATGGAGGGTGTACAAATGATTGGAGGAAGTGGAATCAGTCATGGCTTGTCAAAATTCATATCCGCTATGAAAAACAGTTCCGCGAAGTATGAATTGAGACACTCACCTCGGTTAAGACTCAATAGGCAAAGATGAAATCTCACTTTGTAGAAGATTGGAGACGTCAGATCTCTATTGACTATTCGCAACAAGCTTACTATTCGCAACAAGTTTACCACACCAACACGAATAGCTGTTCGCACAGATGGTTGGGAACAAAGGTTATGAGCTTGAAGACGCGAGATCGATTCTCTACTCAACCATATTTTTACATGTTTTATTCAACTTCGCAAAAGACAACTTCGCAAGAGAAGAAAAGAATAAGAAGGCAGCGTCACCAGCTTTTTCAAAAACAGAAGTTGGCACAGATGGTGGAGTCAGCAGAGTATGCGTTCATGTTTGTAGGATCGAATCCCAACTTTCGCAGATTTTTTGCATGTTTTTACTCGAAATGCTAGAGTCAAAGATCACATTAAAAGAACGACATAGTCACATTCTTTCACAAACAAGAGCCAGGAAAGTTGGTCGGGCGAAAACAATGAGTCTAAGGACGTTAGTTCAAATCCCACTTCTCACGAATTTTTCCTATCTTTTTTGCAAAGAAGAAAATTGATGCTTATTTCGCAAATAATGAATAAAAAAGACGACAGAAATGAAAGAATGAGTGAAAGAGGTGACAGAAATGAAGGAATGAATGAAAGGATGAATGAAATAAAGAATGAAGACATGCGACAATTTCGCAGAAATTATGACCTTAACAAAAGAAAGTCAAAGATTGAATGAACAAAGAAAAAAGATAGAATGGGACGAACCTTTATGGCGTACACCCTAGTTCGCGAATGATATTTCGCAAGAGGCAAATGTAAGACCTAAAGTGCGTCATATAAGGGGTATCTCTTGACATGGCTCGGGAAAAGGTTAAACCGCTCCACGGAACCCGAGTCATGGAGATTTGGGGTCAATAAATCCCATCCGGGAGAGATACCTTGGATTTCCAACTATATATATAAGGTTATACCCTGGTTGGACGACCGAGGGTCTCTTCTAAGGAGTCGAGTGTATGACCAAGGCGCCGAGGTACGGTTGAGCCAAGAGTGCCTGGGCATTTGAAGTGTCTCGGCCATTCTTGGCAAGTCTTGGCACATGCCGCACTTCGGCCCAAAGAAAACTCCACTTAGGGTGCAGTCTCGTAACCATAAGCCCTATAGGTATAAGGGATAAGAGGCTGCGAAAAAAACTGGTTGTTGTTAAGACCGGATGGGAGGAGCTAGTCTTGTATGGCCGATGTACGCCTCCTTGAAGGGGCAACCAGGGAGATGATAAGGGCGGAACCCTCCATTAGGGAGCTGATAAGTGTCTTAAGACGCAAATGTCATGAGGCTTTATTTTCGCAAGAAAATTTAGGCTTGTCATATTTGTGCGATGATTCTGAAGAGGCAATAATACAAACGCGAGGATAAGACGAGATCAATTGGTCTTTACATGAAAGTGTAAAGACGTCCTGCGATTTCAAATCGCAAGGCTGGCAATGTCATGGGGCTTTAAATTCGCAAGAATTTCTAGGCCTATCATATTGTCGCAACGAAAACATCCTGCAGAGGCAAAAATACTAAGAAAGCGATAAGGCAAGATGAATGGGTCTTTACATGAAAGTGTAAAGACGTCCTGCGATTTTGTCGCAATGACGAGGGGTGGCAAAATAAGACCTTTAACTAGGAAGGCAAAATAAGACCACACAAAATGAGTAAGCAAATAAGCTTATAAAAATAATTATATGTAAACAAATTAGTTTGTGAGTATATACATGAAAATGAGTCAAGACAAATGAAAATAACAAAGAAGTATATTTCAGAATCTCTCAGGAGTGTTATTCAGAATCTCTCAGCAATATTATTTAGAATCTCTCAAGAGTGTTATTCAGAATCTCTCAGCAATATTATTTAGAATCTCTCAAGGTGTTATTCAGAATTTCAAGTAGTATTCATAATTTCGAGAATGAGTCGAAATTTCTCGAAATGTGATTATTTTGCAAAATGTGGTTATTTCGCACAATTATTTCTCAAAATTATAAGCAACTTGAAGAGATTATACTATCGCATGAGCACAAAGCATGAGATGTAAGCAAGATGAGAATGAAGACACAACTCGCTCATTCAACATTTTCTCAAAGATTCAACCTTCATAGATAAAGAGCGAGAGGCAACTATGGATTAAAAGAGAAAACATTTTGTGTTCTTTATCTTCTCGGCAAGAATCATTTCCAAAATGGACGTTCACTAATGAACAACAAGAATCCTCATCAAAAATGGAGTAATAATTTCGCATGAATAGAGGCAATACTTACTACTCGCATTCAGGGATGGATACTTCATATACTTCTTCAAGGATACTTCATACTTCATACTTCTTCGAGGGTACTTCATACTTCGTACACTTCAAAATGATACTTCTAAATAACTTTTCAAAACTTCGGAACTTCGAAAAAGAATAGAGGCACGTACGTACTTTTCAAGAAAAGTATTCTTTCACGTAGTTCCTTCATCAACAAAGATCAAAGACTACTCCAACAATACATATCTCACTCCAACAACTACAACAACTGATTTTTTTCCTGAAGATCGCTCTTCAAGCAATATTCAAGAAAAAAGAGGCAAGATGTAGGAGCAGAATATCGCAGCAACCTTCACTTGTGAATTATTAACGACGTAACATAATAATGTCGCAGAAGAAATATTAGAAACGATGCAACAAATGACATTAGCTTAAATATGAGAAAGGTGTGACGATTAGAAGAGTCAAGAAGACTTGCGAAGACTAACATTTGTAGACCTGCGAAATGTCGCAAAGGTAAATCCGAAATTAAGGAAATATTAGTTGTACATGAGCCGTCATCCACTATGTAATATCCTATATAAAGAGGAGAAGCGAGGAGAGAGAAAAGGGGGAGACATTTTGTTAAGAGAGAGATATTATTTTAGAGAGAGATATTTTTAGAGAGGGATTTATTTTCTTTATCATCTTCTTCCCCCAAATAATTAGATCTAGAGCTCTACAAAATATCCATTAATGGAGATTTTAAATGTAATACTAATGTAACCTCAACAATCATAGTGAAGAACCATGGATGTAGATCACATTGATCGAACCATGTAAAAAATCCTTGTGTCTATTTTATAATTTTAGCACTTTAATATTTATTTTGATTATGAAATAGATTTAGATTTAGAAAATATTATAAGGGGTGTGTTGTGGGATTTCCGGCAACGACACACGGGATAGTATCATTCACAAACATGTATTTTCATCAATGATTAGAATTGATAATTTAATCTCTCATTTACTAAAAGTCCTAGGATACCTTGATCGCAAGAATATCCCGCTAATTCCCTTATTTCATCACAACCACATTAAAAGATGCATATGTGAATTCTTCCTGAAAGCAACCTAAAGTGTAAAAGCACAATTAAGTTTAACTCCTCAAAGCACTAAGTTCTATGGAATAAGACTAATCAAGGCAATCAAACGTGTAAAAGCACTAATTCAATTTAACCAAGGTTATGATTCATATGCAATTATAAAGATGTACCACTACAAGTAATAACCACACTATGCTACTTAGAATCAGGGATAAACAACTATTTCGTATTGAAAACCCTAATCTAGCAATAGAGATGAATGTAAATCGGATTGATTCCGGACTCAACCAAACAAACAATCAAATCATATGGAAATATTAATAATGAATCATAAACAATAAAGTATTGAGACAAAACTAATTCATAGATTTAAATAACATGTTGAGAAATCAACTTTATCCCATAACCAATAATATGTGTTTAGCTACTCATAGCTATGGAGTTCATCATTAAAATATTAATTGAATAGAAGAATATGAACAAAAGCAAACCCTAGAAGCGTAAACAAAAGCGGCTCTCTCCAAGTTCCAAGAATAATACGTGATACCCAAGTTGTAGAAAACTTTCTCCTTTTGTAGCTCTCTTGTTCCCAAAATTAGGTCTAATCTCAAAGGTCCAATAGATAGAAGTCCACCAAGCCCATATGTGAGAAAAACCCATGTAGAAAATATGTCCCAAAAAGCGTCGTAGGAAAATCGGTATTATGGCGAAAATTGGCGGAGAGGTGGTCGGAAAATAAACGCAGTGGACCGGGCAAAGTCCACCGATCACCGGTCAACGAGTCAAATCGGTCGGGTCAACTGAGTGAACTTGGGTCAACTCGGTAAGTCAACCGAGTCACACCGAGTCAGTGAGTCAGATGGGTGAATCAGCTGAGTTATGTAATCAAGTCTGAGTCAGAGGCTAACTCAGCTGACTTGGTTCTAGCCTTCTAGGCCATTGCACAGGCTTGAGCTGTTGCAATCTTGCACAAGCCATAACCTATTGTTGCACTAGCATTGTGCTTCATCATCAGTAATACCACCATTCTGTCACTCCATACTCAACATAATTTCAAATAATTTCCTTGTTCCAATTGTAGAACCTACTGCAACTGCAACTTCACATACAAACTGCACACAACCAAACTCCATCTGAGCTACTATTGCATATAACAACAGATCCAGTGCCATTTGAGCCTTGCCTTAACTGCAGCTATCTGTAGCTTCTTAGTTTCCATTTGCAGCACCAACAAGCACCAAGACACCACAGCTTGCACAAAGATACACTCTCAACTCCATTTAACGTAATCTAAAGATTTGAAACTAACAACAACACCCCAAGACTAAGACTCCAGCTCAGTTACCCCTGCAATTCCACACATATTCAACCCACACAATCCATTTTAATCTTCATCATTCTCGTTGTCGAGACTCTATGAATTCCTAGAAGCAACCCTTTCAGTTCTTCTCAGCTTCAATCGAATTCACAGTAAACCCATTCAACCCATCTTTTCGAACCCAGATCAACCTGCAATATTGAGTTACAACATTCACCGCACTCCTCAAACCCAACTTTATATCCAAATCGCATCGCAATTCATAGTTCAAGCCATTCTTCCATTGCGTTAAACGCTTCCTTCCCTAGTCTTCCTACATAATTCCACCTAATCCATGCCGTCATCTCGCAAAAGCCGGTAATATCTCTCCCTTGACTCGAGCTCAGATTCGAACCTCCATCTCACCTGTATCATTTCAGATCAAACCACAGCTTCAGTTTAGCTACCACACAGAGCAGCTACATGAGCATCAACAGCTCAATCAATTCCCTTCTCTGCAGTTTCAGTTAAGCTGCAACCGTAACCATCATTCAACTCAGCTGCTCCTTGTTAGCAACATCAGCAGGACCACAACCATTCCATCCCTGCTGTAACTCCGATTCAAGCTATCTAACCGCAAATCGCAATACAAGCACATCTCTTAAACATTCATCTATTCTCGCAACTCAAGATTGAGCTAACACCACCTGCACCTTCTCATTTATCATCACGGCTCACAACAATACCTGCAATTCTAACTCCTAGCATACATCTAAGCACCATTAGCCATCTGCTCTCCTCATCATCGGACATTATCAATTCTACAACGAACCACCACTAATCTGTACTCCTTTACTCGGTCATAACCTTCACCAATTTCATCTCAGTCTTCTCTCAAACCTAACAACTTCATAACATACAACACCCATTCTTCATATCTCTTGCAAAAATTAAGTGATTCAAACCCTAATTCGACAACCCATTAGCTCCAATTCTTGATCAATCCTTCACTAAAATCTTCACAAAGAAAACCCCATTACGCACCTCAAACCCATGAATATCATCACTCCGATTACCTCGGTTCATTTGATTACAACATCATCTTCAATCTTTTCTTTGTGTTGTTTAGGAATCAATTTCAGCAAAAGCTGCTCTACCACTCGAAATTGAACAAAACCCATCTCTTATTCCTTCTATCTCTTCTCAGCATCAGATCTACCTCCTTGTCAATGATATCCTCGATTCAGCAGTACCCAAACCTTCAGCAGCATCTTCTTAATCTCATGACTGCAACCCTTGCCATCATGAACTCAACCTGTCAGAACTGCACCATTTTTTCCTTAATTTCAACATCAAAAACATAACCAGACTTTCTTTGTTCATCACCACGGCACATCAATATCAAACCCACATTACGCCATTTCATAATTCTTCAACTCCAAGTCGAACCATTAACACCCAATTGTTCATATACCAAAATCCTTTCTGCTTTCTTCTTGTTCTCAAATCGAGATCAATCCCTAAATTCCACTTCAAATCAGAACCCTAATTCATCCTCAGCAAAACAGATCTCCTCATCTCTATTTTCTCCCACATCAGCTTATTGTTCTTGATAGAGTTTTCACCCGAGAATTAATCTTCACAATCGAACCATCTTGCGCAATTCTTCAATTAAATCATGGTAGCACATCGACTTCTTCTCTTCATTTAATCTCGATCTATCGGACCAACAAACACGTCCTTGCTCTTTTCTTAACTTAAGGTGAAAAGGAAATGGGTTGAATGAGAGACAGAAATCTCTCGAATTTAGGTCATGTAGGAACCAAAACTGATATCGACACCCCCCACTTATTGGTTAAGGGCTAACCAGCTCAAATATGCCTTGTCGGTTTCGAAGAACCGACAGCCTAATTCTTTGCTCAACTGGACTGTTGGTTTTAAGGAACTGATAGTTCATTCTTGACCCCATTGCGCAATCTGGCCCACTTCAAGTGTCACTCTCCTGTGAATTGACATTTTTGCCCTTTACGCTCCGAACGGACGTTTTCTCCTTCTTTTGCTCATAATGACTCCATTGCACCTGATAAACTCAAAAGCAATCATAAGATACATAATTTACATGAAAACTACAAAATAAAGCATAAACAATAGATAAATATAATGGTATTTTAGACACCTATCAATTACCATATATTATATGATTAATTCATATGTTGGTTGTTGAATCAATATAAATTCATTAGTGTTTGAATCTTTCGAATGATGATTAAGTAGAACATTTATTCAAAACCTAATTTAGAGATCATAGTTGATGAATCACTGAAAATAGGTCATGAGTGATAGAGGGACCGACCACATGGGATGATGGGCGTCCACGTGGTGCCCAGTGCTCGAGTGAGCATGAACATGGTTCCGAGTTGAACAGTTGGTGATAGAATGATGATTAAATGCCGGTTTCATCATTTATTGAAATATTGCTGGGTTTAGCATTAGGTTATAAAACCTAGGTATGAAAGATGGGGACCGACCAAGAGAGCATGGGACCGGCTCTTGGTAGTCACGGGACCGGTTGTTGGTCATTTGAGCAATCCCTAGGTTGGTTGAAGAGAGTTTGGGCCCAATATGAGCAATTGAGCAAATTAGGTCAGAATTATGAAAACGCGTGGGACCGGCTTTGTGCAAGCCCTAGGAATGACTACGGTCGGTCATGAAGGCATGCACGTGTTGCCGTGGTATCCGTGTCTCCGTCTGAGAGTTTCGGTATTTTCGATGTGCGTTCGAGCAACATAATGAATTTTGGAAGAGTTTCATCTTGACCAAATTCTTGATTTTTGTTGGAATGAGCATGTATGCTCAATTGATCAATATTTTGTAAATATTAAAATAAGAGTATTTTAACATTTAAAATTGCCGTGAGAGGCTAGCTGGTCATGTGACACAATTGGCTTTTGGTTTTTCATGATTTGAGCAAAATTTGAGAAGTTATGACGAAATCATGATTTTTGCTCAAACCAAGGAGTTAAAATAATAATTATTAAAAGACTAGGGATTGCAAGATGTGGGACCGGCCACAGCTAGGGCATGGCCGTCCGGATATGTTTGCCCAGTCCCGCACACCTTTCCCTAATTTTATATTATTATTTTTCATGAATCTATGAAGTTATGGAGAATCCATGAGTTTTTTTTGGAAACGAGAGGAGTTTCATGGGTTTAGGGAATTATAAAAAGCTAGGGATTGTGAGGTGTGGGACCGGCCATGGCTTAGGCATGGCCGGCCGGCTAGGTTGATCGGTCCCGCACATCTTTCCCTATTTTATAATATTATTTCATGAATCCATGAAGTTATGGGGAATTCATGAGTTTTGCACAACAAGGAAAGTTGCTAAATTGAAGGAGTTTTTCATGAGTTCATGAAAATAACAAAAATAGGAGCAAAATAATGGAAGAGGCATGGGCCTGACCCCCAGGCGCCTCTTATTATTTTATTATTAATTGTTGTTTTCTCCTATTTTGCGTAGGATTCCTCATCTGTCCATATTTTGGATGCTCGTTTTGTGCATCCTCAGGTGCTTTCGATCGTGCATCAATGTAGAGTACACTTACACCATTTTTGTGGGGCGTACTCAGTGATGATCCAGATGCCCGTTGGTTGGGTATTTATTTCTAATTCATGAAATTCAGTGTAGAATAGTTCATGAAACGGAACAATAAAATGAGTAGTCATTTATTATCAATTCATAGGATCAGCTGAGGATTCGACCATGAACTTGGAATAATAAAGCAGGCATTACCATTCCATGGGATCCTGGATTCGACCATATAATCGGTGTAATAAAATTATCTATTACCATTCCATAAGATTAGCAGTGAATCGATCATGAACTTGGAATAATGAGATAATATAGTAGTTTATTGCCATTAAGCGAGATCAAGTCGTAGATTCGATCATGGAATCGAAACAATTGTTATTGCCATTCCATGGGATCAAAGCGTGGATTCAACCATGGAATATGAGCAATGTTATTGCCATTCCATGGGATCGGGCCGTGGATTCGACCATGGAATATGAGCAATTGTTATTGTCATTCCATGGGATCGAGCCGTGGATTCGACCATGGAATAGGAGCAATAATTGATCATTCTGGGAATTCGGTGGTGAATGTCACGACGGAATTAATCTATTACGAAAAGATATTAGCCGAGTTAAGCGTCACATCCATTACGAATGGTGCATAGTCGAAGTCACGGGTGTTTTTACGACACAGAAGGCGTTCTGCTCTCGATCTTCGAAGAACCGCATGAATCTATGCACGGTATCTTCACATAGTCGGGGAACGATGAGTGTCACCGACGTCACCGAAAAGTCCGCCGCCCAACTATTCTTCTATATGGAGGGGGCCTCTCTCCCTGCGGTCGGGGAATAGTGAGTGTCACCGACGTCCTGAAGGCGTTAAGCTCTCAATCTACGGAGAACCGCCCACTTATGTTATTCGCATAGAGGGCATGATGAAATGCTAGGGATCGAATCGCTCAGCTAGTGGGGCTTTTCGAAAACATATTCATCATGGCTTCGTAAAAATATGAATCGTTGCATGCCCGAAAGCGCGTCGAAACATGCCTCATGATTTTACGGTTTTGCCCTTTGTTGAAAATCCACCATCAACACTCACTTATGACATGATAAAGAATTATAAGTATGATTCCCGGCATATATTGGCAATAGTGGGAGCCTTGAAGCGGGTTTGATGCTTCCTTTGTATAAGTGGGGAGATTCGTTCTCTATGATGATACAGCGCGTCGTGAGGGCTCTACTCATCTTCCCACCTGCCGTTCGGTGGTTCAATTGAGTGGGAACTACTGCGAACCCTTCGTGAATGTTATCTTGGAGAAAGGGTGAGGCAGCCGATGACGTGCTATACACACACGATCCCGAGGAGAAGAGTTGGTATACCCCCCGAGAATTTTAATGCTTCTTTTGGAGACTATGTTAATAGCGGTGTACAAAAGCGTTGGAGTATTGGTCTTCGTACGATGGATGCTCCCCATGGTGAGGTTTGTCTTCTAAGTGAAGTGGGTGACTCGAAGCTATGCTTCATTCCTGGTACTGAGAAAACTGATAAGCCAAAGCCCTTTCCCCTCAAGGAGAGTCTTCGTCGTGATCATGATTATAAGTGGCACTCTACGCCTCTTGAATTTATTGTCCCTTGGGCTCATGGTTAGATCCCTGGCAAGCATGGATGGAGGCCTACTGCTGGAAGCAAACCTCGTGATAGTGCCCCATCCCGCTATGGTGATTTCTGTCCTTGGACTTTGAGTTTCGCCGGTATGAATTTTGATTATCTTTGTTGAAGTTGTTGATGACAAAGAGAGTTAAGGCTGGTCTTCCTCCTCCAAGGGTACCACTCTGTCAAGGTATGATTTAACATAATGTGTTGTGTATGTGTTTTGACCCTTGAATCGAGAGATTGATGTGGGCTTGATGTAGTCTTCGAGGAAGAAGAAAATTGGTCACGTTGAATCTTATACTATGGAGGTTGAAGAGACGGGTTCACGAAGTTACCCCGTCCGGTGGGTGACAAAGAAGAATTTGATGATGAAGAAGAGGAGGAGACAGATGAGGAAGAACGTCTTGAGACTACTCTGATAATAATGAAGATATTTTGAAGAATAGATTTCTCACAGGGGCACAAGGAAGATCACATGGCTGATCCAGGAGGGAAATCCTTCCCCTCACAAAGAAATAAAGACGTTGATCTCCAATCGATTCAGAGCCGATGAATACCTCGAGAGCCGAACCGGGAATTCTCCTTCGGTAAGATCTACTACGCTGGTGGTCGAGATTGATATGGGTGCCACGATGGGGATAGCTTCGGTTTTCGTTGTTATCTCCTAATGATAAATCGGGAGGTGGAGGTTGAGAACGAAGAGGAGAAAGAGGACGAAGAGGATAGTTCGACGGCGAAGAACGCCGAGCTTCGTGCTCCAAGGAAGCGAAGGGAAAGGAGACCATGCTTGGTTCCTCTTCCGGGGGTTTTGTGAATGTCGTGATGCGCGGTGGAGATGACGAGACCTTCTCTGGTTAAAGAAGAAGGGTCTCATGAACGTGCCTTGCCCTTCCCTGTCGTTCCTGGTGAGAGGGACCCGATGCTTTCACTCGTCGGAATATGGAGTTGTCTCCTTTGGATAAGGTTAACGAAGCTTGGCAACGAAACTTAGGTGCCGCGACCCCGTCCTCCGATCTCTTAACCACTCCCCTTCTTTTATCTACGAGATGATGGCCATAGGCGATGGGCATCAATACGGCTTTCCTCGCTGCGTATTATCGAGGAAAGATGTCGTACTCTTTTCATGGTGAAGTAGTGCGGTTTTCCTTCATTAGTGATTCTCACTTGTCCCTGGTTCTTCACGGTTGGCAAGGAGCGAGTATTGCAATCATTCCTTGTATCGATTCTTTAGAGCCAATGCGCTCAAGTGGAGGCGAAGCTACGTCAAAGGGATGATGAGTTGTTCTCTTCTCAAGAATCTCTCGTAGCAAGGATAAAGAGATATCTGAGTTGAAGGAAACAGTGAAGGAAAGCATCAGTGGTGCCGGCGAGGGAATAACTTCGTCAAGAAGTGGCTTCACTTCGTGGGGATTTGGATATAGCTCGTGTTGAGGATTCGTTATCGGATACTTCTTCTAGAGGTTTGTCCCTTATCTTTTTATTCCATCTCCTCCTTCTTAGTGTTCTTTCTGAGTTAGCCGGCCCTGTCTTCAGTGGGTGGTGCCGAAGAGTTAGTGTGGCTTGAGTGAGAGAACTTGTCGGGATTCACGTATTAGAGAATTGGTAGCACAAGTAATAGAGCGTCTAACAAGTGGAATTCTCGGGCCGATGAGTATAATCAAATATCGGCTCGGTATCGGGAAAGACAGGAGCAGATGGTCGAGATGCAGAATATGATGACTGCCGATCGTCGCCAGTTCAGCGGTGCTTTGTTGTAGACTTGTGAAAATCTCTGTGAGGCTCGTGATGCTGCTTCTTGGTGATTTATAAGTAGAGCTTCTTCAAGCCCGTTCGTCCCTTTACCCTGAAGTTCGGGATTATATACAGCTTCTTGTTCGAGAAAGGGACGATGCTAGGGCGGAGGCGCATGCTCTTAGCAAAGCTTTAGTTGCTTCTCGTGCCGACGTTGCTCGCTTGGTTGAATCAGAGAAGAATTTAGATATTAATATGTATATACATACCAAAGGGATCGAGGAGATGACTAATGAAGTCAATCGTCTTCATCACTTAGATTCCATGAAGTAGGTAGAGTTAGATGAGTGTCAATTTTCTCTCGAGAACCTTGAGATTATAAGAAACTTTCTGACGAATACGATTTTCTTGACGAGGCCCGGGATGCAGTAGTAAATGAATTTGAAATAGCTTCGGCTAATGTCGAAGGTATATGTTCGTTTCGTCGTGGATAACTGTTTATTTCCTTTCTTCTGATGTTTTGTTTTCCTTTGTTTCAGAGCTCGAGAAACAACTTGGCCTTGCAAATGAGAAGTTTGAAAAGACTCAATCTGAGCTAGTTAAGAAGCAAGGGCAAACCAAGTACTTTGAGGGGTTAGCAGGGTCTTGGGACGTGGCAGTGAAGGAGTCAGCACTATGCCAGAATGGTATGGCACAAGCGAAAGCGACAAAAGACAAGGAGAATCCACTCCTTATGGTCACGATAGAAAACTCCAATCCAGGAGCAAAGACTTTAATCCAAGAGTTAAAACGATAATCAATGGTGTAAACCAAAACAATCTTGATAGTTTCATTAATCAAATAATAGCGAGCCGCAACTCTTTACAAAGATGATGAAATAGGCTATTTATAGCCTCAAACATATCTGCATTGTCTCAAATCAAATTATTATTCTGTCGCTCCTCCGATCATGTTGTTTTCATATCCCATTTAGGTAAATTCTTAATAAATTTTCTAGGAACGAATTAAAACGTTCTCTCTTAAGAGTCTGATGGACCAGTTGGGCTCTATCTAATTGTTTCTCCCACTAGATTCACAAAAAACGGATCTTTAAGACCTCATTGATTTTGATCAAATTCAGTTGAAATTGTGATTACATTGCAGAATCACAAAATTGTCATGGGGATTTTATCTACGCTGAATCTGGTGGTAATTACATTGCAGAATGCTATTAAATCCATTGAAAGGGTTGTAGAGCATGGAAGAATGAATTTACTTCTTCCGTCAGATTCTACAATGCTATTAAAGCTTTCATTACAAGGAAACTGCCATGGTTTGTGCTGGATAATTGTATAGCCAAGAAAGGTGTTCGATTAAATAAAGGCCAGGTGCTTACTTTCTCTTCCAGGCCTGCATTTTTTTGTCGAAGATGGAGTGGCCATCTGAATCAAAAATTATATTCTGTTAAAAGTTTAGTTTAGCCTTTGTGGGCTATTTTTTTTTCACACTTTGTGCTTTAATATTTGTTATTTGGTAGTGAAATTTCATTGATTTGGCAAAAACCATAAATATCAGTATTATTTATCAGGTAATATCTGTTTTGAGGTACAACAGAAAACTAGTGGACGAAAAGGAATTTAGAGAAGCTCTATTTGGGAGTGTTCATTATGAGCTTTTTGCTCAGCCTCAAGAGTCATAATATCCCCCCCCCCCCTAATGAGAGCAAGGGATCTCCCAAAAGCGCTAACCAACTTGGTGTATCACGTATTTTTCGTCGTCGTTTCTTTGGTTGGTGAACGTACTTTTGGTAAACCCGTTTTTAAAGCTGCCCCCATTGGATTATGTCAAATACCAGTTACAACCGTTGGATTAAATCAAACAGGGAATTCTTCATGAACATAAACACTACCTTTCCGCTTCGACATTGTTCTTCTTCTTGAACTCTCTCTCTCTTCTGCACAGCTGAAATTCATTCACGCATCTGAATCTTCAGCTAGGTTTCAAGCAATTTCAAAACACCAATGAAGGAGATGAAGATTTTCATCAATTGTTCTTCTCTTCTACGATTAGGTATGCAAATTTTCGTTTGATCTGTGTAATCTGAAATTCTAGGGTTTTATATATTTAGTAATTGAAGAAGATGAAGATTTTCATCAATTGTTCTTCTCTTATACGATTAGGTATGCAAATTTTCGTTTGATCTGTGTAATCTGAAATTCTAGGGTTTTATATATTTAGTAATTGAAGAAGATGAAGATTTTGTATCAAAGTGTATGTCGATTAGGTCAGTTATATAGATTCTGATGTTATTAGTTTCGTTTTACTTTTTTATTAATGAAACTATGAAAATGTCAATGTATGATTAATTGTTTTATGTTTATAATGTAGCCCAGTTAGTAGATAGCGTGCACTTAATTCATCATAATATCCATCCATGTGTACGATGTAATCTGGATTTTAGATGCACCCACTGCCGTAGAAGCAAAAGTACAGATGCCAAAATGTGTTTCATCATTTATCGGATGAATTTCTCATCAAAAAATTTTAAGTTCATATTTACCAATTTGTTAGCAAGGATTGAAGTGATGTTAAAGGCGTGTTGCCTTACGCACGCAGGACAAGCGAGTATTGTAGATCAACGAGAAATGCAATGGAGAAAAGGTTTATCGAGTAGGGTCGATAGTAATGCATGTTCACCACTTGCATGTTACGGTGTACAAAATCTACTTCTTGAGAAGTGTTGTGTGCATGATTCTTATAATATGTGGCAATTCTTTGTTCAACTACTACTTCCACGATCGACCTAATCATGTCAGGTCCCATTTAGTGGCGCACGAGAAAAATGATGTTGGGTTACATTTTAGGCCTGTGCCGGTTGGATTCCCTCTCGGTTGGGATCATTTAGAGCTTATGTAGAATGGGAAAGGCTAACTTACGAATCTATGCTGCCTGATAGGAGAGGGAAAGGGTAGGGTGGGGTGGGGGTGCCCGTGATAGTCTTGAGGCATCAAAAGATCAAAATAACAGATGAAAGGAAAAGGTTATATCCAGGGAAAGAAATGAAATAGAGAAGTGAAAGCAACTTGGCAACATTTTGAACAAAACAATATGGCTCTAGATTATGGAATCTAAGAGCGAGAATTTTGATTAAAGTGTTTCTCATTCATTTTTATGTATTTTTTTATTTGTTTGATCTGTAAAGTTATCCATCAGGTGTTGTAGAGAAACCATGACAAGTTCTACCACAAAAGTTGTTTTAATGGTTATTGTTCTATTGTTGGTCTCAATATAGAGAGATTAAGTTTTGATTTCTCTGTTTGTCTTGCACTATTATTGTATTTGCAGACCTCATCCTATTCAATTACAAACCTACTACCACATCTAAATCATAAAGTCATTCACAACAAAATTTTTAGACAACTCACATTTGCGCGGTGTGTCATAATTTTGGAAGAATGGAAAATATACATAAAAGAAGGAAGAACCGTGGTTGCCCGTGCAAAGCACGTGCACTCCACTTGTACTTGTAAGTGCATCATGCCTTCGTTCGTTTTATTTGGTTGTTAATCATAATAAATTGAAATGTCTTTTATTATGCAAAAAATTGTGGTGATTTTCAATTGAATGCATAATCTGCTTCATTCGTACCATGATAATAAAAAAATTGTTAATAAATCAACAAATATGTCTAGAATTCCTTTGCTAGAGGAAGAAAAGATAGATAGTCTTGCTTTGGTTACAGAAAAAAAAGGGATCAGCAAAAACTGTTCTCCATTAATTTCACAAACTCATTAAAATCTATCCTTCCATCACTGTTGTCATCAAATCTTCTGATTATTATATTACAATTCTCCATTGTTAGTCCTTCTATGATTCCCAAAGCAGATAGAACCTTCTGCAACTCATTTGCATCTATGAACCCATCCTTGTTGTCATTAAACACATCAAAAGCAGCTCGTGCAGACATAGTATTCTTCTTTGAATTGTTTCACCCGCTATGTTCGGTTGTTTTTTCCCTAGATTTATTTTGATCTCGTCTTTTTGAATTTCTTGTCGGTTTGATTCTGTTTTTATAAGTCTCAACTGGATATAATGTGGATTTTCACTTCCATTACGCTGCAGATATCGGTAGCGTATACAATGACCTTACTTTTGGGGAGGGAAGCTGAGTTACAGGTGAGTTCTTTAACGGGACACAATGCTCTCTTTCTTTTCGCCATCTTTACACCCTAATTGCTTATATCATGGTACAGTCAAACCTCGATAAACGAATGTTCGATAAATGAATAACCTCGCCAAATGAATAATTTTTTCCGGTCCCGACTTGGGCCAAGGTGATAAATGAATAACCTCGCTTAATGCATTAATGAATAAAAAAAATTGAATCCTTAAAGGCCCTATAGAAATATAAACGAATAATCACTAAATTCCATATAAAATATATATATAAAAATAAAACAAAATACATAATCAGTAAATTTTACATAAAAATATATGTAGAAATAAACTCAAAAAAATTCATCTATGGTTAAATGTCTTTTTTTTTCTTCATCCAAACCAAAATGCATCGCATCCTTAATTTTATGCAATGCTTGCACAATTTCTGGAATATTTTGCTCGTGTTGTATCAAGTAATTTTTAAAGTGACCATCGCTTGAAAGGCATCTTGAAGATGAAACATTGGTGCGAAGTTACTATCATCTGGTTTAGTATCTTTCCCATCATTCTTTCTTGTGCGAATAGTTTCTCCGTCATTGGAGATTCCATAACTGCATAATTCTCGTCGGGATAGTTTAAAAACATGTTCGACGTCCATCACATTTCTATAACGTAAATCAAAAATGACACCGGTCAATCCTTGGATATCTCATTCTAATTGGCCATTTTGTAGTTACGAAACATCTATATCTTGAACCAAATCTTACAATGACGAAAACTTGTTTGAAATTGCTATTTCCCTCTAGCTACATTTGTACATCTTCTCTTATGCAATTTAACTTTTTAATTAAGAAAATATTGTCTAAATGAATAAATATTTATTTATCGATAAATAAATAACCCCGCTAAACGAATATTTTTCTTGGTCCCAGGCTATTCATTTATCGAGGTTTGGTATACACAATGCTATATTGCTTTCTCTATTTTCCTTAATGTTTTTGAGCTCTCGAAGCTATTAATGTTGTTTATAAATGTTAAGCGAGGTAATGGTGAGTATCCAAAATCTTGGAGACATTTCTTGATACATGATAACATCAAACATTGATGTCATCTGCCGAAGCATCTTGACTTGCAAACCTTAACTGGCTGAATGATTCAAACCTTCAACTATAGCTAATGAATAAAGTTTTTTTTTCCAGTGTAGGTTCTTAAGTTTTTCTTCAACTGAACTACCATTTGATGGGGTTGATTTCTTGTTTTGTTTCTTCCTCCATCAGAAGTCAGAACTAAGGTTTGATTAGTTGTTTTCTTTTGTTTTGTTTGCAACTTCCGTTTTACGACTATGTCTCTGCATTTAGCTGAAACTAACTCGAACACTGGTTTCATGAAGCGAGGGAGCAACTTTGTTAATTGGAACATCTTCTAATTCCTGATCTGGAAGGGTGTTACCCGAGGTATGATGCTGCATATTTAATGAGATCAGGAATCTAGAAAGATTAATAATGTTGGGGACTGCTAATATGGTTCTATTTAAAATACAGAAATTGAAGGAAATCCATTTTGGTACGCTGATGATCCTGATCTTGGCGTGCTAAAGGAAATCAAATATGTACAGTACTTGGATGTGGTCTTCTTGGATGTTGTTTGGACGAAGAATTTGTATGAGATTGAACTTTTACAATATATGTCAAATTTATTTTGAAGTTAAAATGCTCTTAGTTCTTGATATTACTTTTATTTTCAATTTAAGCATTATTAAAATATTTTTTATATAATTTAAAAATAATATATTGGCCGGTTATTCAATTTTGGAATTAATGACAAGTAGTGCCCGTCAAAAATTAAAAATTATTGACGGGTGAAGCTTGTAGTTTATTATTGATAATTATTGACCAGTAAGTTATTATCAATTAAGGTTTTGACACCTCAAATAACGGCAGACTGTCGACGAGTAAGTCTTGTCAATAATCTATTAACGTGCGTACCTGTCCGTCGAAAAAGGTGGTTTAAAGGCGTAGTGCGGCAAAGGAAGTGGAGCGGTTGACATCGTTGTTGACTCGATCCCCGCTCAAGGCCACTTTTCATCACGCACGAATCTCGTCGTCGGTGGCTTTGGAAGTTAATAAGACGTTGGCTCAGATAGAGCAAGGCCTTTCGAAAGAGCATGGTATCACCAAGAGGCATAAGCGTCGTCCTATACCCGGTACTTTTAAGTCTACCTATGATCCATCCACGGGGGGGCATCCCCTCATCTCAAAAGGAGCGACATGCTGATCGTGTCAAGCCTTCGGGAGAAATGTAGATCCTCGTGTTGGAGTAGAAATTTGATCGTTGTTGATTATGTAGCTTCGGGATATTTATTTTTTTTGTATATTTCTTGTGTTTCTTTCTCATCTCCCCAAACTTGTAATCAACTTTTATGAAATGGATCATCATTCTTTTTATATATGTACACTTGATTTACACCATCGTTACTTTAAATATTTTAATTTACTTACTAAAGTATGATAATGAAAAGTGACGACGAGTGTGTTGTAGAATAACGAAGGTATGTACCTTTATTACTTGTTTTGGACCTGTCAACCCGTCGGCCAATCCTGGGCCAGAGGATTACCTGACGGTGGGGGTTAATGCAGCGTTCTCGGATATGTGGCGTGTTATTAAAATATTTACATGCACCCATTCCGCCGAACCGCTTCCTTGTGTTAGGTTTGGTATCTCTTTCTGCTGGAATCCTTCCCATGGTCATACACTCATAGGCCCCGATAGGGAGTCCCGAGAGATTGTACATAGGTACTTTCCCCAATATAAATGTAAGTAAGGGATCATTATCAAACTCTTCGTCGTTTGCCGAGCAGTATGGTAAAAAGGGTTCTTGTTTGATTGATGTGATGAGGTCGATATTCCTCGGCCGGAGATAAAAACATGTCGGCGGATCTATTTGTCTTCTTCTTGGTATTCTTCACGCGAGATGCGAACCGTGTTGCTTCATGGATAGTATGTCTTGAGGTATTTTGCATTCCAGGGGTGCCTTAGGATTTCTCCTTTTAAATTTCATGAGTAGTATGATCCCTTCCACTAGATATCATGTATTACAAATTGTCCTCCCCATGTTGGTGCTAACTTACCCCTTTTATTCTCTCGTTGATATGTGGTATAGTCCATAGCACATACTGTCCTTATACAAAATTCCTAAGTTTAACCTTTTTATTGTATTCCCTTAGCCTACGCTGATAGTTCTCCATTCTTTGTAACGTTGTTTCCCTTCTCTCTTATAGATCATCGATCCTCTCTAGCTAGCATCATATCATTTTGTGAGGTTCTTTTCCTATGCTTCGGTCTTTGTAAGTAGGCATGATTATCTCATTGGGATGACCGCTTCACTCAGTAGGTGAGAAGGAAAGGAGATTCACGGTTGTTGTTCTTCTTGTGGTTCGATATGATCACAAGCTATTGTGTAGTTGCTCGCACCATCGGCCTTTATGTTCATCCAGCGTTTTCTTGAGAATGGGGACGATGGTCTTGTTTGTGGCTTCGGCTTGTCCATTACTCTTAGGGTAGATGGGAGTGGACTTGTTATTCCTGATCTTGAATGTATCGAAGAGCATGTTAATGTTCTTTCCTTGTAGCTGCTTGTCATTGTCGGAAATAATTTCTGCGGGAATGCCAAACCTGCAAATGATTCTGGAAGATAAAAGTGAATAAGTCTACGTCTCTGATTCTGGATAGAGCTTTGGCTTCCACCCATTTGCTGAAGTAGTCCGTGGCTACTATCAAGAATCGCCTTTTCCCTGTCCCTTCGACCAATGGTCCGACGATGTCGATTTCACGCTTTGCAAAGGGGCGGGGGGCTTCCCACAATTTAACTCATGTTCTTGGGGCATGAATCCTTTTGGTAGAAATGCGACATTCTTCGCATCTTCTAGACATTCTAGCATATTCTTGTATCATTTGTGACGGTAATATCCTTGCATTTTAGCTTTGTCGGCCAATGACCTCATCCTTGCTATGATTGCATGCGTCTCCATAATGAATGTCCTTGAAGATACGATGACCTTTCTCTCTGGATAAACATCGTAATAGGGTCCGAGGAATGATTTTGTACAAGATTCCGCCACGGCTCGTATCTTCTGCCTTTGATTGCACTTTTCGGGCTTGCTTCAAGTCGGTAGGCGATGCTCCTTCTTCGAGGAAGAGATGGATTTCGTTTCTCAATCTTCTTTGTTGCTAAAATCTTCGTCATTTGCTCTTGTTAGGATATCATCTTCGGTGATATATTCCCCTAAGTCGTCTTCGGCAATGTCTTCTCTACATCGTCTTCATGGTTCGTTTAAACGGCGGCGATTTGTTGTGGAGTGATCGATGGTTGGTATACTCTTGCTCTCTTGATGGACTTAACATTCTTGTCTTTCAGCATTGACGATATATAGGCTAAGGCATCGGCATGTCTATTGTCTTTCCAACACGGATGTCAGAAACTTTATATTGGGCACTTGCGATGCTAGAGTTAAGACCAGAGCCATGTACGCTGAGAGGGTCTCATCGTAGGTGTTATATTCCAGCTATATCTGTCAGATGACTAGTTGTGAGTCGCTTGTTAGGCGCACATCAGTTATTCCTAACTCCATTATCAAACGAATAGCATGTACCACAGCCTCGTACTCCACAATGTTGTTGGTATGCCCTTCAAATTCCGACCTTAGTGCATACACCATCCTATTCAGGTGGGTGTTGTGATAACGATCCCCATACCTTCACCTTCCTTGTTCACGGATCCGTCGTGAAGACTTCCCATCTTCATTGACTAGATGGTTCGAGCACATCGATCGGGTCTTTTCCATCTTCGTTTATCCCACAGTATGCCCTTCACTTCTTCGCCATTATCCAGAGGTAAAATCTGCCGGAAATCCACCAAGACTTGTGATTTTTGGCGGTTTGGATCGGATCTCGTGTATGATGTTGAATTGCTATTTGATGGATTTTTTGGCATCCTTGGCCCCCGAACCGCTTGATTCGGTAGTTAGCACGGTGCTACTCTTCGTTAGACTCTTCCCACGAAATTTCTTGAGATATAGGTTGATCGCCTTGTCTTTGGCTTCTGCTTTGTTTTTGTCCCTTTGGGCCTTGCGTTGCTCTTCTTGTTCACTGTTAAGTTGATTCTGCTGAGCCTGGCATTCGCTTGCGGTGACTTGATAGCCTTTGATTTCCATTTCTCCCTCGGGCGTTGGGAATCTGAGGTATTGATGGTACGTTGCCGCTACTCCTTTGAGTTTGTGCACCCATCTTCGTCCGATAATGGCATTATAGGGGGATGGTGCATCTACCACGCTGAATCTGGTGCTGACATTCATCGGCCTGGCCTTGACTTCCAAGACGATATCCCCAAGGGACTTCCTTGCTGCCCCGTTGAATCCATAGATGCTGTAGTAAGAAGACATTAATTGCTCATCATTTAATTTCATCCGCTTTAAAGTGTCTTAAAATAAGGCGTTGGTGAGCTCCCTCCATCGATCAAGATCCTCTTTATATTCCATCCACGAGGCAAGTAGCGTGAGCACCAAAGGGTCGTTATGATCTTCCATGTCTTCCTCAACATCATCGACGAGAAAAAGTTAACGATGCATTCATCCGGTCTTCGTGTACATCCACTTCCTCTCCATCGATCTCGTATAACACACAATAGTACTCGAATTGTTTTCTCAACCTTTTTCCGATTTGATCAGTCAATGACGGGTCGCTGGGCTCTGAGCAGGAAATGGTATTGAGCGTTCGGTCATTCTTTGGTAAGTGGACTTGCTTGCTTCGTTGGGTCCTTTCTTCGGTTGCTGGCTTTAGAACCTATTGTTTGAGGTCGCCCGCGTCTATCAGCTTCTGGATCATTATCTTGATTTTTGCATTTCTCCCGTCGGTGGCCGTTGAAGCAATAGTACTCACACGTATTCCTTTGATTTCTCGGATCTTGGTGGCTGATTTCCCTTAGACCATGGCCATTCGAGGTTGGTTCGGTCCTTGATCTCTCTTAAGATGCGAACGTAGCTGGTGTTAAGCTTCGTATAGACCTAATATTCGAACTTTTGATCGTTGCATCGATGGTCGTCTCTTCGTCCTCTCTTATCTTCGTTGAAACGCTCGGTTGAGCTAGTCCTTTTTGATCCGCTGGCTTGCTCCACTGAGTTCGTCCGATGAGATCTTTGTATCTCGGAGCTCGGGATTCTCCCCGTTGGATTTCTTCCAACTTTGGCGTGCTTTTCGATAATTACTCGGAGATCTCCTTCGGTTCGGGGGTTGCTTCCATGAATCTCGACAAATAACGGGCTCATCTATCCAGTCCCCATTTGTAGCATTTGATGCGACCATCGGAGCTGACGTTCCTTATTGCTTGACAAATCTTGTGCCACCTATCAGTGTACTCTATGATTGTTTGTTTAGGTTCGATTGCTAGCGAGAAAAGCTTGTCCATACCCGCATTGATAGTCTTGTTGTACATGTATGTCTCCATGAATACTTCGGTGAGTTGGCTGTAAGAATCGATGGAGTTGGGGGTAGTTTATCGAACCATGATAATGCCGATCCTTTCAGACTTGAGGGGAAATATCTGCACAGAACTACGCCGTCTCGCTCCCATCGGGTCATTGTTCGGTTATAATACCGAAGATGGGCTGCTGGATCGTTTGAACCGTCGTAGCATTCGAACGCTGGGATCAGACACTTTGGTGGGATGAGTGCTCTTGCCAGGTGCGCGGTTAATGGTGTAGTAATGGTTTCTCTCATTACTTCCTCTAGTCTTCCTCCTCCTTGCTTCGCCTTCAGCTGCTTGATTTCTTCCATCATTTCAGTACGAAGATTCTCCATAGCAAGAAAGTGTTCGTCCCTTATCGCTGATCGCCCTGGTCTTCGGGATTCAGTATCGAAGTAATCGGAATCTTCTGGCACATAATCGGGATCGAATGATTTGTTTCTTCCTGCAACTCGTCGGTTTAGTGGTTCTGGATTGTTAATATTCTCTACTATCATTCTTCGGTCCTGATTCGGCTGTGGTGCTTTCGAACTTTCCTCGTCATGCCGATTTTCTACCTCGGCACTAAAAGCGATATTATCCTTGAGTTCTTGATTCTCTCGTGCAAGTAATGCTACAGCATCGGCGTATACCTTCTTATTCTTCTTCAATTCTCCGAGTTCTGCCATTAGTTGGATGGAGTGGTTTGATCCCTGGTTCGGAGTTCCTACTTGTACTTGTCCACCAGCAGCAACAGTATGGTCTTCGTCTACAGTCTGGATTAGTGGGATCGGCGGATCTAGTGGTAAGACCTGAAGCTCCATAGGTTGAGGTCTTTGCCTCGTTATTTTGTCGAGCGGGGTTGAGTAGTTAGCGGTGGTTGGTTTTCTCATCGGTTAGCGGCATTCCATAGACGGGTTCTTTGCATTGTTGATTCATGACTCCTTCTCGTTGTTCGTTTGCACGGGTTGTTCTTGCCATCTTGACGCATCGGCTTTAGGCTGCTTGCGGTTTGAGAGTCGCATTTCTTGCATTAGCATCCAGTGGTGGGACATTTTTATCCCGGTAAAAGATTTATCTTTCCCTGTTTCTAGCGCCAAATTGTGAACACATATGTAACCATGATAACATCGTGTCCACAATCAATGTTCGCAGTACTAATTAAATTCGTTACTGATTAAAATAGATGATAACTAAGCTTTTATTGGAAACTCTGAGCCTTCGGGCTCGTCATCGTTCTTTTCTATTTTGCATGATACAAGTGCTTATAATGATTAAAAACGATGAATGCGAATGTAAAAGTAATAAAGCCATGAGTGCGGGAGAATGTAAATGACACGATGATTTACGTGGTTCAGCACTAAGTCCTACGTCCACGGGGGGTTAGGTTTTTCACTATGGATCAAATAAGATTACAAATGATAGTCGAATGACTCTGAGTAGGGAACGATGATAGGGCAGGATAGATAAAACTTATACTTACTGTTACAATTTCTCTCTTTCTAACAATAGTTCTCTCTCTCCTCAAATTGGTCGACCTCTTCTCCTTTGGTTGAGCAGGGTATTTATAGGTTTCTCCATGTGGGTCCCCCATGTCTGACGCCACTGATGCTTCTCGTCTTGGATAACGTGCCGACCCCGAAGACTGTCTTCGTGATTACCTGACGCCTTCAACGGTAACATATTGTGACGATGGTGTGCCTCCTATTTCTCCATAGTATGTTTGACACATATCCTATGTTTGTAGCATTTAAGGCGGGTGGTTGGGTAGTCCGCACGCGTCGGAGCCGATTGTTGTTGCAGCTCACTTCCCTTATCAGTGAGACTCATCTCCTTCGTCCACTTCGGATCTATCTTGGGATGGGGTAAAGTGAACTCGTTGATCTTCTACGGTGCTTCCCGGTAGTCTATGTATCAGGTACTCCTTGGCCTACCCATCGTTGGATTCGTTTGGTGAGGAATACGTGGGAGATGTTGATGATGCATGCCCTTTAACGTGGCATCATGGTTTTGATGCTCCTCCGCCCGTGGAATACACGTGTCTTCTTCTTGACATGTGGCGGATCGTTTGGTTATGTGTATACATTAATAGGGCTTAAGACCTATCTTGATCGGTTTATTTTCGAGTCGAGACCCTCATTTTCCTCTACTTGTTCGTGCCACATGCATATATGTTTTCCTAGTATTTTAATTTACCAGTCATGCTTTAGATGTAGTAGATGATCTCGTCTTTGAAATTTGAACTCAATTCTAAAACTATTATGCCTTCTTCCTTTTTTTTTAATCGGACAATAAGAAAAGATTCACTGGAAAAAAAATATCTAAGGGATACCTTAGCCTAATAAATACAACCGATATAAAAAAGAGAGACCGAGTTTGAAATCAATCACCCAAAAAAAGAGAACACAAAACGAAGAGCCAAAGGAGATTAGTTTTTTTTTTTGCTCGGTAAATAATTTTATATATTTATTTAAAATTGGAATTTTACACCCCATCTTACATGTAGAAGTACCCATACATCATTTTAAGAAACTTAAACATTGTAAAAATCCTGACCAAAATGGCAGGCCCAAGAAATTCTAATCACAATAATTATGAGAAGACCAGTATAGAAATCCCAAACCCAGAAGCCTCAAGTAACCAAGAATTTTGAAACCCTAACGAGAATCTCATTTCAACAGGTAGAACCACTAAAACATCACAGACAGCCGTAGCCTCTTTCACCAACTTTAATACTTTACGAAAACCTTGAGAGCTTGGTTGATGGCTCCTTGGAGATTTAGCTTACTGTTAACCAATCATCTTTGACAGTCAAACATCATGAAATCCGCCGCTACTGATTTCATCAGTAAACAAGTACCCATCATGAATGAAATCAGTGATTTCAATAGAAAATTAATTGAGAAAAGGAAAATTGGATGGACAGCAAGAACAACACCCATAGAAGCTTGTTAGAAGAACCCGATTCTTATCTTGAATGAAGCTGAAGCTTTGATATTCCACCACCATCTGCACCACCATCTTCAAACCTCACACCAAATAACTACCATTGAAACCGCTCCAGAAGAGTTAGGATAGATTTTATACAAGGTTTTGATTGAATATGATGCTTTAAAAGAAGGGAAACAAAGATGAAGAAGAGAAAAATAGCACCATCAAGCTAAAGATGGAAAGAAACCCCATGGAAACCCAACAAACCTAGATTTAAAGCTGCAACTTTAAAATCTAAGAGTTAGAACCCAAATTAAAGACTAGAGAGCCAATTAACATCTAACAATAACCTGCTCAGATCTGGTCTTAAAGACCAAATCTGAGCAGGGAAGCTTTTATTAGGTTGAGATTCAAGTTTTGGAGAAAGGGATACTAGAGTCTACCTTGACTCCGGTTACAAAATGATAAAACGTAGCGGCACTCATATATAGAAATAGTGGTAGACCTTTATTTACCTAGCATTTTTAGGGGCCACTCAAAAGGAATTAGGGGCCACTAATAAGGCGAAATGGGGTCACCTAAACCTAAATTGAAGCTAGCCCTTATCTCGCGTATTTCGTAATGGAAAAATTGCCCTTCCATAATCGGTAGCTAATACTACAATCGGTAGTTTAACTACAATAGGTAGTAAATTGTGTTACTTTAACCTCCGAATATATTCAATTTTCTAATTTTAGCACTACCATAATCCGTAATAAATTTAACTTCCGAATGTATATTGGCTCTAAAATGAGATTTGCCAAAATCCTTTAATTTTCGAACTTTGGTACTATCATAATCGGTAGTAAATTGTGTTACTTTAACCACCGAATATATTCAATTTTCGAATTTTAGTACTACCATAATCGGAGTAAATTTAACTTTCGAATGTATATTGGCCCCAAAATGAGATTTTTCCAAAATCTTTTAATTTTCGAACTTTGGTACTACCATAATCGGTAGTAAATTGTGTTACTTTAACCTCTGAATATATTCAATTTTCGAATTTTAGTACTACCATAATAGGTAGTAAATTGTGTTACTTTAACCTCTGAATATATTCAATTTTCGAATTTTAGTACTACCATAATCGGTAGTAAATTTAACTTCCGAATGTATATTGGCCCTAAAATGAGATTTTGCCAAAATCCTATAATTTTCGAACTTTGGTACTACCATAATCAGTAGTAAATTGTGTTACTTTAACCTCCAAATATATTCAATTTTCGAATTTATGGTACCACCATAATCGGTAGTAAATTTAGAGCGCGAAATTGGGATATAAAAAGGAATTGGGGATATAAGAAAAGGACAAAAACTGGATCCATATATCAATTCGGGGTCACCCCTTATCTAAGTATTTTTTTAAATCCTAATCTAACCCTCACTAATCAGGTTTAGTGGTTAATAATAATTAGTAAAAATCTTAAGTATTTGTTAAATGATTAGTGTGTATTTGTATTTGGGTGAATGAGATGAGAGTAGAAAGATGGAAAAAAATTTTGAGAGGAACTTTTTTTGAAAGTGGAGGATGATTGTGAAGAGAGAATTCTTTGCTAAGAGGTTGAAAATTTGATTTTTTTTTCTTTGAATCCACCATTGTTGCAGCTGAAAAAGCTTGGTGCCGGCATGGTATTCAACCAAAAAACCATGCCGGCATTTGTTGGAAATTTTCATAAATTGTTTGCCACTATCCGGACGATTTTTTTCTTGTTTTGATCTTCAAAACCTATTTTTTCTGGTTTTAATCAGTCTACTTCCGGCATAGTTATCTGATTTTCGAGCATGCTTAGGAACTACTTCCTAGCATGGTTTTTGCTTAAATTTCTATCTTGGGAACATGATGAAAAGTATCCAGGAAACTTCAATTTTTTTTCACTTGACTACCGGCATTGATAGATTTCTATCGAGCATGCCGGCACCATTTTCCGGCGTGGTTCTTCACCAATTCCGGCATGGTCTTCATCACTTCCGGCGATGTAAAAAAATATTCCGTTTTGAGTTTTTTCTGGTTTTAATCAGTCCACTTCCGGCACAAGTAGTTAATTCTCGAGCATGCCAGCACCGGTTTCCGGCATAGTATGTTGCTTAAATTTCTATGCCGGCACATGATGAAAAGTATCCATGAAACTTCAATTTTTTTTACTTGACTACGGCATTGATAGATTTCTATTGAGCATGCTGCAGGTACTTAGTTGCGGCATTGAATGTTGTTACCAACCATGCCGGCACCGGTTTCGGCATGGTCTTCATCAATTAGGCATGGTCTTCATCACTTGCGGCATGATCTTCATCACTTCCGAATTAAAAAAAAAAAAAAAAATTCGTTTCCAAAGTGAGGAGCCGGAGAGAAGGAGAAGAGAATTTGAAAGAGAGTGGGAGAGTTTAGAATTTGAAAGGGAATGGGGAATATTTGGGTTTCAAAGCTCTAACCACGAAAGTGATTAAAGAAGTGGAGATGGAAATGGGGGATATGATTTTGTTTTTTGATTTTAAGTTTTTTTTTATTTTTATTTTGAGGGAAGGGTATTTTAGTATTTTCATACCCAAAAGTCACCCCTTAGCAGACACCATGGGTTGGGAGAAGTAATCAATATCCCCAAATTCCTTTTTATATCCCCCAATTTCACGTTCTAAATTTACCTAGCTAAATTGGGGCCTATAAGGATTAATTGGGGCCTATCACTACGTGACAAAATAGAGACATTTTGAAGTAAAATGAAAAGCCCCTTAACCAAATATTTTTTTAATGACAAATTTACCCTCTAATTAATTAGTGTTAATTCGGTGATTAGTGGTAAAATATAGTGTTAGATGTGAAATTAACGTGTGTTAATGAATCATCGAACATGAAAAAATTTGAAATTTTGAAATTTTTGAAGAACACCAACTCGAATTGGTATATGTTTTCATTGGTATCAACCAATTATCCAGAATCGGTTTATATGGGCATGAACATAAACCGATTGTGGGTAAATTTTTTCTTTTTTATCTGTGAATTATGTGTTGTTAAACATCAAATAAAATCAAAATTCATTTTATACCCGAGTTAAAAATGAGTATGACTTCATACTCAATCTCAGATCGTTTAAGATGTTATACTCGCTTTCAATTCGCGTATGAAGTTATACTCGCTTTCGATTCGAGTATAAAGTTATACTCATTTTCAAATTGGGTAAAATCATACGGAAATATTTTATTTTTCATTTGTAATCGAAATGAAATCGAGTATGATTTCATACTCATTTTATGATCGAGTATTAACTGAAAAAAATGGGTTAACCAGAATCGGTTTACACGATACATATGTAAAAACCGATTCCTGACATTGCACAACAAGAATTAGTTTATAAGAATGCTCATGTAATCCGATTCTAACAAAAAAAAGATACAGAAAAATTGAGAACAACAATCGGTTTACTCGACACACATATAAAATCCGATTCTAACATTATACATCAACAATCGGTTTTATAAGTGCTAATGTAATCCGATTCTGGTTCAAATTTCTCGAACCAGAAAACATATTAAGGACAATCGGTCTTTGTGGGCATGAACATAAACCGTTTATATTTGCAATCGGATCACATATACATTAACGTTAACCGATTCTGATAAACCAGGAAAAAATTGATTTCAAATTTTCAGCAATTTTATGTTACTAAAACCTAGTTTATAGGATTGGGTTGAGAAGAAGAAAAGAAGAAGAATCAGTTGAAGTGGAGATGGAGATGGAAATGAATTTGATTTTGATTTTAGTTTTTAATTTTATGATTTTAGTTTTATGATTTTGATTTTGATTTTGATTTTGATTTTGATTTTGATTTTGATTTTGATTTTAGTTTTTAAATTTTATGATTTTAGTTTTTAATTTTATGATTAGGATTTGATGGGGACAAATTAGTAGTATTAATATTTGATAGAGGGTAAAATGGTAGTTTCTATAGGCCCCAATTTAGCCAGGTAAATTTAACTTCCTAATGTATATTGGCCCCAAAATGAGATTTTGCCAAAATCCTTTAATTTTCGAACTTTGATACTACCATATTCGGTAGTAAATTGTGTTCATTTTAACTTCCGAATATATATTGACCCCAAAATGATTTTTGCCAAAATCCTTCAATTTTCGAATTTTGGTACTACTATAATCGGTAGTAAATTATGTTCATTATCTACCGATTGTGTTTAATTTTTAGTATAGAAAATTAGAAGCAGTAGCAGGAACATAATCGGTAGATAACAATCAATTTACCTACCCATTATGGTTGATGTTCTTCATTTCTGCAGTAGCAGGAACATTATCGGTAGATAACAATCAATTTACCTACTAATTATGGTTGATATTCTTTAGAAATGAAGAACATCAACCATAATCGGCAGGTAACATAGATTGTTATCTACCGATTATGTTCCTGCTACTGCAAATCTTAGAAAGATTTTCGATCAAATTTTTGATTTCAAGCAATTAAATCCTAATTTTGGATCACAACTACTATCATCTATCCGTTTTTTTTATTTAATTCGATTTTTTTTTTTTGATGTTCTAAGTTTCAACTTTAAGGTTAATGAATTTTGGGTTTTAATTTTAAACAATCAATCATAAAATTGGTTTGATCGACTATCTTTGGTTTCAATCAACATTAAAACGATGAAAAAAAAAATCGATGGATAGAAAAGAGAAGAAGAGGAGGAATGATATGAAGATAAAGGATATAGGTTTAGATTTAGTATAAAGGTAAAGGATAATATAGACAATTTTAATTTTTCACCCCTTATCCCTTTTAATGGATGGAAATAAAAAAGTGGCCCCTAATTCCTTTAGAGTGACCCCTAAATATGCTGGGTTTATTTAGTAGCTCGAACCCACCACCCAACTACAAACATGGTGTAAATTCTCTCTATACATCGCGACAATCGTCACTACAACAAAACATGCTTTAGATAACACACCATATATCACAACTTCCGAAGAACTATTATCTTTTTATGGCTATAATTCAAAAATCACAAATTAAATGGTGTCCGTGATCTTAAATGTAGATTAATCACTTACATTACCAAGTTTGTGATCTTACATTCCAAAATTAGATCACTAATATCCCTTAAATTGTGATCTGAGAGGGAGGACCACAAAAAGTCCAAGTAACTTTTGACCCGGCCTAAGTGACCCTTTGAGTCAAACACTTTAATCGACAAAATTCATTCGATCCCATTAAACTTCATTCTCATTTTTCTTCTTTCTTTCTCTCTCCTCTCATTTTCTCTGCGGAAACTAAAACCTGGATATCGCCATTAAACTTTCGATCCAAATCAAGAAAGATTTCACCCTAAACTTTCGATTTTCTTCTCCAATACGGTGATTCAACGGTTTAACGGTGGTAATTGTGTTTATACTCTCGGATTTGATGGAGAAATCTGATTTTGGAGTTTATTTTGAATGTCGATGGCTAGGGTTTTGAAATTAGATTTACATCGATGGTGAAGTTTCTTCGGTAATTTCTTTAATATATCTCCTAATCCTCTAATTTCATTTCGGTTGCTTAACATAACGATCTGATTAAAATCTAAAGTTTTGATTAAATGTTTAGGTTGGGAGTTTAAGAAATTGTAGTTTCGAGATGGAGGAAGTACCAAAGCTGTTGTATATTCTTGTATTAGAAGAAGTTGAAGAAGAATTAGAAAGAGGGAAAACAACGATAATTGGTTTGATATATAAGGGTTGTGTTTCAGAGTGCTCTACAACTTATGGGTTGCCAAGTTAAACATGCTTCTAAGGTAATTAAAATTTTACTTGCGGATTTATTAATTTTCATCTTTGTTGGTTGTTTGAATTATCGGTTAATTTCTTTTGATTGAAGAAGAAAATTGAATGAATTTCACTAAATTCATTAAATTTAGAATTTTAATTTAGCTTATCGAATGACTAAGTTTACTATTTATTATTCTTTTAACTTGTGATATGTTCTTGTTATGTTGCAGATGGTAAACAAGTACTCAAAATCTAACAAGGATGTATGGCAGGGGAGATATGGTGATATACAATTGAAAGGTAATACGTCTACTTGTTCAGAAAAATTAATCTTGTTTTTGTTCCTTGCGAAGTTTGACATTGTCTCAAGCTTCAGTTATATGCCACTTGAGGAATGTGATTATAGAATTCATAGTTGTGTTAGGTCCGACAAAGAGTCTTAACAAATTACAATTATCTCTGTGTTGATGACGTGAAATGTACCTTTCTACTTTCTAGTTGCCACCAACCATTTTGTGATTTTTTCCTTTTAGTCTTTTATTATGTATTTGTGCACTTACAAATTCTCGGGATGAAGCAGTCAAGTGCTCGACTTCTCAAGCAAAACACCGTTTATTGGTTGGTAATATTCACGAAGCTTGGGGGAGGACAATATAAGGAAGGTTGTGACAGAAGTTTGTCCCAATGTGGAGCTACGAAAGGTTGGTTCGTCAGTTTTGTTCTGTGGTGATTATTATCACCATTTTGAAAGCTTGGGATTCTTTCTTTGTCTTGAATTCATGGTTTTAATTGCTTGTTCTGTCAGGGATCCATACAACTCTAGCCGCAACCATGGCTTTGCTTTTGTTGAGTACTATAAAAATGCTTGTGCTGAGTACTATCTAGGAATGCTTATAAGGTAATTAAAATTATACTCACGGCTTTTGTTAGTTACATACTTCTAATGTTGATTGAATTTCAGTTAATTGCTTTTGATTGAAGAAGAAAGATTGAATGAATTTCTTCGTTTTATATTTTATTCTAACTTCTAAGTGTTTTTTTTCTTTCTTTTCGAATATGTGAAGTTTGAGGTATGTTTAAGAGTGCTAGAGGTCTGGTTCTTAAAATGTGTGCAAGTTAGAGAGTAACACAAACTAAGAGAATTGAGATATATTGATAGTTTTGGAATTCGATACTAGGGCCAGTCTTGTAAAAAGCCTGAGTAATCTGAAATATCCAAAAGTTCCTCTTTTCTGCTTTCGCATCCTGTCTTTATTTTTCATTTTGCCGAAAATTATCTTTGTTGCATTACGGAAAGCATGTCCTTATACTACTTTGTTTTTGCTCAAATTATTGGTCACCTAGCATTATCATGTCGGGCGAGAAAGTGCAACTGCTTCTCTAAATTGTAGTGGTGTGGGGGTTTGTTGATATTCTTGTTGTTTTTGTATTGTATTTCCACTTATTTGTCTCGAGTTCCATTCGTAATTCAACATTCTTATCTTTTTTTTTGTTGGGAGATGGAAATATTTATTAACCTCGTAAATAAGAAGATAATTAAGTTCTACTTGTTGTGACAGAACTGAAGAATAACACTATAAGGTGTGCAATCAAGTCTTATAGGTTGTCAGAGTTGTCAAATACTGAGGTCTATAGCCTTAAGGCTTGCCCTCGTATTGAATTCTCTTCCATTTTTAGTACGGTAAAGTTTTCTGTCTATTTCATCATTTTCCCATATGTTTACTTTATGTGAAAATTTAACTAATCACCTGTTTGATTTGTGGCGATGTCTTGGAATAGGTCGAACCTATTGTTAATGATGTGGGTAATAGAGGCGATGTGGCAGTTACACATTTGGTGCTTCTTTGATTATTTGTTATACTAGAAAAGCATAACATTGTTTCTCAGAAAACATGGGAGTTGCTAAAGGTAATGCATCTCTACATAAGCTTTGTTAGAAGAAATCTTGTTTAGATCCATTAGCTTATTATTACCATTTTGTGTACTTAGTAATAATAAAATCTTGTACTTATTGTACTTATTATGCGATCTTATTAGCTTATTATTACCATTTTGAAAGAAATCTTGTACTTATTGTGCAGTCTTATTAATGATGTAAGTTGTAAATATCGGGACCTAGAGCGGGGTTTTACTGTATAATTGAATTCTGAATTATGAGTATGGTGTGTAAACTTTGTTAATTTCGGTTGTGTTACTTTGAACCAGGCGGTGAAGAAGGAAAACAACTAGGTTGGTGTTGATGGGTGAAAACTACTCCTGCAGAATTTGGTAATTTGGGGTGTGGATGAGGAATGAATCTAAACCTTCAACAAATGCACTGCGCGGTGAGTGCTTGTAGATTCGAGAGATCAATCTGTGCAAGTCCGGCCTAAACCAAGAAATGGCGTTCCAGACTTGTTTCGGTCACAAAGTGAAGGAGATGGGGTTGATCTTAGGGAGGGAAACGAAGAAGGTGTTGAGATTGTGAAGGTGTTGGCTTGCTATGACTTGTGACAGAAGATGGTTGAATATGACGGTATCAACACTTGGTTTCTGTCGACTGAACTTGTGTTGTTCTGTCTCCGTATATTCCTTCTGTTGTTTTTTGGAAAATAGGGCGGAGAACCTATTTATACAAGTCATTGAGCCTCATTCACGTTTCTCGTGGGAAGTGGAGGTAGTGGAATGATGGAGTAGTGGAGTTGTGTGTCGGTAACACACGACCCGGTCTTGCCCACTTTTCTGTTCATCTCTAACCGTCCCCGACTTCCTAACACGTTCTTGAGATGGCGCGTTGCACGCCGCACGCTGTAAACCGCCAGACCATTACCCCCGTATGCATCCCCCGGTTTGTGACATGATTGATGTACGGAATGTGGATCGTGGATCCACGAAAGATAGCATGTAATGCTTTGGCTGAATAACTGCGTTATTCAGAAAGTCGATACTTGTGAAGTACCATGTGTATTTTATGCAGTCTGCATTACGGTGCAATCTGGATGGGTAATGACTCCTCACTAACCAAATAACTCGACCGAGGGTTGTATAACCAAGTCAAAGAGGTCGGACGGATGAGATGATGTTTGAGACACTCATCTGCGACCGTTGGTGAAATTAGGGTTTTTAAAGAGGTGCGCAAGCATCACTCTTCAGCTTGGTCGAAACCAAGCGTGGGAAGGATTTTGTAGAGGACCGACCATACATGCGTGTTGACGGCATGATGGTGTACACGTCCATGTCTTACCATCTCATGAAGATGCAATCTAGGCCACTCAATTTGACCGTCAAAGAGGAGTGGTTGAGATCCGGTTTCGGCAGAAATCCTTGCCGCAAAGGAGTTGAAACCGCATGACATCCCAAGTTTGGGCGTGCGTTCCAAGACGACCCATCTTGGTCGGTCTTGGTCGATCATACCAGCTTGTAGGTGGTAGGCTAGTGTTCACACCTATACCTGATTATCCTATGAAAACGTGATCTAAGCCACTCAAATCATCCGGTGAAGTTGAGCGGTGGAGATCAGTTTAGGATTGGGAGATGTAACCGCGTGAGTTTGGTCGGGCGTTTTGGATTAGCCGGGCATGGCATGCCTTGGCCGACCGCAAGAGGAGGTAGATGGGCCCACGGTGGTCATCTTTGGTATGACCGGCCTTGGTTAATCAATCTGTGACCCTCCATTCGTCTTGGGAGAAGATGGACGCGCGTGATGACTTGAAGCCCTAATTTTGGCTTTCAAAAGCCGCGCGACCATGCTCTTTTGGGCGGACGAATTTGTTGTAACCAACCATGGTTGGCTTTGACCGATGGTCAAGTGTGTGGCGGTCACACGGTGATTGTGTCGACATGCTCCGGGCCCTTTGAGTCTACATCTACACCCTCCATCTATGCCTGCGAAGATGGATGGTTGAGAACCGTTTTACGGCACATGTAATATGCCGCAAACCCTAATTTAGGGTTTCCGTCCATAATGCTTGGTATGGACGGTTTCTTGGCAAGCGAAGGCCAATGGTCGACCATGCGGGGTCGGCCGTGTGTATCCATACCTGCTTGGGGGTGATGGAATTGATCTGTGGTCATCCAATCATGCTTGTGGAGTTGGATGACTGCGATCAGATCATATCTGGCAAGCTAAGGCCGTGGGTATTCCATACCATGCTTAGGGTGATGGAATTGATCTGTAGTCATCCAATCATGCTTAGGGTGATGGAATTGATCTGTGGTCATCCAATCATGCTTGTGGAGTTGGATGACTGCGATCGAATCATATCTGGAGACTGATACAGTCAAGTCCTGGATGCTCGATCGGGCTAGTATAACACACCGAGAGGCTCAATCCGGCTAGTATAACACACCGAGAGGGCTCGGGCTAGTATAACACACAGAGAATTAGCACTGTACGGGTATTTCGTACATGGTTTCATTATAGTGCTTGGAGGTTCGTGTTACTCTGCAAAAGAGTAACACTCGGTCGTCATGCCACACGATAATGATTCATTATAGTGCTTGGAGGTTCGTGTTACTATGTAAGAGTAACACTCGGTCGTCATGCCACCTTTGTAATGAGTCAGAAATACAAGACGATATGAAATTCACGGGAAGGGATTGTTTGCTACATGCTCCATTCTTGGTGAATTAAGTGAGGAGTATCCGTCACTTATAAACGGCTTTATCTTTTACAAGATGTCGATTTTTGTGATTTTTCAGGGTTTTTACAATTTTAACCTTAAACGAAAATCCACCATCAACATTAAGTCCCCGCCTAGCACATAATGGTTACATTATTGTGTGGTAGGCATGAGATGGTGACATGCATACATGAGAAAGACGGGATAAAGGAGTTTACCGGAAGAGTGTTGGCCGACCGCTAGTTTTCCACGCCGTCACGCTTGTATGGAATCCCTGGTGGGGCCGGTTTCTTTCTTTGGGTATTTGAATCAAAAGAGGAAACCAAATAAGGGAGGAATCCTTCTTCTATTGGGATTCTTCTAATTTTTTGTCTATAAAAGAGACAAAACCTCTTTCTTTTCCTCACGAGTTTTTTTTTTTTTTATTATTGTTGAAGCGACTCCGGGTCTTCACTTGCCAGTCGTCGGTTCTTGCCCATTGCCGGCCGGAGAAACCGTGCGCCGTTGCCGGAACTGCTAATGTGCGCCGCCCGAGGTAAGTTCCGCTCCTTCTTTTCTTTTTTTTTTTTTTTTTTTTTTTTAAAGTGAAACCCTAGTTTGTTAGGTAAACACTTTTGTAAGACATGTGCATGCTTAGCTTTTTCGCCATCTAGCTTGAATCCAGTAGACACAATTCCCATGAATAAAGAAAATTATGTTGTGATGTATGCGGATGAATGCGGGCCGCCAGTGTATGCCGGAACGTGGGTCTTATTCACATATGCTTGACTGAAATTTGAAACTTATACCGACTTGAAAGTTATCTGGAGAACTTGAAATCAATCTGGGATGAAACTTGTCTGGGACTAAAATTCGTACAGGTGAAATCGACTGAATTTTTGTGCCGGTTTGAATGGTATTTGGACCGGCCATTGCATGCTCCGCTCGTGAGTTGTGTCTTGCCGTGTGACTACACTTCTCATGTGCTTTCGTACAAGTTCTAACTCCTGTATTTTATCTCATTGCGGTAGAAAGAAGAGAACTCCTATCAACATGTCTTACGAAGATAATCTTTGGTGCTAAGTCGGGAAGTGTTGACAGCTTCAAGGATATGCCGAACATTGATGATGAATTATTCACCTTGCCTTTTTCGAACATTAGGAGACATCCTTCCCATAAGGTAGTCTTGCTTTCCTGTTGAAAAAATGGAAGCCGATCCATTCTCTTCTTCAACACTTGTGATGAGATTTTGTCTCCCGAGAGAAACCAATATCCGCCTTCTCCTATTGACTTCAAAACTTGCCATACTCCACTTTGGGTTCTTACGAAGGATGGATGAGATGTATGTTGAGTAATAAGGGCATTAAGGAAAATTTAACCAAAGCGCAAATTCTCAGTGCGGTCATGGCATCTGTTACCCTCGAAATTAGAAAAGACATCGCGGGTTTGATTACCTTCATTTCTCGGTGGCGTATTTCTACTCACACAGCCATATCTAGGTGGGGAGAAATTACTATTACTACGGGAGAGCGTAGCTGCATTAATGAACACGCGTTCTTTGGAAGTCTTTCTTACGAGCTCTCGATGCGGAACAAAGCAATTATGACGCTATCCTTCGAAAGGTGGAGGAATTCGGCAGATCCAGGGCAAGGAGGAGAAGAAAGATGCAAGATGCTTTTACACCTGGTGGGTGTTGGAGTGGTCCCCTGCGGAGACCGGAGCCGGATGAGCTCGGTGTGATTGCGTTCCTGTCTTTATGGCTATCCGAGAGATGTATTTGATGACGGTTACGGAAAGAAGACTATTAGAAATGACCTTGTCAAGATTGCTATAAGGCGCGAAGGGTGAAGTTCTTCCTCTGGGCTCATTGTTCCTCGGATCACTTTATTCTCATTTGGACGCTTTAGCAATGGATATGCATGTTTCTAACGGGTACAAGAAAGTGGAGTCGCACATTCACTTCGCTTTTCTTCAGGCGCTCTTATGGGAACACTTCAAAAGTTACGCTCCTATTCCCGGAAATTCGCTCAATGACTTGTACGGTGGCTCTAGAATACTTCGATGGAATAAGAAGCGTCCCAGAGCAGCGTGAGACTTGTGGACGTATTTGACAATGTGTCTTCCGTAGATTTTCGTCCATGGGGGCCAGTCCACCATTCCATTGTTGACCCGAGAGACTTTTGCTACCACTTCGGCGGACCGATGTTGTGTTGGGTACCGATGTCGAAACTATGAAGTCTGGGAGAATTTATTTACCTGCGCAGCATTCCCGGGATATGTCCCGTCTCTATTCAATGGAGAATTTTACGTGACCCGTACAATATTGACAGGGCTGCTCGCCAAATGGGATTCGATCAGGGTGTCCCATTTATTCGTTCACCAAGGGTTCCGGAAGAGTCTCTCCCAAGTATTCTTAACGTTAATGTGTTCTTAGACCGGGTGAGCCTTCCCTTCTGGCCTATTGGGAGAAACCCAGTGGTGACCGATAAGTATAAGGAATTTTGGAGTAGACAACTGTTGGTTTTCCAGAAATTTTCGGAGAGTGTTGTGAATGATTCTCGTGGTGAACCATCTTCTGACGTCTTTACGAAGCATTTCCGGTTGAAGCCGCTTCCAGCCAAACGGACCAGAGCTGAGGATTGCAGTCCCCAAGTAGGAGAGAGACCTAAGAGGCAAGCATGTGGTCCGGTAATCCTCAATTCTTCCAATATGCAGGTATTTAAATTTCTTCCCGTCGGTTCTTTCATTTCTCCAGTGTAAATTCTTAAAACGATCCTTGCTTGAAATCAGGGAATTTCGAAAGATAATGCTTTCACAAGGTTGGCACGCATCCAAACGAGAAGGTTGGCGGTCTTGGTCTCCATGCTAAGAAGTCTGGCGGTGCTTGATCTTCATCTTGAGAAGTCCGACGGTCTTGATCTTCATCTTTGAGAAGTCTGGAGAAACTGGCTCCTTTTTCGACCACGACATAGATGATGAAAGCTCGGTGGAACAAGGCGCTTCCCTTAGTGATCTTGTCGACGGGTGTGATGGAAATTAGCACCCAGAGTGAAAGAGGCGGCACTCTTGTGGTTGGGCGTCTCCCCTTGAAATTCGTCTGAGCAGGCTCCGGTTAATATGGCTATTGTGGTGACTCCTTAGAAAAGCCCCACGCACTTTTTGACAGGGTTCCGCGGTTGGTGAATTACCGGTGATGCGGCACAGGGCTTTGTTCGATCCCCTTTTGCTATCCCTTATCCAGGCCATGTGTTGGTTGGTGGATTGACGTCTTTTCAATTTGAAGAGTTGTACACGGCAATATGGGAGAAACACGGACATATTGCTACCACCACAAGCTCAAGAGTCGTCTTGCATTGGTCAACCGCGTCCAAGAAGCTTTAGTTTCCATCCGGGGGATGAGCGTAGCGACTCGTGGAACAGGTTTAAGAGGTGATTGAAGATTGGAGGTGCCATACGGACGTGTTTGCGCGTGATAGCTTCAATGCTCCTTGGTTCTTCAAAGGGTTCTCCGAGATTCGGGAGCTCCGAAACTACATGATGAAGTCCCTTCCGCGGACTGTGTTGCTCGCCGAAGGGAAGAAGAGGTCGAAAGGCATCTCGAAGAGTTGAAGCCAGAAGCGAGTAGTGCTCCAAAGGATGAAGGTCGCTCTCGCCCGGAAGGACGAGTTGTTCTTTGAAGGACTTTTCTTGATTTGTGCCATATACTTGTCTCTTCTTTTTTAGATGTTTCTTCTTTTTGAGTGATAGTGAGGATTTTCTTTCGTAATTTGGCTTAGGTTTTGAATAGGTAATTGAATTGGCTTATTTTGAGATAGTTTTGTGAACAACCTTTTTGAAAGGGATTATGTTAAATGAAATTTGCATCTTGGTCATGAATGATTGCGCATGAAATTGCAAATGTTATGTAAAAGGGAGGTACGAATGGAAACAAACATGGCGTTTGATCACCGAGCCTCTTTTTCCACATGCGGGATGCTAAGTCCCGGTGAATTCTAAACTATCTCTCTTGTAAAGTTGTTGAGTAAAACTTACTTGCTTTTGAAGCCTCACTATATCAAACTGGAGTAGCCTCTCTAAGAAAATCCTCCCAAGCTATCTTCTGAACAGAGCTTCTCTGAACAATGCGCTTCAAAGCGCCGCATTCACTGGTGGGGTGATGAAGGAACCGATGGTAATGACAGTACCTCGGGTCTATTACTTCTTGATCAGTAGGCGGACGCCATACCGGGGGTATCTCCACCTCTTCATTTCGCACCCATGTCTCCAGTAGCTCCAGAATCTTCTTCATTGGGAATGGGAAATGTAAGTACCTTGAGTCCGGCTTTTCTGCGTTAGTGGGCGTTGTAACGTCTCCGCGGCTTTGACGTGGAACAGGAGATGAAGTTGGAAGATTTGTGAGTGCCATCATATCTGCGGATCGCTTGCCTAGGTAGAGGGATGTGGAAGGTGTCGTAATGTCACTGGCTTGAGTGGCCAAGATTGAACGTTCCCATCCTCTGTATTCGAGCATTTCTGATTGATTTCTCCTTCCTCAAGCGTTCCTTCCAGTTGGTTGGAAGGCCGACGCGGATTGGACGAGTCTTCCGTGCTTCAATAAGAGTTTTGAAATACAAATCTTCTAGCGGGGCTCCATAGGCTGCAGTTCCCTTTCTTTATCCCAGTGAGACATTGTAGTATTCGGACAAGTCTTTTCTCCCGTGGAGTTGCCTCGGATCTTCATTGTCGACTGGACCATGATGTTCATCTTTCCTGAGTCTCCTGCGATTACGCGCTCTTTTTGCCTCTCCACCGGTAAAGGTGTGACTCCTGGCTAATGATTCAACATTTCTTATCTTTGCTGAGTAGATGCTCGTCGACCCTTCTTGTAATTGTGCCGCTATATCATTCAAAAGGCGAAATGTCTCGCTCTGCCTCCTGGTGATACCGGCTTGATTTGCCAAGACATCCTCCAGCATTCCAGCTATGCTTCCCATGATATCTGAACCACCTGTGGTCTCCTGGTGAGGATACATCGCGAGATCAAAACCGAAAAATTGAGGATTCAATTTTTTGTAACCGATAGATCAACCTCCCACTGTGGTCGCCAATTGTTGATGGGTGAAAACTACTCCTGCAGAATTTGGTAATTTGGGGTGTGGATGAGGAATGAATCTAAACCTTCAACAAATGCACTGCGCGGTGAGTGCTTGTAGATTCGAGAGATCAATGCGTGCAAGTCCGGCCTAAACCAAGAAATGGCCGTTCCGGACTTGTTTCGGTCACAGTGAAGGAGATGGGGTTGATCTTAGGGAGGAAGCGAAGAAGGTGTTGAGATTGTGAAGGTGTTGGCTTGCTATGACTTGTGACAGAAGATGGTTGAATATGACCAGTATCAACACTTGGTTTCTGTCGACTGAACTTGTGTTGTTCTGTCTCCGTATATTCCTTGTTTTTGGAAAATAGGGCGGAGAACCTATTTATACAAGTCATTGAGCCTCATTCACGTTTCTCGTGGGAAGTGGAGGTAGTGGAATGATGGAGTAGTGGAGTTGTGTGTCGGTAACACACGACCAGTCTTGCTACTTTTCTGTTCATCTCTAACCGTCCCTGACTTCCTAACACGTTCTTGAGATGGCGCGTTGCACGCTGCACGCTGTAAACCGCCAGACCAATACCCCAGTATGCATCCCCCAGTTTGTGACATGATTGATGTCTGGAATGTGGATCGTGGATCCACGAAAGATAGCATGTAATGCTGAACTGAATAACTGCGTTATTCAGAAAGTCGATACTTGTGAAGTACCATGTGTATTTTATGCGGAGTGCATGCATTACGGTGCGGATACAGTGATGGGTAATGACTCCTCACTAACCAAATAACTCCTGACCAGGGTTGTATAACCAAGCTGGTGAGGTCGGACGGACGAGATGATGTTTGAGACACTCATCTGCGACCGTTGGTGAAATTAGGGTTTTTAAAGAGTGCGCAAGCATCACTCTTCAGCTTGGTCGAAACCAAGCGTGGGAAGGATTTTGGAGAGGACCGACCATACATGCGTGTTGACGGCATGATGGTGTACACGTCCATGTCTCACCGTCTCATGAAGATGCAATCTAGGCCACTCAATTTGACCGTCAAGAGGAGTGGTTGAGATCGGTTTGCGGCAAAAATCCCTTGCCGCAAAGGAGTTGGAAACCGCATGACATCCCAATTTTGGGCGTGCGTTCCAAGACGACCCATCTTGGTCGGTCTTGGTCGATCATACCAGCGTGTAGGTGGTAGGCTAGTGTTCACACCTATACGATTATCCTATGAAAACGTGATCTAAGCCACTCAAATCATCCGGTGAAGTTGAGCGGTCGAGATCGGTTTAGGATTTGGGAGATGTAACCGCGTGAGTTTGGTCGGGCGTTTTGGATTAGCCGGGCATGGCATGCCTTGGCCGGCCGCAAGAGGAGGTAGATGGGCCCACCGGTGGTCATGCTGGTATGACCGGCCTTGGTTAATCCAATCTGTGACCCTCCATTCGTACCGGAGAAGATGGACGCGCGTGACTTGAAGCCTAATTTTGGCTTTCAAAGCCGCGCGACCATGCTCTTTTGGGCGGACGAATTTGTTGTAACCAACCATGGTTGGCTTTGACCGATTGGTCAAGTGTGTGGCGGTCACACGGTGATTGTGTCGACATGCTCCGGGCCCTTTGAGTCTACATCTACACCCTCCATCTATGCTGCGAAGATGGATGGTTGAGACCGTTTTGCGGCACATGTAATATGCCGCAAACCCCTAATTTAGGGTTTTAGTCCATAATGCTTGGCATGGACGGTTTCTTGGCAAGCGAAGGCCAATGGTCGACCATGCGGGGTCGGCCGTGTGTATTCCATACCTGCTTGGGGGTGATGGAATTGATGTGGTCATCCAATCATGCTTGTGGAGTTGGATGACTGCGATCAGATCATATCTGGCAAGCTAAGGCCGTGGGTATTCCATACCATGCTTAGGGTGATGGAATTGATCTGTGGTCATCCAATCATGCTTGTGGAGTTGGATGACTGCGATCAGATCATATCTGGAGACTGATACAGTCAAGTCCGGATGCTCAATCGGGCTAGTATAACACACCGAGAGGGGCTCAATCGGGCTAGTATAACACACCGAGAGGGCTCGGGCTAGTATAACACACCGAGAATCAGCCTGTACGGGTATTTCGTACATGGTTTCATTATAGTGCTTGGAGGTTCGTGTTACTCTGTAAGAGTAACACTCAGTCGTCATGCCACACTGATAATGATTCATTATAGTGCTTGGAGGTTCGTGTTACTCTGTAAGAGTAACACTCGGTCGTCATGCCACACTGATAATGAGTACTGGAAATACAAGGCGATATGAAATTCACAGGAAGGGATTGTTTGCTACATGCTCCATTCTTGGTGAATTAAGTGAGGAGTATCCGTCACTTATAAACGGCTTTATCTTTTACAAGATGTCAGTGTGATTTTCGGGTTTTTACAATTTTAACCTTAAACGAAAATCCACCATCAACAGATTGGTTTTCAACAGTTTGCTCACGATACCCATAGGAGAGTATCGGCCCAAGATGTTAATGTAGCAAACTGTCTAAGTAGTAATCCAGTAGTAGCTAACAATTCAGCTGGTACTAAAGATTCTATGGTGAGTTATCTTGGTTCGGCCATGATCTAAATTCACTCTTATTCCGACTCTAATACTGTTTTTAGCATGTAACCCACTAATATGGTGTGTGACATTGCTCATTGTCGAGTGTAAATGTTTGCATCCCCAGATATCCTAATATTCGGAAGCCTCCATGGATTGCTATATGCCAACAAGTTCCAAATTCAGACTAAGACATTTTCTACATTGCTTGAGTTCTTCACATCTACAACACGGGTATGTAATGATATGTTAAATCGGAGAATTCTTATCCATGATAAAGTTCAACAACTCATATGTGCCTAGTCAAGTTAGATTAAGCTCAAAGTGTTGCGCAACCGAAAAATTAGCTGTACATACATTTACTCATTTCGGTGTACTAGAATCTTGTACACGTTGGATTTTCTTTTTCACTCAAACTCTCTAGTTCAACTCTTGGACACTTTTGTTGCATCCCGGGAGAACGATAGGTAACATTGGCTATCCATGAATCTCCGTGATTTACATGTTAATGTTTTCATGGAATTATTGGGATTTAGAGACTTTCGATCTGCTCAAACATCAGTTTGTTATTAACTAGAGTACAAGACTTTCTTCTAGGTAATTATGTCCTCTGCTTAAGCAAGAAAATTATCAATCGGGAACTAAATAATCTTTCCACCTGCATAATTAAATTTAAAGTTCTTACTTATTTTTATCAACTCTATTCTCGATGGGGTCACTTGTGCAAACTTGTTATTGTGGTAACCATGATTATGGTTTTTAAATTGCGAGGATAATGAAGGTTTGCTAGATTACGCAAGTCTTGTGCTTCTCGGATTTTACTTCATTCTCCACTTGGGTGAAGGATGGTAAATCTTGAAATGAGTGAGATAAATTAGAGTTGGAACTCATCTTGTCAGAACACTTTTTGCTTGCTCTTGTTTAGGAATTGGATCGGTGTGTAGCTATTGAGTTAAACAAGTTGACTCGGCAAAAATGTGTAATTTCTCTATTTGTCGCTTTGTTGTATGTTCAATGACATTAATTCCTATTTATCTATATAATTACTGGATTTTGTCTCTACTCAAAATCGAATATGAATCCAGTGCGAAATGGAATATCTTGTTTGTATAGGGTAAATTTGGGTTGAAAACTTAGAGGAAAGATCACAACATTTAAAACCTTGTCTTTTAAAAACCTGTCTTTAGATCTCAACTTTTAAAATTTTATGTTCTTTGCATAGGGTAAGATCACACTTTTCACTGCAGGAGAGTTGATATCTATAGATCACCCTTTAGATTATCTTGGCAAAGATCACAGAGAAAGACCCGATTACTTAGATCACACTTTTTAAGAATGATCCATGTATGTTTTTGTTGTAGTGCGTGTATATTTGACTGCTTCTTCTTGTAATATTAAAGGTACATTACTCACATTCGTTTCCACACAGCGAGTAGTTCTCGTGTAATGTGTGCAGCAATGCTTATGCTACGAATATTCCAAATATAGTATAATACTATAATGACGTAAAATCCAAGAATATAAATTCGAAAGAACAATGACCGTTGAGTGTAGACACCAATAACATGTAGATTGGGACGGCTGTCTTTCTCTTCTTCCCCTCCACGTTCTTCATTTAATCGTTCACGAGATTTCAATATGATAGATTTATGTTTGTCTTAAGCATCAGAAAAAGTAATGGACCAGCCGTATAGTTTTTTTTTCCTGGCATTTGTAGGGGCGACCCCAAAAGAATTAGGGGCGATTTTTTTATTCCCAACCCATATACACCGTTAAAGGATGTCCAAAAAAAGCGGAGAATACGTTAATGCCGTTACATAATCGGAAGCTATTTTGTGTCTGATTATTATAAAGAAATCGGAAGCTTAGTAACGATATTATACTACCGATTAATATCGATTTTGTGCCTAACGCGCATCTGGCTTCTATAACAATCGGTAGGAAAAAGAACCTCACGAGACTACCGATTATAGTAGCTCCTAAATTCCCAAAATTGGTGATTTCGTCAAGGAAGAAATTTGGGGCAACTTTATAATCGGAAGTCATATTAACTACCGATTATTCTAGTTCCCAAATTCGAAAGAAATGACATTTCTGCAAAAACAAAATTTGGGGCAACTGTATAATCGGAAGTCTTATTAACTACCGATTATTCTAGTTCTCAAATTCGAAAAAATTGAGATTTCTGCAAAAACAAAATTTGGGGCAACTGTATAATCGGAAGTAAAAATACTTCATTTGACTACCGATTATACAGTTACCCCAACAAAATAGAGCCGTTGGAACTCTAAACTCTATATAAGGATTGTATCTTTTACTCTCTATGGAACACAAATACCTTTAAACTCTCTCCAACATCATCTTCAACATAATGGCCCAACCATTCATTAATCCTACGGAGTTCACGATTGAAGAAGATTTATCTTTATGTAGGCGCTATGTTCAATTCTATCCGAGACGAGGAGAAGAACGTAGGCAAGGAGGCATAATGAGTATGAGTTATTTGGGAAAATTCACGAAAAATTCTGTGCCGACACCGGTAACCCAAACAACCGTCACTCCGCTGATCTTTTCTGTCGAGTTGGTTCAATAAATGTACACGTCGAAGAATTCGTCCATTTAACTTATCTTGTGAATCAATATCGATTGAGGGGTGAAACCAATGATGAGGTTATAGAACGATCTCTCGGGGAATGGCGGAGATGGAAAAGATCCAGCTTCCGTTATGAAGCTCATTTTAGAATCCTTAGGGCGATGGAAAGATTTAATCCGTTTAGGACTCGTCCAATACGTTCGCGATGCTAATGACAATACCTTGTAATAGAATTGCGGGAGTTCAATGTAAAATTATGATGATGTGTAGGTGATATTGTTATGAATTTCAAAATATTTATGAAAATCGGAAGTTTTAATTGTTGATCTAACTACCGATTATACTCCAACGGCTAGTTCGTTCAAAAGAAACTAGCAGTGCCTCGAAAACCACACACAATAGGTTGATAATACATATTGATAAACCTCCGATTATATTACTCTAATGAAACTGAGAACTCTAATGACAAAACATCCTATAATCGGAAGTATATAACAATATATATTTACCGATTATGGATAATCGGGTGCTTCGTTCAACCATTCCCTACCGATTGTGTGTAATAATTGTACGTAATTTCAGTACAGTCTTGTAAAAGTACGCATCAACGGCCATATTTTCAAAAAAAAAGAGACGTTGGGACTCTCATCTATATAAGCATTTTCCATCGTCTACTCTTGTGAATTCATTCTATATCTCAACTTACAAGCATGGCAACGTTTGACGCAGCTAAAGATTTGGTCATTGTGAAAACATGGTATCGTGAAACAAGACGTGAAGATGTCATAGCAGGAAGGTTAACACCCGAAGTCTTTTGGGCGAGGGTATATAGCCAATGTGTGCGAGAGTATGGAAATCCAAAGCAAAGATCACTCCAACAAGTTCATGATCGTTTCCGACTTGTCCAAAAGGGGTAAATGATTACATAACGATACAAAAGAGGATGTTTAACACTAGCCACTTAAGCTTGTCGATCCAACAATTTGTAAGTATAACGCTCGGTTATTCTTTTTAAATAACACCGGGTGTCTAATCTTTCTTACTAAAACGAAGTTGACATTATTTTATGTTTGTTTATGTAGGACACTCGCAAAAGACAAGTACTTAGTGAAAAAGGGTGAAGAATTCACTTATGATGGAAGTTATGAATTCCTGAAGTCCGTCGCAACAGTATAAATGTTGATTGATGGTTACAATCGGAAGTTATTATTTTATATTGTCTACCGATTCTGGGAAGATTTTCATCTTTTTTGTCAGACTTTGGTGACAATCGGAAGTTTATGCAATATGTTGTCTACCGATTCTGGGAAAATTTACAGTTTATTTTTTGTCATAGTTTGGTGACAATCGGATGTTTATGTAATATGTAATCTACCGATTCTGGGGAAAAAAATTCAGTTGTTTTGTCAGCCTTACAATCGGAAGATAAATTCAAAAAGTTAATAACCGATTATAATATTGATTGAGTCTGTTTACAAAAGCTTGTATAATCAATTGATATATTAAAATATAACTACCGATTATAGCTTTATACTTCACATTATTTTCCTCAAAATTCCAAAAAAAACATGTACAAATAGGGCTTTCCAAAATACATCTTTCAAACATAACGATCATTTATCTTCATCATCCGAGGGAACCAATTCCAGTAGGCCTTCTGGGAAATCCTCCTTCATGACGCGATCCCAATCCAACATGTTGGTCTCATATTGTTTCAACCAATCGTTACAATGATTCTTTGGGAAGTAATCACTCCAACCACCCAACGGAGGTAATGGGAAATCCCTCTTTACTCTTAAACCGATAAAATGCATCTCATTCACAAATGCCATAACAATTCTTCTATCTTTAACCGATCGCAAACCGTCATTGTAGGTGTGAATGTAAAAGAATGTCCATACCTAGGAAGAACAAAGAAATGTACCACGCAATTCAAAACGTCCGCTAAGAGATATCCACATTTAGGCATTGTCATCCAATACTTGGATCCGATTGCCTTCAATCCCTTTCGGCACTTTACACGCGCAACTAAGTCTTTGAACTCTAGTTCTTTGTCGTGCCTATCTCCTTGCTTCTTCATCTCCATATAGAAATCCTTGTCCTTTATTAGTTGCACCGCCATCTTAGTTCTTAAATTTTGCCATTGGGTGACATCTTCGCTCACCGCCTCTCCAAAGTAACCAATTTGTTCCGTAGCGACGTGAAACCCACAATTGCCATCCCCATCAACCTCGTCGGTGGACAAAACAAATGGAACAATGAGTGGAGGGAGTTGTTTCATATACTCTTCTATAATCGTATACCTTGATCGTGTTGGTGTTCCATGAAAATCCCTAGGACAACGAAGAGTACCATACTTCTCTCTTATAGTCACCATTTTCGTTGATTGTGTTTGTTGCGAGTTGCTCATTTGATAAATAACTACGGAGCTAGTTTGGGTCTCCACTAATACAACTTCTTCCACCGCATCGGCTTGGCTTACTTGAGAAGGCTTCGTAGAGACCTTTGGACTCACTTGTTGGGCGGTTGGTCCATTTTGATCTTTTCTTGGACGACCTCTTTTCTTGGGTTGCGGCTCATCTTCAAATTCATCTTCCGAACGCTCATGCCTACACAATATTATTTTATTAGACAAATGCTCCTTTAATTCTTTTCTTTCAATGGTCCTCGACACTTCGGTGTTTGGCCTACCCGCCCCCTTTTGCTTAATAGGTTCATCAACCTCCCTTAAACGAGGGTGAAGAGCTTGCTCCAAATCATGCATCAATATTTGCTTCTTGGCGCCATTTGTTGTAGTATAACGCTTGGCTATTCTTGCACACAATTCCAACTCCATGAACGACGGACCATCGACTACGGGGGTGCTTGGAGTGAAATTTAATTGCTTCCAAAATAGATGAATATCATTGATGTCAATCACATCGACGTACCTACCCATTTTATGACGACATGGGAGACCAATACCTATCATATCCTTGCAAACACAAACCGTATTCTCGTCATTGTAAGCTTTATACAACTTCAATTGTTCCATCATGTGATTTATTGCCCATTTTGAAACTTTATGAACAATGCCCTTTAGAAGCAATCTTTCCCTTTCATGTTCCGTAGGGAATTCATGTACACTAAATTGCATAAAATCCTTAATCTTTACGAGATCACGATTGGTGAATTCATGGATTGCTTCTTGGATCGACACAACTCCATTTTGACTACCTAGAAGTATTTTCTTTAATCGGCCATGAGACCCCTCCGCAATGCTTGTCGCCTCGTTCTTGAAGTTACGATATTCATATGCCCATGCATACACAAACCTCTCCTTAATCGGTAACCATTGTGTTTTACAATACTCAACGGGTTTTGGGTAGTCCTTGCCATATTATTCCTCAAATTTCTTCAAGTTTCTTTCGTAAATTTCCTCGGACATTGACCAAACGATCTTGTCCCATGCTTTTATGAATGCTCTCCAAATTAGTCCATCCTCCTTCCATTTTTCATCAAATAACCTCTTCTCTTCCTCTCGTTCTTCCGCGGTTAATTTACTAATGCGCTCATCCTCTTCCTTCAACCTCTTGGTACCCTTCCTTGGTTTTTTAGCTTGGAAATGGTGATGGCAATTGTGTTTGAGGTTGCATTGAATGTGTCACGTACATTGCAAGTTTCGGGCTTCAGGAAACACTATCGCTATTGCATGCATTAAGGCTTGATTGTTATCCGTTACAATAACCCTTGGAAAATCATCCCCATTGTAAATGGACCTCAACGTCTCCAACATCCAAATGAAACTCACGTTGTTCTCATGATCCATTAAACCCCATGCAATCGTAAACGTGTTTTTGTCCGAAGTGTGACAAACAATGTTCAACAACGGCATGTTATATTTGTTTGTCTTGTAAGTGGCATCTATCAACAAAATTTGATGAAAATACTGAGCCAATTTTATCATTTCGGGATGTGCCAAGAAAATACGTACCACTTTACCCTAATTTTCTCCCGTTCTCAACGTGTAGTCGTGTAACTCAGCTAACCACTGCGATTATTGCATGACCGTTCTACCATCCCATTCCGTCCTTTTGATCGTAGCTAGGGCCGACTTAATTGTAGACAAAGAAGACAAGTTGTCGGGGTCGTCCTCCTTTATTTTACTTAAGATCGCACTCGCCTTTTGGATACGCATAGACCTCACCATCTCCATTTCATGTGGTTTTAACTTCGCAACCATTACATGTCCAATAAGAGTATCCGGATCATCGTGGTTGTGACAACCATTAGCAACTTTAGACATTTTCCAATCTTTACTTTCCTTACCATCGGGCTTATATAAGACAATCTTAAATGGGCATCCAATCTTCTTTGTATGAGTTCGGTATTTCTTTCTCTCCTTCTTCCTTACATACTTATTATTCTTTCCCTCGTGACTCTTCTTATCCCCACCTCGCTCACATATCATTTCAAACCGAATCTTCTTAACGCAACGGTTCTGAACTACCACTCACATCTTCTCTTTTTCCTTGTTCATAAGCCATTCCTTGGCCTCCTTCTTACTTCCAAATATCTAAATGCGCATATAACAAAACAAAAATAATAAGCATAACCATCTAACATACATGGTTGGAAAAAGAAAAGATAATTCATGACCATACCAAATCGTTTGCATAGTGTAGGGAAGTATCAGGCCTCAAATAATAATCGTCATCAACCGCTACAACAGCCTACGCACAACAACAACAAGTTATGCATTAGCAATCGGAAGGAAGTTTAGATAATAAGTAACCGATTGTAACACAATCGGTAATTTAAAACTATACAACATAACAGATTTTAAACAATCGGTAGTCATGTACGAATATAGTCTACCGATTAACGACATACACAAATGAAAAATTCTTCTGTATAAAAAGATTCAATAATCAGAGGGACTATAAATTCATAAACCAACCGATTATTAAATATCAAGATTTACGAATATTTTATTTTTGGAGAAATTCGTATTTGGGGCGACGTTATATAATCGGACGTTTATTTATGTATACAACTTCCGATTGTGAGAAATTGAAGCTTTCAATTTGGGTATTTTTTTCATATTCGGCAGATTAATACATCAAAATATATCCGATTGTGGATAATCGGTAGATATTGTACTAAATTAACTACCGAATATATGTCGTTCATGTCATTCAATGCATGCAGAAATTGAATTTTCACGTTCAAAAACACACACAAACGCACATAACATGGATAACATGGGTATTAGAGTTTGTTAACAACATACCTGTATGTTTGATGCATCGTTAGCTTCGATCTCGGGTGATTCTCCATTTTCTTCCATGAAAGCGTCGTCTAGGGTTTCATCTCCATCAAAGTTTGGATCGTTCAACATATACCCCAAATCGTCATCTCTAAACGGTAGTGAACCTTGAACTTCAACAACTTCACGTCCTTCTTCGTACCCATCCATGTTTCTGGAAGTTGGCAACAATCGGAAGTTGGCAACATATACCCACTTCTTCTTCTTCTCTCACTCAATCGGGAGTTATTTCACAATGAGTCAAAAAAAAATTACAAACACTAATATATAGACCCCAGCCTACCGATTACAAGAGTTTTCTTCCGATTATTTTTTGAAACTACCGATTATTGGTTTGGCTACCGAATATTATAGTTTTTGGCAAAGGTTGAATCCGGGGCCACTTATAATCGGTAGGGTTATAAGTTTTAAACTCTACCGATTATGGTAGATTTCAAAATTCATCACATGAAGGATTTTAGAAAAAACTCATTTTGGGGCAACCTATAATCGGTAGGTTTTGGAACCAATTTGACGTCCGATTATGGCTACATCCAAATCACGAACCACATGGTTATGCCTGGCTTTGTACCCTCTAAACCTATGGATTTTGGCACAGGTTGGATTTGGGGCTTCGTATAATCGGGTGGTAAGAAGTAATAAACTCTACCGATTATGGTAGATTTCAAAATTCATCACATCAAGGATTTTAGAAAAAATTTATTTTGGGGCAACCTATAATCGGTAGGTTGTGGAACCTATTTGGCTTACGATTATGGCTACATCCAAATCACGAACCACATGGTTATGCCTGGCTATGTACACTCAAAACCTATGGAATTTGGCAAGGGTTCGATTTGGGGCTCCTTACAATCGGTAGGTTGTTAAGTTGTATAGACTACCGATTATGGTAGATTTAAAAATTCATCACATGAAGGATTTTAGAAAAAACTCATTTTGGGGCAACCTATAATCGGATGGTTTGGTAATATATTTAACTCCGATTAACGCTGCATCCAAAACACGAACCAAGTGGTTATGGCCGGATGTGTACACTCAAAACCTATGAAATATGGAAAAGGTTGGATCTGGGGCTCGTTATAATCGGTGGGTTATATAATTATATACCCTACCGATTATGGTAGATTTCAAAATTCATGACGTGAAGGATTTTAGAAAAAACTCATTTTGGGGCAACTTATAATCGGTAGCGTATCCACAGCTCAAGCCAAGTGGTTATGGTTGGCTCTACACCCCTCAAAACCTATCGAATTTTGCCAAGGTTGAATATGGGGCTCCTTATAATCGCTAGTCTTACAAGTTGGATAAGCTACCGATTATAAAAGGGATTATTAGCCGAAGTATCTACACAATAATCGGTAGGTATAGTTTCAATTTAACCTACCGATTCACCTTTAACCTACCGATTATGGTGTTGGCTACCGATTATAGAAGGGCATATTGGCCATTTCGAAAAATTGAAGATAAGGGGTAGCTTAGATTTACGTTTGGATGACCTTTTTTATCTTTTAGTGTCGCCCCTAATTCTTTTGGGGTCGCCCCTAAAAATGCCAGGTTTTTTTGTTGGATAAAGAGAAATTTATTGATTATTAGCCAAGTATGTGATCTTTCGCCAGAAGATCACAAATGCCTGGATCAAAGTTATCAGAAGATAAAACTGAAAATGTTTTTTGCCTAACATTTTTTGCAACAGCATCCGCCACTTGATTATCATCGCGGCTTACAAAATTAAACTCACAAAATAAAAAACTAGAGATTAAGTGTTTAATCTCTTTTATTAAGTTTATGTTTTCCCATTGAATGAGTAAGATGTTCCCATTAATGGAATCAATGACCAGCTTAGCATCTGCTTCAATTTGAATGCGTGGATACTTCAGTTCCTTAGCCCAAGAGAGTGCCTCCCTGACTGCCATACATTCTACTGCTTCTGGATTCAATGCTCCATCTCCATTGCTTCCTTTGATGCCAATGCATGAACCTGTGTGATCACGCAATACAATACCAGTGCCAAATAGATTAGAACCTTGTATATATGAGCCATCAACATTAAATTTAACAACACCAGCAGTAGGAGGTTTTCAATTAGAAATGATATTGCTAGTGTTCAATATTGCAGAATGAGAAGGATTAATGCAATGCATGTGAGACTCTATGTGGTAATGGATTTTATGCATAGTAGTGTGAGGGTTTAGATTTACTCCCTGAAATACGACATCGCATCGATCTTTCCATAATATCCAAGAACCAACCATTAAAGTAATGAGCCATCTCTGATCCTGGGAGTTATCCATAGAGGTGAACCAACTAATGATCCATTCAGAAACTGAATCACAATTTTCTCTGACAACATCTATGTTAATATTAATACTTCTCCACACTGCCCTTACATGTCTGCATGCAAAAATAATGTGTTCAATATCTTCCAGACCATATCCACAAATATCACAATGTGTTTCAGCTTCTGGGTTGAACTGAGCTCTTCTACTTTTGGTATTATTAATGCCTCTAATGCATTTCCAGATGAAAATTTTGATACGTTGAGCAACTGGAGTCTTCCACATGCCTTCCAAATACTAGGATTTATACTTACACCATTGACATGAACTTCATTGTTTCCTTGAGTCAATAATTGGTAAGTACTTTTAACTGAAAATTGACCATCTTTTGAGGGCATCCTTACTGCAATTAATAAATAAGGACTGGATTTTTTGAGAAGTAGCTGCATCAAACAATCTGTCAAGCAGGTTTTGATTCCATCGATTAGAATCAGGCATATATAACTCAGAAACATCTTCATAAAACCTGTGTAGATCATTTAATGGAATTGGTGGATGCTACATTCCTGGTATCCACTTGTCCTTCCATATTTTAGTTTTCTTGCCATTATATATCTCCATGAAGTAATTTTGTTTGACAATTTCCATACCTTTAGTAATACCATTCTATGTATAAGAGCAGTTCTTGACTGAAGTATTTTGATGAAGAAGATCACCTTGTTTGAAGTATTTACTTCCAAGCACCTGTGACATTAAACTACTTGAGTCACTACAGATTCTCCAAGCAAGTTTAGTTAGCATTGCTAAATTCAGCTTCTCCAAATATCTAAATGCTAAGCCACCTTGAAACTTGGACTTGCACATACTTGACCATGCTATAGGATTAGAACCTCTATTATTATCGTAACCCCAGAAGAACTTTCTTTCAATAGTGGTGAGATGTTGTATAAGATTGTTAGGAAGCTTGAATGTTCCCATTTGATAAATAGGAACTGAGTTTAGAACATGTTTAATCATAGTGCCTCTCCCTGCCTGTGAAAGTAAAGTACTTGACCAAGAAGAAAATCTAGTCTCAAAATTTTCCTTAATGGATTTAAATGATTCTTGTTTTGAATGACCAAGAATTAATGGTGAACCAAGATACTTTTCCTTTGAGTTCATCACTTTAACTCCCAAAATTTGAGTTAGAGTAGCATCAACTTCTGGCTTAGTCTTCTTGCTATATAGTGAAATGCAGACTTCTCAAAATTGATTGCTTGACCAGATTGAGAACTGAATTTGTGAAGTAAATCCAATAAATTATTAACTAAAGAAATATTTGCTTGAGTAAAGCTCAAGAAATCATCTGCGAAGAGTAGATGATTAATAGCTGGAGAAATAGCAGCCACTTTAATGCCTTTAATGGAATTATCATGAAGAGCATTAGTCAGATACCTGGATAGATATTCCATAGATAGAATGAAAAGATAAGGTGAAAGAGGATCACCTTGTATAATACCTCTGGTGGGGTTGAATTCTTCACAAGGAGAGACATTAAGAAGAACTGATAAAGAAGTTGTACTAATGCATTGATAAATCAAGTCACAGAAGTCATTTAAAAAGCCAAGATATTGAAGTACCTTGATTAAGAAAGATCATTCTAACCTGTCAAATGCTTTTGACATATCAAGTTTCAAAGCAAGTCAACCTGTTTCACCTCTTTTCTTCTTCATAGAATGAATTATTTCTTGAGCAATTACTGTATTATCACTTATAAGTCTGCCAGAAACATAAGATGCCTGGAAAGGGGAAATAATTTTTTCCATGATAGGCTTCATTCTGTTGACAATAACTTTAGAAATAATCTTGTAAGTTGTGTTACAAAGACCAATAGGTCTGAAGTCACTTGCACAGAGAGCTTTCTTCTTCTTAGGAATGAGAGAAATGTATGTTTTGTTGATCTGCTTCAATATATGTTTGGTTTCAAAGAATCTCTGAACCATCTTGCACACATCCTATCCAACAATACTCCATTGGCTCTTGTAGAATCCTGCTTGAAAGCCTTCAGGTCCAGGGGCACTCCAATTTTCCATGCTTTTAAGAGTTCCATGAATTTCATCAAAAGAAGGAATCCTTGTTAAAGCACAATTGTCTTCATCTTTTATAATGGAAGGAAGGAATGACAATGTATAAGCTCTCTAGAAAACAAGGATTAGTAGTAGTGCTAATGGTCTTGAAATGCTGAGTCAGATGAGCTGAGATATCCTCTCTTGTGGACAGCCAAGAGTTATCATAGTCTTGAATAACATCAATATTATTTCTAGTTTTCTTTTTGTTGACTTTGGTGTGGAAATACTTGCTGTTATTATCCATGTCTTTGATGAAGTGCTCTCTTGATTTTTGCTGGTAGAAATCACTCTTGATCTTATGCCATTTGCTTAGTTCTTTGTTGACATTGATTACTTCTTGAGTTATTACAGGATCTGGAGTCTTGGCTTGCATTTCAGATAACTTCATTTGTAGTTTGTCAACTTGTTGATTTATGTCTCCAAAATGCTCTTTATTTCACAAAGACAACATTTTCCTAGTGATGTGAAGTTTGTTGACAAGTCGGTGCAGGAAGAACCATGTATACTGGATTTCCAAGCATTAGCAATCACCACAGAACAAGAAGCATCATTAAGCCAAGTTAAGAAAAATTTGAATGGTTTCCAACAGTTGGAGTTTGTGGTATTAGTAACTAACATGATTGGACTATGGTCATTACCAACTTGGTTGAGATGATAAAGCTTACTATTAGGGAAGTTTAGGGACCAACTAGCATTTCCAAGGACCGTGTCTATTCTAGACTTTTTGGTTCCAGTACCTAGATTGTTGTTGGTCCAAGTGTAGTTCTTGCCCACATAACCTATGTCTTCTAAACCATAATCAGTTATAAGATTATTGACCCAACCATCTGAGGAGGTAGAGGGCTCATTCTCATTATTGGTAATATGGAAATTTAAATCCCCAAGAACTATCCAAGGATTATTAGTTTCATTGCTAATTCTATGAATGAAATTTCATTGATCTTTTTTCCTATAGTAGTTGGACTGACCATACATGCAAGTTAATAAGAACTCAGTTTTACTGAGATCTCCTTGAACCACCACATTAAACATATTATAGGCTTTATCTACTACATCACAAGTAAACCCATTTTTCCAGAGAAGAACTAATCCACCTGAAAGACCAATTGGCTCAATAAAATCACTATTAGGATAATGGTACTGTTTTAAAAGAGGGATACACTTTGTGCTATCAATTTTACTCTCACACAGGAAGATAATATCTGGGTTTTGAGTTCTAATCAGGTCTTTTAGGTGGTTCCTAGTGTCTGGGTTTTTAAAACCATGGACATTTCAAGACAGAATTTTCATAATTCCAATTGAGTTTCTACAGCTATAACTGGAAAAGTGATTTTTTGTGTAATGAACTGCAAAGTGGTACCACATATGAGTACTAAAAGTACAAGCAAATAAAGTACGTGAAATAAAAATGTATTCTAGGTCTTAATTTTATGAAAATTAAAATATATTCTAGCTATAGAAGGCTTCGTACTTCGAGGAAAGATCTATAGTTAATTGGAGATCATATACCTTCTTTGCTAGTAGACGAATTTAATATTTTTATGTTTTTAGAATATAAGTTACGATCATTTTTTTTCACTTAAGCCGGTGGAAGATGGTGAATTACAAAATTTTATCGATATATTTGTAAGCTATACCGGTAGCCTATTTGGTTAGCTGCTTTGTAATATATTTTCGGAAAATGGGTTATTTGTCCAAATATTTAAAACATATTTCAAATGGACGATTAAAAATTAGTAAGGGTGAAATGGACACTAAAAAATACTAGTAAGGATGAAACTGGATGCATCCGGATGTAAATTAAAAATAAGAAAAAAGTATTTGAAAATGGGTAAGATGAAACCGGTTTACATCCTGACTATTTTTACAATTTTGTCCATTTAAACAAATATCAAAATCTAATCGTCCTTTTCACCCACAAATTATGTGGAAATATTATAAATGCCCTATTTCTCATGCGATACATAAATGCCCTTATTGATCAATAATTATACCCTCCACGATCCAAAAGAAAATATTAAATTTCTAATTCCTTAATTATCCTTCTGAATCTAAATACTCTATTTTGTTTCTTATATTGTCGTAAAAACGAAAATACTAATCAGATCCCATCACCACCATCTTCATCGTCGCAACCTCCACTCCAGCACCACCATCACTAATCCCACCACCAGTTCCAGTACCACCTCCACCAAATCCACCACCAGCGCACCACCACCTCTAAACAATCGATTTAAATCGATTTTCAACTTCAAAACTTAAATCCAGTGATGAATCAACCAGAATTTAAATCCTAAAACCTAATCTTGAGCATCAAAATTATTGAATTCATCTCGATATCAATTGGATTTGGCTTGAAGAACCTTAAATCGATGATAACTATGTTGGATCTTAATTATCTCGCATCGATTGGACAGAGACGATGAAATTCGTGATCAATAATAGAATTTTAAACGAATTTAAATTGATTATCGTCTTTCTCTTATGTAAGTTTCTCACAGTGGTGGTCATAATGGAGATGGAAAGAAGCTAAAATGATGAAATTGGAAATGGAGAGGTTGGAATGTTGTTTGCAGTGAGGTTAAAGTAATGAAATTGATGATGGGGATTGTGGTGGTTCCGGTTGTTGTGGTGGCGGCGGTGGAAATGGGTGTGATTGACTGATTTTTGTTGGTAATGGTGAGGTTGGAATGATAGATTGGTGTATTACTACTCTGTCAACTGTTGAAGTTACTGAAACTGATTTGAAATTAAAACAGGTTTGAAAATTTTTGAGTTATGTTTGTTCTTTTGTTGAGGTTGATTTTTTTGGTTACTGATAATTTGTATTTATTGGTGCATCTTCTTTATCATAGCAATGTTTAGTTTGTGATGTCTGCATGACAATTTCCTGACGAGAAAATCACAGGCGATGGGGAAGGGAATGGAAAATAATGGAGATTCAGATATAGATTTTGATGTGGTTGTGTAGTTGTACTCGAATTGGAGATATTCAGAAAGGGATTTTTAATGTTTTTGAAGCTGAATTAGGGTATGAAGGTTTGCTTCTGATGGAATGGTTTGCTGCTGATGAAATGATGGTGTTGTTGGTAACTCATGAGTTGTAAGAAGCTAAAGCTGGGATTTTGTTGGGGTGGTGGTGGTGGATTCTGTTGTAGTAGTGAGGGTGGTGGTGGTGGTGGTGATTACATCATTCGTTTTGTATCAACTCATGTTGTTGATGCCTTTTTCAGCGGATCAACTACCGTTGTCGATCGATTTGCATAACGTGAATATTTGTGTATCAACAATAGAAATTGACCTTAGTTTAGGGAGTCAACAACCAATGTTTGTGTATCAACAATGGAAAAATGGAATCAACAACAAATGTTTGTGTATCAACAATAGAAGTTGACCTTAGTTTAGGGAGTCAACAACCAATGTTTGTGTATCAACAATAGAGAAATGGAATCAACAACCAATATTTGTGTATCAACAATAGAAATTGATCTTAGTGTAAGGAGTCAACAACAAATATTTGTGTATCAACAATAGAAATTGACCTTAGTTTAGGGAGTCAACAACCAATGTTTGTGTATCAACAATAGAAAATTGAAATCAACAACCAAATTTGACAAATATTTTTTGAACTTTTGATTTTTTGGATCAACTTCAGTTGTTGACACCTAATATTGATGGCGGCGGTGGTGGTGGCGGCGGTGGCGGCGGGGAGTGGTGGTGGCGGCGACGGAGTGGTAGTGGCGGCGTAGTGTTGACGGTGGTGCAGTGGTGGCGGTTGCGGTGGCAGAATGGTGGCGGTGGCGGTGCTGTTGGTGGTGGTGGAATAATGGCGGTGAAGTTGATAGAGAAAAAAAATTATATTTTGAAATTAAAAAAAATATTATATAAGTGAGGGTATTAATGTAATCTATTTTTATATGGATAAGATTTTTAAATGATAGGGGTATATTTATTGTTGTATAAGGGTATATTTGTTGGGTGTGAAAACTAAGGGTATTTAATTAATATACCCAAAATTATTGATTTTGATCTTTTTAACCAATTTTGTGATATTATATTTTACGTTGACAAAAAAAATAAAGCTAAGCCGGCTGGAAAAAAAAAAAAAGAGAGTAAATATACAGAGACTAGTAGGCATATGCTTGATGCTCACCATGGATGCTGTACCAATTACAGGCTGTAGGAGATATAGTATGAGAAAAACTAGCAAGCCGCCCATGTTACCTAGCTCCGAGGGAAAAGGTGTGTGTACCGTGTCCACTCGCACCAATTATTACTAGTTTATATACTTGTTTATAGTACACATGTAAGAAAATTATATATTCTAAACAAGGGCTCGCTCGTCCTTAACTCTAGCAAATACTAGATTTTGTTCTTATTGTTTTTCCTTTGTTTATAAACCACGTACTCGTTTTCGTTTTTCATGGGAAACGGTCTCACTATAAAAATAATGGAATTGTTAATTATCAAGACAAGATTGATTAACTGAAGATTCACCTCTAATTTTATAGATTCAGTCGATAACCTCTGATTTTTCACATAGACTATGTGGCTGGAGCTAATATGTCTCGTGGTCTTTGAAGTAGCATAATTCTAAAACTTAATGTACTCATCATATTAGTCAACTACAGCATCGAACATTCAGGATGAACACGTCTGTCATTGCTTATTCAATTAAGGGAAGAATATTATACCATTAGAGTGATCTTCATTTGTAGCTTTGATTAGGATTCGCAATCCACCAGTAACTAATAAAGAACTTCATAATTTGTTGCGAAGTTATTGTTGAAAATCCTAAATCTAGATGTTAATATTGCCAAGGCCTTTGCTGCAAAATGCTTTTACTATGGGTAGATCTTATCATCCTAATTCTAGAGCGAGTAAGAGTAAATACCATAGCTGCGGGAATGAGACAGTACGAAGAAAACTAATAGACGCCCATGTTGCTATTTAGCAGTGACGGATGTGGGGGGTGGCTTAGGTAGGCTACAGCCCCCCCAAAGTTTGGAAAAGCTTGCTTAGGCAAGCCTAATTGTCCAAAAGTTATTGATTAGCCCAGGATAAATTTTCTAATTAGCCCATTAGTACGACATATTCACATGATTTCTTCTGATTTTGATTAATTCTTTTGAAGTATGTCATTTTATGTTTAGGTTAGTACTTAGAAATTGGAGTCAACAATAGAACTTACCCCCACTCCACCACAACCTGATCAATTTAGGTCATGTTGTTTCCAAATATTTACCCAAATTTGGCCCATGTATAAACTACTCCTTTTTTTAGGTCATGGAGTAAAAATTAGCCCAATATCAAAATATATGTTAACATGATGTTTTCTTCCCATCTCCTTTTTTTATTTTTGCAATAACAAAAAATTGATGTTTAAATGTCCTGATGCTAATGATTTGATTTGAAAGCCATACAAATATATAGAAATAACATTTAAAAATTTGGCTGTGACCTTGGCGCAATTTTATATAATAATACTAATTTTAATATACACGTTGTTTGCTCAATTTAAAATATTGTTAAATAGTGTGTAGCGTATTTCTCATTGTAAATAATTTTAAATTATTTAGACTAGTACAATCTTGGTGTCACGAAAAAAAATAGCCCACCCGGGCACAAAATCCTGGATCCGTCGCTGCTATTTAGTAAGAAGACGTACGTACCTGCTACCCCATGCATGCTACAGTATTAATTAGTAACACCAATAATGTTGATTTATGTCTTGTTTATTTGAACTTCTATTGTGTTATTCACGGAGTATGTTCTTCTCATTTATGACTGTTGGCACACTACAGCGGTAGCATTAGCTCTTATTCATCATTTTCAAAAAAAAATATACTCCCTTCGTCTCACTATTAAGTGACTTATTTACTTTTACATTTTATCCCACTATTAAATGACCTATATCAATAAATAAGGAGATATTTCTAAAATTATCCTTTTAATTGATTATAAGAAATATAAGAAATATGCATAATTTGATAGGCATGTTTATATTCGTTACGTGGGTGCTTTAAAATGTTTTTCAATGATATGAAGTTTGCGAACATCCGTGGTGTAGTTTGAGAGATAAATCATTTCAAAATTTCACTAATTATTATCCATAAGGGTATAATTGTAAAATATGCTTAAAAATAGGGAAAAATATCGTTTGATCCTTTTTTAGGTAGGCCCATGTCTGTTTGGTCATTTAGAGCAACTGCAGTGGTGCGACCATAACCAAAGAGCAAAGAGCAAAAAAAAAACCAAAATTTGGGTTTAGTCCGTGTTGTAACGCAGTGGAGGGAGACTAAAATTTGGTCAGGCGCAACTTTGAGTTACGCCCCAATCAGGCGCAATTCCAAATCTCGTCCCATTTTTTTTTTTTTTTAATTATTGTTGGGGCGTAACTTTGAGTTACGCCCCATTGGGCGCAATTCCAAATTGCGCGCCTCTTTTTTTTTTATTGTTGGGCGTAACTTTGAGTTACGCCCCAATCAAAGCCATAATTCTAAATTCGTCCCTTTTTTTTTTTTTAATTAATGCGTAACTTTAAGTTACGCCCCATCAAGCGCAACTTTAATTTACGCCCGACTAAAGACAGGACTAAAGACTAAATATGGTGCAGGTTTTGGTTATAGTCCGGTCTTTGGTCTTTAGTCCGTCTCCACTGCGTCTGCTTTTTACCAAAAAATTTGGTTATACTCTGCGACTGTGGATGCTCTTAGGAAAAAGCCTTTACTGTTTGGTCCATAATTATTTAAAAATATTAAACTGACAAAAGTACCCTTCCGTGTTAATTTTTACTTATTTTCTTGTAGCAGTTCATTCCAGAAATGAAGTCCATATAAAACCTATACAAACCGAGTTCATTCCAAATGAAGTCCATATAAAAACCTAAAAAAAGCAGACTTCATTCCCGTAAATGAAGTCCATATAAAAACCTATACCAAACCAGAGTTCATTCCAGAAATGAAGTCCATATAAAAACCTAAAAAAACAGACTTCATTCCAGAAATGAAGTCCATATAAAAATCTATACAAAACAGACTTCATTCCAGAAATGAAGTCCGTATAAAAACTATGCAAACCAGATTTCATTTCTGGAATGAACTCCATATAAAAACCTAAAATAACAGACTTCATTCCAGAAATGAATTCCATATAAAAACCTATACAAACCAGAGTTCATTCCAGAAATGAAGTCCTTATAAAAACCTAAAAAACAGGCTTCATTCCAGAAATGAAGTCCATATAAAAACCTATACAAACCAGACTTCATTTCTGGAATGAACTCCATATAAAAACATCAGCAGCATCATCTTCATCTTCAACAACAACAGCAGCAGCAAATAACTTCATCAAAATTCATCGTCGTCATTCATCTTCAACAACAACGAAGAACAAAAACGCACGAAAAAACACCCAAATCTTCACCTTCTTCATCGATTTCAACAACATCATATTCATCGTCGTCTTCAACATCATCTTCATCGATTTCATCATCTTCTTCAACATAAACAACAACAACAACATCGTCTTCATCTTCTTCTTTATCAAGACAGCAACAGAAAAAACCCTAAAAACGGAGTTCATCTTCATCTTCAACACAAGCAGCAACAGCAACATGAGATCGTCGTCGTCTTCATCAAGTAGATCGGGTTCGTCATCGTCTTCAACATCAAATCTGATCAAACCATCGAGAAAAAAAGAAGAGAGAAAAGTAGATCTGAAAAAGAAAATAAGATGAGAGAGAAAGTAAATCTGCGAACGAGATATTTTCTAGTCATTTTGGTATATATGTGGTCACCCTAGGACCAAACCATTATTTTCTATGACCAAACAATAATATAAGGGTATTTACTTACCATACAATGAAAATTACATCATCCATGACATCACTCTAGGACCAAACTATAATATATTTTCCCAAATAGGACCAAACAGATACATGGTCTAGTCAACCTTGGACTAGACTCTCTCTAATATATTATTTTTAGGACCATATGGTATTTCCTACCTTAAAAATACTCTTTTTTAAAGCTTGTTTGCGTTTTTAAAATTGTCTGGCTTGGTAGGTCGGCTTAATAGTGGGACGGAGGGAGTATTACGATTATAGCGAGATATGTCCCAACGCGCATTTCTAAGGGAGTAGTATGGAGTCGACATTAACTTGGTTGGCCATGGGCATATACATCAACGGTTTTTCTTTCACTAACCTGTCGTTGTTGCTATGATCCAGATGATGTTATTATGGAAATGTGGCCTATGGGGCATTGTCGTTATCTATCATGACGCCATTTGCATTACACCTTTCCAAATCGCGTCTGGATCCAAATTGTCTACAAGGGTTTGATTTGATTGTCGAAGTTTTTACAGCCCAACGTGATTCACGTCTTAATGCACGAGGCTAGCATGCATGCTTGTTTTTTTTCTTTAACTTCCCCTCTTGTGGATCTTCTTCACTCTATTCTCTGTCATTGGTTCGCTCTTTCCCTTTCGTACCGAGTCGTCACACAGGTAATGTTTTTTCTCGTGATACACGACAGCATTAGAGTGCTTATTCCATATTTCATCTCCGCGCGGATACTGGGAAAGTGGTATTGCATGCAACTTGATCGAACTATTTACCCCAAAAAATACTGTAAATCATGTAAGTACACTTATTTATCTCCATTGCCACGTGTACTAACAGAGTCCACGTGGATGCCATTATTCAAAGAATGACACATAGGGGCATCCCAGTGGCACTCGAATACGTGCCATCCCCAAAGACCAACGGTCGAAAATGAAGGGCATCCGAGATATGTAGTCCGCGTAGCACCAAAGGATGACTTTAACCCATCACGAGGTAAGACATGATCAGCGGTCGGAGGTAGTCCAACCCGGCACGAGACGTGACAAGAGAAGCCGACACCACTCGGCGTGGTTGGACCGCCCCAACCACCGCATTTAATGTAGCTCGGAGAGAACACGTGTCGGACGACCAACGATGGAAACGAGAGTTGATCGCGTGATGAACCGGGATATAGTAGAAGCGCGGGATGATACGAAGTCCGCGGACCACGCCCGCGAGTAATATTCAAGTCCGCGTACCACCGTCAAGAAGATAAGATCTCAACGCTCATTGTCGGTAGGACCCACCAAATTTAGCTATAAATATATGCACCCCCCACCGGGAGGGGATCGAAGAGGGAGGAGAGAGAATAGGGAGAAGTAAGTGAGAGTTTTAGCTCAAGTGATCGATGAGCACAAGATCTTGTGATCATCTTTGAATCGTTTATCTTATAGTAAATCTCCTCGGACCGTGGATGTAGGCCTTATCTTGAACCACGTATATCGATGTCTCTTTTACCTTTTGCAGATAGTTTCATTTACATACCCGTATCTCGGACCTATCTGGATCCCTGTAGGGGATGATAATGAGATCAGTGACAAACTAGAGGGTTTTGGAATCTATGAATTATCATCTACCTATGCATATTATACACTTCTCACACCTCAGTACACGTATTGATTCTTATAAAGATTGTTTGTGATCACGTGGAACCGAAACCCGATTCTCGTGTTCACAAATCAAATGAATTTTTATGGCACAATCAACCGATACAGATGATGCGTAACGCGGCAAATCGGGACAGTTAATGCAACTAAAATCCGGCAACAACAAACCATGATTGTGTTATTATTAGTAATAAATTCTGACAACAACATTTTTAATATAGTACAGTCAGGTGGGGACCGTGGGATCACTGGTCGTGTATCACACCGCGATGTGCCGACAGGTAATTATTTGTCCTTCATCCCCATTTAGCTAATTTTGGTAGTGCCTCGGTGGTGTAAGGATTTGGCGTTTACAAGTCCGTGAAAGTCACATTTAAACTGAAAAGATGAGGGACAAACGCAAACGCCATGGTCGGAAAAAAGGAATTACAAAGAAGAAGAAAAACTACCCCGTTTGAGGAAAATTGATATTTTTATATTTTCACTTTGGCCTATTACGGGATAAAAACGAAAAAATAAAAAATTAAAAGTATCACCTTTTCTAAAACAGAGGGTAATAGTTTATGAAGAGAAGGATTCCTTTGAGCACAACCATTTACCTGGAACATAGATAAGCATATGGATTCAAAAAATAGGGGTCCAAGAAAATACAAAAAAAAAAGATGAAAGCAGATAAAGAAAAAGCACATGCCATATGTTTTTCGCCTTTACTTTTTTAACGCAAAATTTAAATACGGATGTGGACAGGAGTGGACCCACTATTCCTCTCACCCGGTATATTTTTTTGTTTCGGTGAGTTATCATTTTTGTTAAGTTTTAGCTAGTTTCTCGTTCAAATGCTTTACATTTGTCAACTCAACTATCAAATCCCTATAATAGTGATGGAATGGATTTTCGCGTAATGTTTTAATTCTTCCAGGATGAAACAGGAAATATACAAAATTGGTTACATTTTAAAGTAAAACTAGATAAGTGCACGTGTTACGCACCAGGATTATTTTTTTTTCTTTTAATCATTTTTTTGATTAAGTGTGCGCGGGGCTTCGCCTTGCCCTGTAGCTGTGTATTTTTTTGTTTAGGAAATATGTATTTTCATTTATTTTATTTTATTTTTATTTTCACAAAAAAATAAATATGTGAGAAATATGTGAGTTTTTTTCCCCTTTATATTTTATTTTGGAAAAAAGAATCGTAATATGGTAGGTAGTCCGCTTCCGAATTGAATTTGGACTTCCATAGAATTCTAAACACGATAAGTTAAGTTTTACTTTTGAGTTTGTAAATTTTAAACTAATCATACGTTGCCAAGTGTCCTCACCAGAACGCTCGTTCCACAAAACTCAAAAAAGAGCTTGTTTCGGCCAATAGGTAGGGGCGGAGCCATCACATTGCAATGGGGTGCACTTGCACCCCTGCCCAGCTGGCTCCAAAGCCCATTTTAAGCCCAACAAGAAATTTTTTAATACCTAAGCCTAATATTGCATTTTTGCACCCCCTAAAAAAATATTTTCACTCTATAGCAGAATTTTGCACCCCATCCAACATTTCTTGGCTCCGCCCCTGCCAATAGGAAGCGAGGATTTCCTCACAAAAGATTTACCGATAAAAAAATAAATTATCTAGGCTTTAAGTCATTCATTTTTTTTTTTTACTCGGCAAAAGTTATATATTGAAAAAGCTTACGAATAGTAAGCTGAGAAAGGATATAGGCCACAACCCAAAGGGAGAGGAAGAACAGGCTCAACCTCCCCAAACTCAACAGAACCTAAAACTTTTAGAAAAAACCCAAGCAAAGAGACCTACGATACAAAAAGAAAAGAATCCCAGTTAGCAATTACTTGATCTAGAGAGACCCTTGTCAAAGAGTCCAAGTTTTACACCGGAAGAAAGTTTGGGTTTTTATATTTTCTATAAGATTCGTAAAGCTCGCCGTCCGTTGTTGAAAATGATGTCGTTCGGCAATTCCAAATACCCCAACAAATAGGCTGCAAGACTTCACTGCCAAAGACTTTTCCTGTGAAATGACAGTTTTCACTCCCCATCCTTTGATAAGTAAGTCAATGCAATTAGGCATTACCCAATTAAGTTTAGTGCTCGACATAAAATGCTTGCCAAAGCAGAATAAGCAAACTGGCAATGAAATAGAAGATGTGCGGTAGTCTCTCTATCTCGACAACACAAAAGACAACCATTAACCAGAGCTTACCTTTCTATAAAGGACATCCATGGTTGCTAGTTTTTATGATAAACTGCCACAAAAAAGAAGCCAACTTTGTGTGGCCATGCCCTTGTCCAAATGCTTAAGTTTTGATTCCATCAAATGTTCATTTGCATACCGGAATAAGAGGACTTCCTTTGAAAAAATTCCTTTTTTGTCAAGAGACCAAGCTAAAGAATCTTGGTGAGAACCTACCATTAAGTTTTCTAACATCACTAGTAAGGTAGAAACTTCATCAATTTGAACTTGTGTTGGTCTTCCATCCGGTCCAAGGTTCCACGATCCTCCCGTTTAACAATATTTCACACATTTTACATGTACTGTCCGGTTTTTAGAATAAGTGATGGAGTAAATGTGAGGAAGGCTGCATTGAGTGGTTCTTATCCAGGCCCAAGTGTCCTCCCAAAATCGATCGTCTTGCCATCTCCAAGCTTGAGTTTGGTGCATTGCTTGAAGGTTTTAAGATGAGAGTATATATCTTTCCAAACTCCACAAAAGTTCCCGATTTTGGTTTCTTGGTCTCTCTATCCATCATTGTCGTTCCTTATTTTGACACCATCGTATTTCTCCATAACTCAGTTTTCTCCTTGTTAAAACGCCACCACCATTTCGTTAGAAGTGCTCTATTCATACTTTTAACCGACTTGATTCCCAATCCCCCATATTTCGAGAGGAACACGACATTTCTTCCACGACACATAATGATAACCTTTTTAGTTTCGGAGGCGTCCCATAAGAAATTCCTTATAACTTGTTCAATTGCTTTGATAACTTTGGGCGGAGCTATAAAGAGAGAGAGCATGTATATAGGAATACTTGATAATACACTCTTAATAAGAGTCAACTTACCCGCTTTAGATAAAGGAGCGTTTCCATGAAGGAAGCCGACCTTTGATCCTTTCAATGAGTGAGTCCCATTTTTCTTGTCCCCTTGATGAATCACCGAGCGGAAGACCCAAATAAGAAGAAGGTAAAGTCTCGGGGTTACAACCTAACATAGCTGCCATTCTATCCAAGTTTGTTGCTCCCATGACCCCAAAAATGCTACATTTTGCAAAGTTGATACGGAGGCGACAACATCTCAAAACCAAGCAAATAATATCTCGGATGATTCATTTGCTCAATAGAATCGTCAAGAAAACTAGCGTATCGTCTGCGGGTTGTAGGTGAGTGATGTCGACCCCATTGCGACTCATTGCGAACCCTCCCCTATATGACCAAGTTCCTTGCCTGTATGCAACATCGATTCAAAGCCTCCAGAGACTATGAGAAAAGAAAGGGTGATAGAGAATCACCTATTGAGTCAAACCCTTGCCTCGTTGTAAACTTAGTATGAGCACGACCATTTATCGGAAGACGAGATAGGAGTATTCGTGATGCATCCTTGAATCCATTTCCTCCAAAGATCTCCAAATCCCATTTTAGCCAACACTTCATCCACAAAATCCCAAGAAACATGATCAAAAGCCTTCTCGAAATCTATCTTGCATATGGTTCCCGGAATGCCACTCTTCATTCTCGAATCAAGGCATTTGTTGGCTAGAAGGGCGCAGTCGAGAATTTGTCTACCTTTAATAAAGGCCGACTGTTGATGGGAGATAACCATAGGCAGCACCTTTTTCAATCTTTCCGCGGGCAACTTTAAGTCATTCATATTAAGATTATAAGTTTGAACCCACCGGTCCTGAAACAAACACGCTGTAAATCTTTTTGTCGATACATATAAATGATGTCAATATCGTGCATACTTGTGTGGGGCAACAACCTTGGCTTGTGAAACACAAGCGAAAACGAGTGAATGGTGCAAATTTGCAAATAAATGTCATGGCTCTAAGCTAGCGGCCCTCCACGATCCTTGGTTAGATTTTCATCTTTTTTGGTCGACTCTCTTCTTCTATTCGTGTCACCATACAGTGAGTAGTATAAAATCCAAGTATGGTACAATACTTATGATATAAATCCAACCACGAAATTAAATTTGAAAGAACAATGACTTTTCGCAGTATTTCAAATAACATATATGGCTCATGGCTGTCTTCCTCTTCTTCCCTTCCACGTTCTTCTTTTATAATCGTTCACAAGATCGGCTTGAATTATAGGATACGATATTACTGCCATGAGATGTGTGTCGGATTTACGTTTGGCGCATATACCCGTCTTACGAATCTCTTAATTCATATTCTACCTATATTCCCTGAAAAGGTTTTGATACTTGGTACATTCATTTATGTAGTACCACACTGCATGTTGAGAAAGAAAAATAAAATAATTAGTGGGTGAAACTAATAAACTTTATGAATATATATCAACTAAATTAAGGCCGGCACGAAAAAAATAATGTGCACTCACTAACTAATAAACATATGCTTGATTTCTTCCAGTGGATGCTGTACCAGAGGACCAATGACAGACAGGCTGCGGGAGGAGATATTATGAAAAAACTAGAAACCGCCCATGTTACCTCTAGAGAAAGCATATAAAATGACAGAACAAACATTTTCTTTGGTGGGTCTGATAACATTTCTTTTCAAATTCACTATTTCGCTTTCCGGGCGCATAGGATGAAAGATATCAATAAGATTAAGATTAGACAAATGTTATCCCACACGACTTTACGGGATGGCTTCCGCAAAAGCGGCTTCTTTACCGTTGGATAATCAAATCAACGGTTAGATTCACATTCAGAAAAGGACCCACCACTTTCAGGGAAGGACCCACCACTTCCCCTAAAGGGTTCAAGGCTGTTAGATCTGGGTTTTAGCATGATCTAATGGTAAAGAAGCCGCTTGAGTGGGATAGCTTCCCACAAGGTCGTGCGAGAATTCTCTATTACTTCTTGAGACATCATGAATTCTCTATTACTTCCCATAAACCCCTCTTCTCCTTGGGAGTACTTTCTGTGATTAGGGCTAGTTCCCCCTTCCCACGTTTTACCCATCAACACCACACAGTGAGTAGTGCTCGTGAAATGTGTGCAGCAATACTTATGGGATTTAATTCCAGCAGCAATTGTTAATACGATTTAGAGAGAACGGAGTTGTAGACGCTTTGAACCTCAATATCTTTATAAAACAGATGATGACTTGGTTCACGAAGCTAAATCTTGATCCTAGCTTGAGGCGTGCAGACGGAGACAACATGTTCACTTGAATTTCTCAAATTCGGTGCTTAATACCCGGGACTCAATCTTTACGTAATATGTAGTTTTCTTTTTTTCTTTCATTTACCTCTGGTAGAAACTTTGTACATTCTTCTTCTTAATACAACTTCTCTTTATAAGTTTTATTTTTATGAACACTTAATTTAGATCGTTGAACTTCATGATAATCACACAATAATATACTAATAGAGTTATGAGAAATACCTTATAGCGCTAATCCGTGTCTCATTGATGAATTGGTGGTAAACAAGTAATACCTGTGGAGGTCTTGGTTTCTCCTTCTTCACCTATGACGTTATGAATACTAAATTCTCGAACCCACGATATCGATGGCTATTGAGTTCCTTTTATAGGTAGAAGGAGGACCAAGGTTCCTAGGGTTTAGAGTAAGCAATCAATCTCGGCCGTCCATCAAGGAAGAGTTAATAGGAATTAATCCCTAGAATGGTAACAGAAATATTTAGCAATATTCTTAATTAACCAAAGTTATTACATGGGCCCAGGGGATATTTCTATATGTATAGAAATATTCTTACATTCTCCAACCGGTCCATGTGATAACTTATTTAACGATTAATTATAGAAAAACATAAGCGCGCATAATTGGTGAACAAATTTAATGGTTAAACGTAATACCTTAACCAAGCAAATCACGTATGCGAGTCATGGCGGTGGCACATTGTCTTGTTATCAACATGTTCCCTTCCATGTACCACAACACAAGCAACTTACTTAATCGAGGCCTTAAATGAGGATATCATAATGGTCCATTATGTTTTCAAAAGAAAGACAATTTACGTTAACATTCATCCATTCACATAAGTGTATACTAAATATGGATACGAGAAATAAATTCAAGTACATTAGTAAGAGCTCAATTAGTTTTCAAAAATAAGCACATAAATTAGTTGAATTCAATAATCAATTACTCCCACCAGACTAAGATTTTAATCTTTTCTTAAGAGGTCTTAAAAGGTAATTGTTCATTAAGTGCATCTCGAATGCAATTGTGCTTAAGCGGTAAATGAACAACTATTGTTTACGATTTCCTAATTCACGCATATACTCAAGGTTCGTGTGTTTTTTTCATTTTGTATCATATCGTGCTTTAATGCTGCGAAGCTAAGACAGTAAATTTCAGCAATGTAGAGACAAACCTTAAGTCTCTAAGTATCGCAGTCATAAATATTCAAACTCAATTGTGGGACTAGTATTAATGGATTCTTCCTTAATAAATTCATACATCCACAAAAATTGAAGTCCGAAAACCCAATCAACTCTTGTTGGGTTTGCTAACTAATTATAAGACATAAGTTAAAATAGTATCTCAAAATTCTTGATAGCTTTCTTGTAATTTGTTCTTCGATTCTTTAGGCAATTAGTTAACATATTAACAACTTGTTATAAGTTTCATATCGAATTAAGACGTAATGAAGCTTAAATTTATATCTTCTATCCAACATGAAATAAAATCATTAAATATGTTATTATCTCAAAATTCCTTGAATATTCGATATATGCCTTATATGAGAGCTTTAGTAATCCATGTGATATTACTATCACATGGTAAGCTTCATTGATATCCTTTATTTCAAAAAAATAGAGATATGCATAAAGTCAAGATCACTACTCGTAGGTAGTATGTCTTAACATACAAGACCAAGAGTATGAATTTCTCCCACTGATCTTGAGGTATATGCATAAACCTGTAATAATTTCATCCAAAACTTGAAACATTTATGGGAGGCTGCTTAAATTTCATACTTTGATTTTTAAAATTTGTAGACTAAAATTTATCATTAATAAATGCTATTTTCACATTTAATTAATGCAACTCTTAGGTCATACTGAGCTACTAATAATACTATGATAAATTGAATAAGTCTTTCTTTGACACGAGAGAAAAACTTATATATAATCAATGCATCATTTTCGATAAAATCTTTGGAAATAAGTCTTGCTTTATCTTGTTTGAAATTGCTATTTCAAACAGTATTAGGTCAAAAAGACCCACTTTCATACAACTGATTTGTGTCTTTCGAGCAATTAAACAATATCCGAGACTTGACTTTCAACCAATGATTTTTGCTCACATAACATCAATCCATTAATCAAAATTATTACACATAATATTTGTGAACCTAAAACCGAGTCTTTGCCATTCCATATCAAAATGTAATAAATTCTTGTAAGAAAATCACCAAACAACATGAATAACTTTCTTACAATCTCTGTTGAGACCTTCTTAATCTTTGGTTCATGTTGTTATCAAAAATTTCTTTATTGGCGGTAGTTATATTATGGAGTATTGGGTTAGTAATTTGTGGTCTTTCATTATCTAACATTCTGATAATGAGAAGATTCACAATATCGAGAAATCTTAAATAAAGGGATCATTATCATGATTTCTTGAACAAATATATCCACGTACTCCGCTGATTATGCCATCATTAACAAATTTATATTTTCGGTTTCAATAAGTCTCATACTACGGTTAGAACGTTAAAGAATACCATTTGGATCATTTAGGAAAACCAATGAACCAATAATAGTTTCCAATCCAATTTTCATTCTTTGGAATGTAAGTCCTCACCTCCAACTGAACAACCATAACTTAAAGGTGATTTAAACTAGGTTTCCAACCATTCTAGTCCAAAGTGTGTCTTTGAAACTGCTTTACTCGGAAATCTATTTAAATTACACAGTTGTTGAAAGAACATACATTCACTGATATGTGGTCATTATGCATAACTCATCACGTATCTAACCATTTTCATAAAAGTATGATTTTGCCTTTTGTTATACACCATTATTCCAAGGATAAGTTGGCCTTGTGTATTGAGCAACAAATCCAAAATTTTGGAGATACTACATAAAAGATTTAGGATATTATCCTGTTTTGTCATACCTTTCACAATATTCACCACCTTTATCAGACTTTATGATTTTCGCTTTCTCTATAATTGCCTCTCAATTTCAATAATGAATGTTCAAGAAAACGTTGAGATTCGTAATGCAATTGATAGATGTACACTGTAACGCGAAAAATCATCAGGTGATAAACAATTTTATCTTCCAAAAAATGGACCATTAAAAGTCTACAAAATAATCATAATCAACAATTAATAAGAACAAAAGCTGAATTTATAATATAGATAAATGACAATTAAGCTTACAATAGTTTCATACCTTCAATAAGATTCTCCTGTGGGTAAAACCTTATCAAGGAACAATGTGAGACATGAAAAACGTCAGTACATATTTAACCTTCTCATACACACAACATTATGTTTGTTTAATACCACAACTAGAATCACCTGTGGGAGAATCTCGTCCTGTCATGTATTAACAAACTCAAATAATTTTAATGTTCAACCTAATACATCGGAATAATAGTCACCTGTGGGTAGCTATTATTTTACATGTAGATGAAACATTTAGATAAACTTAATGCTTGTTTAAATGTGTGAACCAAAACTACTTGTGAGCAACATTGTTCTAATCGTTAAGTCAAACTAAAAGGACTCAAAGTATACAATACTTACAAGATAAGAGTTTAGTATCACTGTGGTGATAACTAAACAATCCAACATATATGTACAATTCAAATATCACACTAGCTTGTCTTGTGACATTGCATGGTCCTAATCAATGATATGAACATACTTGATCTAATCATAAATTCGATTATAAACAATTGTGAGTAGCCCTAAAACATTAATCACAAACATTTATTCAAAAGCATGTCATATAAAATTATAAAAACATCAACACCCCTTAATTGAAAAATATCCAAACATGGCGAATCTTTCTTAATCGAAATCGAGCATTAAGCAAGTATATAAGTATGTTTCAAAAATATGGAATAATCTATCTAAAAATAAAACCTCAATTCTTTATAGAAGATGCAATAAGTTTTGGATAAAAGAACATAATAAGATGTTCATGAAAATCTGAAAAATCCATAATGGGTTACTCAACTCGATAATGAGTTAATTTAAGTAAATTTTGTTTTATGCTTTTTTTTTTTAAATAAATTGTGGCATTTACTTATTCATGATCATTACTTTTGTCTAGTAAATGCAGTTAAAATTTGCACTCAAATTGAAAAATGAAAAAAAAATAATGTATGATATTTCGATAAGTGATTCAGATCCATAATGTATGATCAAAGATCATATCCTTCAGTGTTCTAGTGTTCTCTTAAACATGTGAACTCGAATCACCTGTGGGTAATTGTAGTCTTAATATATTTAAGAAAAACAATATTATAAGCACTTGACAATAATGGCCGAAAAAAATTATATTTGAAATCACTGTGGTGATCGTCAAACAATCTTAACAACAATGCCATTATTAATATTATAATATTTCGATAATCGATAAACCTAACCTTTACGATTTGGCGAATTCGTGCTTACAATAATATTATGATTATTGCTAAGATAAAAAATACTCTAGTATCACGGTGGTGATAGCTAAAGAATCTCGACATAATGATCTTAAGGACAATAATCTCGTTCAATAAAACAAAAAATAACGTTGGGAGAAAAATCATATCATAATGCACATACACATAAACCATATCATAATACACACTCAAATCTAATAGTGTGAAAAATGGTTTCATTAAAAAATCATTCGATAAAAATCAGCTTAAATTGTGCATTAATGTTATCGATAAAGCGGAAACATATTAGTTGGATCGCATTTCTTTAGATAAAAAACACTATATAAGTTCTTAACAATGTTATAGAAATTATAGACCAATCCCATTTATTATTTGGTTCCATAAAAATTATGAACTTAAGGTTAGATTAAGTTTGAACCAAGAAAACTCTTGATGACGGCAAAATGACATATAACTGGCCAAAATAAAACTAAACAAGTAAAACGGACAATCTAAGCCAAGGGCCAAAATCTTTAAGCACACTAGCAAAAATTGTTTCATGAGCCCATTTTCTTAAACCAGTAAAGCATGCCTTCCATTATGGCACTAGCCAATAGTGCATGCCTTTCATTATGGCAGTAATACATGCCTTTCATTATGGCACAACGGACGGGACGTCATTTTCTTAAGCAAACAGTGAATCAATGGAGTATTTGCTATGACCCTACACCTATTAATCGTTATGACTCTCGGTCAATAAAAGAGCAGTCAATGTAGAAATTAAGACTGAACAGCTGCGTCAACATTTAGAGTTAACTCGGTAGGTGATAAATGGACTGAGTTGACTCGGTCATCTTTTCAAAACAAAAATTACGCAATATGGACCATCATTTATTTGTATCTTTTCATAAGGGCAACTTAAATTTTTTTTTTTTAATAACTTATGGTTACAACTCATCAACTCATCATTACCACAGGCCCATTTTTATTAGAAACGTGGGATACGTAAGCACTCACAAGCCCAAGATAAATTAAAACCATTCCATATTATTTCACCCACTAACGTTTAACGGATAATCTCTTCGGATCCTCATTAATTCTTTAAGCTAAACCTAATATATACCATAACATCATCATCTTCATCGTAATCTCAGAGGTTAACTCAAAAAAATAAAACCCTTTCATGCAGTGATTTGAGGTGATGTCAACAACCCATACAAGACATCATAACAATTATCTCCCACTGCTTTAATTTTTTTTTTTTTTTTTTTTTTTTTTTTTTTTTTTTAAACGTAATCGACAAAATTGAGAATAGTTGTCACCCATCATAATAATTATATATGCTATCCGTAATGCATAATATGGCCGCAGACGAAAAACGCACGCACAATTATCGCATATAATCAACGGACGATCATGAGTTCTAAACACTAGCTCTAGATGCCAACTATAAGTTTTATTTTTATGGACACTTAATTTAGATCGTTGAACTTCATGATAATTACACAATAATATACTAATAGAGTTATGAGAAATATCTTATAGCGCTAATCCGTAATCTGTCATTGATGAATTGGTGGTAACCGTAATACCTTGTGGAGGTCTTGGTCTCTCCTTCTTCACCTATGACGTTATGAATACTAAATTCTCGAACCCAATATCGATGGCTATTGAGTTCCTTTTATAGGTAGAAGGAGGACCAAGGTTCCTAAGGTTTAGAGTAAGCAATCAATCTCGACCGTCCATCAAGGAAGAGTTAATAGGAATTAATCCCCTAGAATGGTAACCGAAATATTTAGCAATATTCTTAATTAACCAAAGTTATTACATGGGCCCACAGGATATTTCTATATGTATAGAAATATTCTTACACTCTTTTGATAAAAAATAAAATAAAAAATAAAAATAATATGTGTGCAGCAATACTAAGAATATTCCAAATATGGTATAATACCAACGACTAAGAATATTCCAAATATGGTATAATACTAAGTACTAACGATATAAAATCCAAAAACATAAATGCGAAAGATCACAGAGACTTTTGCCACCAATAATATGTAGATTGGGATGGCTGTCTTTCTCTTCTTCCCCTCCACGTTCTTCTTTTAATCGTTCACGAGATTTCAATACGATACAATATTAATGGCATCATGATCAGGCCACGTTTATGCGGTTTATGTTTGTCTTAAACGTCAGTAATATACTAATATAATGTCACCAATAATGTACCAACCCGTCTTCGGAACCTCTTAAAATATATTCTAGCTAAATTCCTAGAGGAGGTTTCATACCACGTACTCGTTTTCGTTTTGCATGGGAAATGGCCGCACTATAAAATAATGGAATTGTTAATTATCAAGATTGATTAACTAAAGATTCACCACTAATTATATAGATTCGGTCATCATCGCTGATTTTCTCATAGACACATGGCTGGAGCTGATACATCTCGTGGTCCTGAAGTAGCATTTTGCTCCAACTTCATTTCTCAACTGCGTACAAAGCTTCCAACGTGAAGAATATTTTTCGATTAGAGTATTCCGCCCATGTAACTTTGATTAGGGTCCGTAATCCACCGGTAACTAATAAAGAACTTCATAATTTGTTGCGATCGATGTTATGGTTGGAAATCATAAATCTGATGATAATGTTGCCAAGGCCTTGGCTGCAAATGCTTTTACTATGGGTAGATCTTATTATCCTAATTCTAGAGCGAGAAAGAGTAAATACCACAGCTGTGGGAATGAGACAGTACGAAGAAAACTAATAGCCGCCCATGACCCAATTTAGTAAGAGACGTACGTACGTGCTACCCCATGCATGCTATTAATTGTAACACCAATAATGTTGATTTATGTTTATTCATTAGATATTTTATTTGCGGAAAATGGGTCATTTGTCCAAAAAAATTAAAACACGGTTCAAATGGACGAGTAAAAAATTTTATGGGTGAAATGAACAAAAAAAAAATAGCAAGGATGAAACTGGATTCATCCTGGCTTAAACTTAAAAAATAGCAAGGATGAAGCTGGATGCATCTGTGTAAAATAAAAATAAGAAAAAATATTTGAAAATGGATGGATGAAGCTGGTTACATCACGCTATTTTAAATTTTTGTCCATTTAAGCAGATATCTAAATCATTGTCCTTTTCACCCGGAAAATTTTGATTTTGGTCTTTTTAACCAATTTTGTGTTTTATTTGAACTTCTGTTGCGTTATTCACGGCCTAGTCAACAATTTGGGGTACGGGTAGTAGTACGGGAATTATACGGATTCAGATAGATCGGATTCGGTCAAAAATCCGATCAACAATTCGTTGTTGGACAATAGTTTGGAACGGCATACGTACGTGCATATTCGTTTTATAAATGTGAGTTCGGCACTTAAAATTCTAAGTAACATATATGATAAATTGATAAGTATTATGACCTTATTACGAGACTAATTTGATTTGTATATGATTTATAAGATGGAAAAAAACATTTTAGCGTGATTATTTAACAAGAAGTAAACAATTTAATCGCATAAATGTATTATAAAAATTATAGACTTTTAAACAAAAATCAACACATAAAACACTGGTTAAACAACTACCAATAGAAAAATTTAATTGAATAATTGTATTTAAATATAAAGTATATACAAAATCAAACAAAAACTAATCAACAAAACTCTGGTGAGAGAGTTACCTATGGGAGTTCTAGTTCGGAAATATCATTCGGATACGGTCAGTTCGGATACGTTCGTGAATCATTCGTGAGGTCCATATAATCCGGGAACTAGGTTCGGAGTTCAAATAGTTCGGAAATATCATTCGGATTCGGTCAGTTCGGATACGTTCGCGAATCATTCTTGAATGATTCGGAGAATTTCTAACTAGGATTCGCTGTATATAGGAATCAAAAACCACCTTTACAATTTTATGACTGTTGGCATTAGATCTTTCTAATAAAAAAATATTATTATTATTATATGATTATAGCAAGATCTGTCCCAACGCGCATTCTAAGAGAGTAGTATGGAGTCGACATTAACTATGGTTGGCCATGGGCATATACATTAACGGTTTTTCTTTCACTAACCTGTCGTTGTTGCTATGATTGAGATGATGTTATGGAAATGTGGCCTATGGGGCACTGTCGCCATCCATCATGACGCCATTTGCATTACACCTTTCCAAATCGTTTGGATCCAAATTGTCGAAAATAAAGAGGATATCGCAAGCATTCCTTAGATTAAATCAAGGTTTGATTTGATTGTCGAAGTTTTTACTGCCCAACGTGATTCACGTCTTAATGCACGAGGCTAGCATGCATGCTTGTTTTTTTCTTTAACCTCTCCTCTTGTGGCTCTTCTTCGCTCTATTCTCCGTCATTCGTTCGCTCTTTCCCTTCATCAACCGGGTCGTCACGCGGGTAATGTTTTTCTCGTTATGCACGACAGCATTAGAGTGCTTAATGCTGACTGAAAGTGGTATTACATGTAATTTGACCGAACTATTTACCGCTAAAACATACTGCAAATCAAATGAATTTTACGGCAGAATCGAACGATACATACGTAACGCGGCAAATCGTGACAGTTAATGCAACTAATATCCGGCAACAACAAACCATGATTGTGTTATTATTAGTAAATAAATTCTGACAACAACATTTTAATATAGTACAGTCACGTGGGGACCGTGGGATCACTGGTCGTGTATCACACCGCTAGTGCGGACAGTTAATTATTTGTGCTGCATCCCCACATAGCTAATTTTGGTGGTGGCGGGAATACACGTTTACGTGTCCGTGAAAGTCACTTTCAAATTAAAATGATGAGGGACAAACGCCATGGCCGGAAAAAGAATTAAAAAAAAGTGTATGAACTATGGAGGGAAGAATTTGTTTACGCGCAACCATTTGCGTGGAACAGTTATAAGTATATGGATTCGAAAAAACAGGAGCTGAGAAAGAAAATACAAAAAAAGGGCGAAAACAAAGTACTTTTATTAGGTTGAAACCTTTATGCATTCTCCACTATCTCACATTTTGAGGCAGCTATTGTGAGTAAAAATTAAAGGTTTACTATTTGCCACCCACGTTTTTCCTATTTGCCACCCCTATCAAAATATCAAAAATAATTTTACTTTTCAATTCTACTTTTCCTATTAACCACCTATTAAAGTCAAACTAAATTTGACTACAATTACTACCACTCTTATATTTCTTCTTCTTCCTTAATCCCTTTTCCCGTTGAAACACCATTAAAAAAAATTAGTAATCCTAGGTTAGAGATCCGTTTAATTATGATGCACCAAGAATTTATAATTCCCTTTGCAAATTTTTTTAATGGATAATCTATAATCCGTTCATAAATTATGGTCTGTAATACAAAACCCGAATTTAGGGAGCTAAATCTAAGCATCAATCAAATTTTTAATCAAGAGAAGCAAGCAAAAATTTCTAGTTTGCATCCGATGATTACTTATGCCCAAGACAAATAAATCAAAGGAGCAATATGAAATATTATGAGTACAAGTGGGAGCACAACTCTCCATTCACGAAGTAGGATTGCAATTTGTTTTCAAGCTAGTAATGTTGTGGAACGTCAATAATGGAGTTAATTTTATGTTACACAGCTAAAACTCCATAGAAGAAAGAGATGAATACAAGAGGATGTGCTGACTTAGTGAGGGTCTTTTTTGTTTTATTTTTTCTTTTTGCGAAGAAAATTTAATGAGGCAAAAGATGGATCAAGGAGGTCGACATGCGGAGATGGAGAAAAATCATGATCGGGAACTTAGGTTTTTTTATTTGTTTGTTTAGTTGGTGAGGTGGCTTAACTGTTGGGTGGAAAGAAAAAAAACCAAGAGGTGGTATTTAGGATATTCTAAAAATTGTATGGGTGGTGAATAGGAAAAGTGGGGGTGGTAATTTATGTAGGTGGCAAATAGGAAGAACGTGGGTGGCAAATAGGTGAAACCAAATTAAATGATAACAAATCTGAAGGTAATTTTTTTAGAATATGTTCCTCTTGCAAAGGTCGACATACCTACAGAAAATGAGCGCATTCCGAAATATATAACACCATCGTCTATCTCGATCTTAATTTCAATGGTTACAAATTCGTTGATTTACAACGGTTCATTTTCAAAGTAGTAGATGGTGATGTTATATGTTCGGAATACGCTCATTTGCACGTAAGAACATCTGATTTTGTCGGAGGAACATATCCCCCGAAATATTATCTTCAAATTCGTAATATTTTGGTTTTTATTCACAAAAATAACGTCCAATGTGTGAGATGGTATGAGAACAAAAGTGTGAGGAGATTCTTCCTCAAGTTTAAATTCATGTATATTAATTTTTTTTTTTTTGATACAAAAAGAATTCAATTGATTAAGGAGGCGGAATAGTTTTGGTCTCATTGAGACCATGATTTCAACGAAAAATTATTAAGACAAACAAGTGAAGATGCAGACACTCTCTTACATTCTTGGCAACATCATCTCCCACTTGATTATCATCTCGACTTATATAAGAAAAACGACAAAAACTGAAACTCGAACTTAAGTTTTTAATCTCTTTCAAGATAATTTTGTCCTCCCACTGAATCAACAAGTTATTGGTGATAGAGTTGGATAACTAGTGTAGCATCGGCTTCAATATGAATTCTTGTCGATTTGCATATCTCTAGCCTATAAATTCATATATATTCAGAAAATACAAAATAACCATCACCTAATTATACAAGGTTTATCAAATTAAATGATTTAAATGTAAAAAACAATTTGGTTAAGCAATTTTGGACCATGATATAATCGAGCTCGATGAGTTGCCTCTCTTTCTTTTTTAGAGATGTTTGTTTCTAGGATCCTTCCAACATATTCTTAGGGATATTATTTAAGTTTTTGTTAGTTTGTTGCTGATATATATAACATTGAGTTGAGGTACTCGGTTTTACATTTGTCAACTCAACTATCTAATCCTTTGAATAGTGATGGAATGGATTTTCACATAATGTTTAATTATATATGGATGAAACAAGAAATATACAAAACTGATTACATCACTTATATAAAAATAGTGGTAGACCTCTATTTAATAGAACATCTAATGCAGTAGCTGATAAATAAGCCAAAGAAGCGAAACTATTTTGAATTGAGACAAGGTCTCCCCTTCCTCCTCGCTCCTTATTTCCTACTCCCTCCATCCCAAATTAGATGAGCTAGTTGGTTTTAAATTTTGTCCCAAAATAGATGAGCTATTTCACTAATCAAGGGGTATTTCTAAAACTACACTTTTAATTGATTATTGCTACTATAAGAAATATATAAAATTTGATAGCCATGTTTATATTCGTTGCGTAGATGTTTTAAAATGCTTTTTAACGATATATAAAGTTTACGAAAAATCGTGGTATAGTTTAAGAGATAAATAAAGTTTACTGGTCATTACTAGCCATTCAGTTAGTGCTAAACCATATTTCAAGCTGGAGAAAAGTTGGATAGAACATAAGGATTTTGTGAATAATATAGAGATTTGGTGGAACTTCATGGTCTATAGTGGCGGTGCAAGCACGATTTTCTTTCTCAAGCTTCAAAATCTTAAACATTTTATCAAGAATTGGGGTTTACAAGTTTTGGAGCTGTTAGTGGAGAAAAACACTCTCACTGAGAAGATTGGTGAACTTAATTTATTGGAAGAGGCGGGTGCACTTCAAACCCCGATCGGTTTGAAGTTTGTGAGGCCCGAAGTGTAAGATCAAACTGAAAGCTATTGAGAATGAGGAAACTAGGAAATGGCAACTCATAGCTAAGCATAATGGTTTTAGATGGGGAAATGCAAATATAGGTTATTTTCACAGAATTGCAAGTGCAAGGAAGAAAAGGAACACCATTGCTAAACTACAAATTGATGGAGTTGATTCTTTTGATCAGAGTGCAATTAAAGAAGAAATAAGGAACTATTACATAAACCTTTTCACTGATCAAAACAACATTTATTCTTCTTTTGATTCTCTGTATTTTCCTAAAGTGGATGAAGAAAAAAGAGACTGGATGGAAAAAGCTTTGCGAAGATGAGGTTTGGAGTGTTATTAAGCATATGGGAGCTAATAAGTTCCCAGGGCCAGATGGTTTCTCAGCTGAATTCTACAAATCTTGTTGGAGCATTGTCAAAGAAGATTTTCTGAGAATGATGGAGGACTTCTTCAGGTATGGCTCTTTGGATTGGAGATTAAACTGTTCTTTTATCACTCTTATCCCAAAAAAAGAGGATTCTTGCACTCCTATAGACTTCAGGCCTTTGAGTTTTAATAGGCACTGCTTACAAAATCATATCCAAGGTACTTGCTGAAAGATTGAAGAATGTTATGCCCATGCTCATATCTGACTTTCAGGGTGCATTCATCAGTGATAGACAAATTCTATATGGATTTTTAATTGCTAATGAATGTGTGGATAGTAGGTTGAAATCCAAAAATCCTGATATTCTCTGCAAGATAGATATGGAAAAAGCTTTTTACAAAATAAATTGGCAGGATTTATTTTGTATCCTCCATAAGCATGGTTTTGGAGAAAAATGGATTAGGTGGATAAAGTGGTGTGTCTCTTCTACTCATCTTTCTGTTTTAGTAAATGGTGGATCAACAGAAAAATTCAAGCCAACAAAAGGCCTTAGACAAGGTGATTCTCTTTCACCTTATCTTTTCTTGATGGTTGTTGAAATTTTGTCTAAGTTACTAAATGATGTTGTGGCAAGAGGACAAATTCATGGATTTCAAGTGGTTGAAGCTGGAACTATGATTGCACATCTTCAGTTTGCTGATGACACTATTATTTCTCAATGCAAATTCTGATGAGGTAACAAGATTATTTACCATTCTCTCTATCTTTGAAGCTTTAACCGGTATGAAGTTGAATCTTGATAAAAGTACTATGGTGAGTGTTGGAGCTGATGAGGTTATTGAGACATTAGCTAAGGAGTTAGGTTGTAAAACTGAAGTGCTACCTATTAAATACCTTGGCTTGCCTATTGGTGCTGGATTAAGAAGTATAGCTATTTGGGATTCTGTGCTTGAGAAAATGGAAGCAAAGTTAGGTACTTGGAAGAGGAATTATTTGAACAAGGCAGGAAGATTAGTTCTAATTAAACATTGTCTTTCAATCTTTCCTCTTTATTATCTCTCTCTTTTTCATCTTCCTGTATGTGTAGAAAACAAAATGGTGGCTTTGATGAGGAACTTTTTGTGGGGTTCTACTCCTGAAAAGAAGAAGATGTCTTGGGTGGCTTGGACTAGAATCTGTCTTCCTAAAAGTTGTGGTGGTTTAGGTGTTAAAAACTTATGAACTACTAATAAGGCTTTACTAGTGAAGTGGGTTTGGATATATTCAAGGAAGAAAAATGATCTTTGGAGGAAGATAGTGCAGCAAAAGATGAAAGTTTCAGAAGATAGTGTGATGCCCGGTGATAATTCGACTCAAGGAAGAAGTTTGTGGAGGAATGTAACTAGAATGGTTCAGAAATCCAAAATCTTACGAGCTACACTCTAAAGAACGGTAGGGGAATAAGATTTTGGCATGATAAATGGGTGACAAGGGGTTGTCTGAAGGATTTGTTTCCCAACATATTTAAAGCTTGTATGAACAATCAAATCTCTGTGGCTGATATGATACAAGATGGTAGATGGTTGGCCGGTTGTCAATCCGTCAAATATAATTTCACTTTCTCAATCAACTAGATATAAATATAGTACGCGATAAGAAAGAGTTCGTATCCACAGAGAGGCTTTCGTTGTTATAAAATTTCAGTTTCTAAGTAACCACGGGGTATGTTTGTTGTATCTAAGCAAATAAAAATAATTGAAAGCAAAGTAAATAATTTGAGAAATCAATAAGGAGAAGATATTGGTCACGGGATAGTATCATTCACAAACATGTATTATCATCAATGATTAGAATTGGTATTTTAATCTCGTATTTATTAAAAGTCCTAGGATACCTTGATCGCAAGTATAACTTTGTTAATTCCTGTTTTCATCACAACCACATTAAAAGATGCATATGTGAATTCTTCGTAGAAAGCAACCTAAAGTGTAAAAGCACAATTAAGTTTAACTCCCTAAAAGCATTAAGTTTTATGGAATAAGACTCATCAATGCAAACGAATGTGTAAAAGCACTAGACGTTTTAACAAAAGTTATGACTCACTTGTGATTAGTAGGATATATCACTACAAGCACTACCCACAATTATGCTACTTAGAATCAGGGATAAACAACTTTTTCGTATTGAAAACCTAATATAGCTCTAGAGATGAACACAAATCGGATTGATTAGGACTCAACCTAACAAGTTTTCAAATCTTATAACACTATTAATTGTGAATCACAAACAATAATTACTAGACAAAACTAATTCATTGAATCAAAAGCATGTTGAGAAATCAAGTTTTATCCCATAACCAATAATATGTTTAGCTACTCATAGCTATGGAGTTCATGATAATAATATTAATTGAAGAGAAGAAGAAGATGAACAAAAGCAAATCCTAGAAGCGTATACAAAACGGCTCTCCCAAAATTCCAAGAATAAGATATATTATAAGTTGTAGAAGACCTTCCCTTTATAGCTTTTCTCCAACTTCTAAAATTAGGTCTAGTCTTCAAAGTCCATTAGATGAAAATCCACCAAGCCCATAAGAAGGAGAAACCCATGTAGAAAAGATGTCCCAAAAGTGGTCATGGAAATGCGGTATTGTGGGGAACTTGGCCGGAAAGGTCGCCGGAAAACATCTCGGGTGACCGGCAAAGGCCGCCCGGTCACCGGTCAACGGAGTCAAATCGGCGAGTCAACTCAGAGTCAAGGCGAGTCAAACCAGTCACCTCGGTAGAGTCGGATAGCTACTCGAGACCGGTCAGTGCAGCTCAATTGAGTCACTCTAGCCTATTCCATTTGCCTTTGCTAGTTTATGATGCACAATCCTTGTCTTTGTGTGGCTCTGTCCTACCATAATGGTGGATCTGATTTCAAAGACGACAACAGCTCCATCACAACTCTAACTGATCAGCCACTGTCATCTCGGATGCAATTCATAGGCATACATTATATCACCATCTTCTCACCATAGAAGCAACACCCACCGGCTTTTCCATTGAATCTCGGTTCCCTAGACAACTGCAATGATCATTCAGGCTACCACCACTCAACACGAGCCACTTCATTTCAAACCTGCAATTCCACAACACTCACAGCTGCAATTTCCTTTCATTAGCTCAGACTGCATCCTTGGAAAGCACAAGATCGGTCTTTATTCTCTGCCGCATCATCTCAACCTCGGTCTAAGCCTTGAACACCACCACTTTTGCTCTAAACTTGAATTCCACTCGAGCTGCAGCTTCTTGCTCCACTACAACCCATTTCCTGATCTTCAATACACAGCACTGACACCACCTACATTACCCATTTTCACAGCTCCAGACTCCCTATTGCAATCAACCTCAGTTGCATCTCTGCATCCCTCCACAGTGACCTCCACCTGCAGCTGAGCTTAAACAGTGCATTGCAGCTTCAAATTCCATCTGCAGCTGCACATAGCCACAAAACAAGTACTCGATTCGATCACATTATGTGTACTTTGACATCATTACACTGCCACTCCTCAGTCATCATTAGGTCCATCCCACACCACACACACTGCGTTGCCATCGGCGTCATAACTGCCCAACTCATTCATTCAAAACATTCAAATGTACCACCACTGCCACACAACTCCACCTGCAATTCCATCTCAGGCAACCACTTCACAACAATCATCAAACCCATCTCTTCCAGCACCAAATCAATTTCATTCAACACCACTACCAGTTCGGAGACACCACGAGACAAACATCGTACTTCCACCTGCAAATTCACTTAAGCTTAGCACTCATTTCGGACTCTCCAAGCCACTTGACCTCTAATCATTATCACCTGCTTTGCACTCTGCCCTGTTACCAACCAATCCACCTACTACAGAGTTCAAGCATTTAAGCACCAGCACCATCTTCATCTCAGGCCTAGTACCAGCTCAACCTGCAATGAATCGAACAGCAACAATACTCTCATCTCTGATAGTTAGCAGCATCTTCCTCTTCACTCGAACCCATACATCCCATCCACTGAATCATTTGAACTCGTCCTCCGTTAGAAATCCACAACATATCCCCTTTTCTCTTGAACAAAACCTAGCAATTTTCATCCAACAACTTCAAAACCCTTTAATCATCCGAACTAACCCACTTGATCTTCCCCGAACTTTCATGGCTTCATCAAAGAAAACCACCAACCCATTTTCTCTGAGATCTCGAAATCAATTCAAACCCTACTTTTAATTTCTCTGTAATTTGAGCAGCAAATTCGTCGATGTCTTCTTACGGATCTCACTTCTCGATTTCAATCTTCCACAGCATCCCCTTTCTCGATCTCTCTGTCATACAGCGCCACCATTTCTCTCTCGATTATGAACTTCAGGTGAAACTCAAATGATAATAACTTCTCACGAAATTTTGGTTTTGTTGTAAGAGATGTAAGAGGATATAGCCACTCGGGTAAAGCGGATAAGGGGTAACCGGAGTGATTATATGCACCACTCATCGAGATAAGGGCCATCTTGATTTGCAACCCCTTAACCTCTATTGTGCTCTCGATAGCACATGCATACTTAATGACATACGCCCTTCTTGCTCAAATTGAATGATTTACTTCTTTTCCTCCGTGCGACTCCAGTACCTAATAACTCAAAAACACGCGTAAAGTACATAATTCACAAGAAAAATAGCAAAGAAAGCGTAACTACTAGATAGTAAATTAGGTGTATTCTACACCTATCAATGGTCTAGAAATTTTAGAGCAAACCTAAATGCAAATGAGCAGATGGAATGGGACTTATTAAGAAGAGACTTAGGTGCGGTTCCGGTCTTTGGTGGAGGAGTGGACCAGAAGTGCACATTCTTGATAAATTTTCTACGAGTGCTTGCTAGAAGCTTTGTCGGGCAACAACCGAGGTATGTGACTTTAATAACTTCTTATGGAAGAAGTCTATTCCTTCAAAGTGAGTTTCATTTTATGGGCAATTTTTAATAACTCCTGCCAACAAGAGATATGCTCATACATAGAAGAGTGAGCGGGTGGACGTGTTGTTTGTGTTATGTGCAACACGGTAGGCTGAATCTGTGATCATCTTCTTTTGCATTGCAATCTGCTTTCAAAATGCAGGATTACTTCATAAGGCGCTTCGCATTTCTTGGCCTCTTCCAACTCTGTCCTTGACTTTTTCAAGCTTGGAAGAACAACGTCTTGACGGGAAGGTGTAAAGATGTTTGTCATTATACATTATGCAATTATATGGAATCTTTGGGAGGAAAGAAATTGCGGGGTTTTGGAGGAAGATCAAAATCAGATTATGAGTTTGCTTATTCATATCAAGCAGACTATAATTAAATGTAGTTGTGATTTGGATACTTTTAAGTTTCTAGATAGCTCTCAAGTTATAAATAAGCGGGAACTTGTAATGCATATGTAATCCTATCTTCTCGGATAGTTGACTTCTGTATTGGTTTTGCGGTTTTCTTTAATATAAACCTTTCTTAATCGAAAAAAAAAAGTTTAAGAGATAAATCATTTCTAAATTTTACTAGTTATTATCCACAAGGGTATAATTGTAAAAAATACTTAAATACACTCTCATTTCCTCCTTGCCTTAAAAATTGTGCAAACTACAACTAGCTCATCTAATTGTTGTAGCTCATCTAATTTGGGACGGAGAGAGTATCATTCGATACATAAATGATGAACCTAATATCGATTTTTATATGATTTTATATAGCTCTACTAACTTTGTACCGATGGTTGCCTAAGCTAGTTTTTTTTTCTTCTAACAAGAACTTCGGGCACGCACGATATGCGTGGAATGAAAATTTAACGGGTTACTAAACTTTCAAGATATGACGTTAACACATTTGATACAGAGTTAATTGCAGCAAAGCCAAATCAAGAATTAACAGGGTCTGCAGTATATACATGGCCCCGGTTGATGAACATCCCTCCATGGATCCATGGTCCATACATGCAAGGGCACCCGCATCCAATTGTCTCCCACCAAGTGATGGAGTAATTAATTAATAGAAGAGGGGGTATACCATGGAGGAACAATTTCTAATGTCGATTAATTTAATCAAGTATATTCAAAGAATCAGGAGGAACTGTTCGATTGTAAATCTGATGTAATTGTTGTTTTAGGATAATTGGCTTTCAATTATTTAATGTATAATTACATTAATACCCCCAATAATTTATATAGGGTTAGGAAGAAAACAAATGACTAAGGGCAAAATGGGCAAATACAAATTGCAGCTTCACTGCACTGTAGCAACGTGGGTTCGCTTTATAGAATAGAATGAATCGCTAACTTACAAAATAAAAAGACCCGTATTTAATAATTTGAACCCACTGGTCCTGAAACAAATATGCCGATACATAAATATGATGTCAAGACAATGAGCCCTATCTGCTATACTTGTGTGGGGCAACAGCATTGGCTTGTGAAACACAAGGCAAAACAAATGAATGGTGCAAAATTGCAAATACGTCTCATGGCTCTGCCTCTACGGTAGCGACCCTCCACCATCCTTGTTTTGTTTCGATTTTCATCTTTTTCGGTCGACTCTCTTCTTCTATTTGTTTCACCATGCATTGAGTAGTACGCGTGTAATGTGTGCGCCAATACTTATGCTAAGGATATTCCGAGTATGGTACAATATTGATAATATAAAATCCAACCACGAAATTAAATTGGAAAGAACAATGACTTTTCGCGGTACCAATAATATATATGTCTGTCTTCCTCTTCTTCCCTTTCACGTTCTTCTTTTATAATCATTCACGAGATCTACTGTCATGAGATGTGTGTCTGATTTATGTTTGTCTTATGCGCATATACCCGTCTCACGAATCTCATAATTCATATACTATATTCCCTGAAAAGCTTTTGATACTTCGTACATTCATTTATGTAGCACCACGCTGCATGTTGAGAAAGAAAAAATTAAAAAAATTAGTGGGTGAAGCTAATAAACTTTATGAATATATATATATATATCAACTAAATTAAGGCCGGCACGAAAAAGATAATATAAGCAGGTACGCATAGACTCACTGACTAATAGACATATGCTTGATGCTTCCCGGGGATGCTGTACCAGAAGACTAATGACAGGCCGCGGGAGGAGATCGTATGAAAAAACTAGAAGCCGCCCATGTTACATCCCATGTCTGATCCAATTTTTTTCCGTATGTACACCGCTAATAATTTACTTCTAGCTCTGATCCAAAAGATGCAAGAAAATAATGCAATGTCTGCATTTTGCGTTGGCAGATTGTACCTACGACATACAGTGTAGAAATGATAGAACCAACATTTTTCTTTGGTGGGTCAGATAACATTTCTTTTCAAATTCACTGTTTCTTTTTCTTGGGTGGATCGAAAATATCAATAAGATTTATCATATGTAACCGCACAAAACACTAAAATTACTAAAGCTCCAACCAATCTTACATTAAAATTGAAAATCAAGTTCTCACTTTTCTCCGCATGGCTCCGTCCCTGAGCTTAGTCCACCTTAAGTCGGCTTCATGCTTTGGCATGTTTACGACAATTTCTCCGAACTAGAGCGGTGCTTAAGCACACGAGAATAAACACTCGGCGAGGAACAGTGGGGGCCCAGAAGTTCGTTAACTGACTAGGGTCAAAATCTGAAAAATATCTAAATTTGAGAAGGATCAAAGGGCAGTCTTACAAATTTGTGGTGTTTTGGGCGAATTCGAAATATTGTTTTTCTGCTACTGATAATTTAAAATCCAGTATGTAGCCGAAGGCCGCACAAATTTTTCAACTTTTTTGGTTGGACTTTTAAGTTATAAGGTTGTAATTTGGCATAAAGTACCCCACAAGTTAGTAGTTGAATTTAAAAATAATAAAATTTAGTGGTTATAGCTGTTATAAAATAATTAATCACAGTTACAACTGTGATATTGTCTGTCAAGTAAAAGACTGTGCAAAATGCTTTTGCAACGCTTACAAGTGTCACAAATTAATAATAGTTAAAAAGAAAAGGAAGATGAGGTTTGGCCCCAAGGCCTCACGCCACCATAGATTGCCTATATGACAAGACTGCCCTACAATCAAAATCGAGCGAGTCAGCAACCCACTGGACCCCTCTAGGTTACTTTGGTTCGTGTTATTCCGGAAGTGATACACATTTCGCGGGTTGTGCTTAGAAATGGAACAATCCCCATATGACCCGACGGATTTGTAGTGGGTGGGTTTAGTGTAGGTCCCACCCATTATGTGGTGCGGTACATCCACGAAATTGAGCCCGTGGGATATAAATAATTTTCGGTTTTATTCAAGCTTTTCCCATCACCTGGAGCTGGGTTATGCCAGCAACTGTAATACACCACTTTCTCAAAAGAACTATGTTCAAAATAAACTTGTATATTGTTTACCATAAAAATTTTGTTCAAAATAAACTTATATTTTTACCATAATCTTGTTTTTTTTTTTTTTTTAGACAAATACGTTTTGACGGTACTAAGATTAATCTTAAATTTATGCATCCAGTTAATCTACTGTCAGGAGGAGTACCTAATTTGTATAACCGTTGTCACGGTGGGACGGCCGACCAAAGAAGAATCCGAAGATGGGGTTTATCTGTGACTATTTTCGCTCTGTTTACGGAAAAGTGATACTTTCGCTCTATTTCGGCAAAAGTGATACTTTCACTCTGTTTCAGAAAAAGTGATACTTTCGCTCCGTTCCAGAAAAAATATCACTTTTTCCGAAACGGAACGAAAGTAACATTTTTCTCGAAACTATGCGAAAATATCGTTTTTTCCGAAACGGAGTGAAAATATCACTTTTTCACGAAGCGGTTTTTTTCTTTCTCTTACCTATCGATGTTGCCATGAATCCGTGATTGAGATGTTCCTAGGGAGCTGTGGCCTATGGGGCATACGTTATCTGATGCTCAGAATGTATCGAGGCAGGGGCCGGCATTGCATTACACCTTTCCAAATCGCTCGGAGCCAAATTGTCAAAATGAAGTGGGATACGCATAGCAGCACACATGTAGGGGTGTCTGAGAATGCCGGAAGCTGCGGCTTTGCCATGTCTGCCGGGTCCGAGAAGGAGCCCATGGCGCCGAAGCACTGTCATGGAGCTGGCTGGCACTTGCCGATAATTATAAGTGGGCGGACCGGGTTTTGTTCAAATATTGGAGTCCGGCTGTTAGCTTTGCCCGTGCTTTGTTTAGTTACCGGCTGCTTTGTTGCTAATAGCCTCATATAAAGTTTTCTACTAGTGTGATGGATTTCTCAAGAACTTAAATTTCATATGTGGATAATTTATTGGGGTTAGAGAAAATTCTGAATTACATTTCCCAGTAATGAATATGAATTGCTTGAACTATCACTTGAACGAGTTACAGATAAAACATCATTCATCAAGCCAAAAAAACAAACATATATACTCTAAAATTTTATATTATCTCTTGGGCCAGGCACTGTCCAAACGACTTGGCTACAGCTTTGTATTGTTTCACGGGTATGGACGGGCCATGGGCATTAAATTTTTGTTATTGCCCGGCCCAGCCCGGCCTGTTAAACTTAATGGGTAGTAAGGACTACAAACCCGTCTGACCCGGCCTGTGCTATAATCGGGCTTGGGCTGGCCTGCCCGGCCCGATGTACACCCCTACACACATGATGGGACATTTCTTAGATTAATGAAGCATTTGATTGTCGAAGTTTTACAGCCCAACGTGATTCACGTCTTTATGCACGAGCCTAGCATGTATGCTTGTTTTTCTTTAACCCTTCTCTCAATCTTTGTCATCCCTTAGTTCTTTCTCCTTCATCAATCGACTCGTCGCGCAGTAGCGTATTGTATTACTCGCGTGACTCACTACTTCATTAGAGTGCTTATTGCATATTTTATCTCCGCGCACTTGAGGAAAAAGGAGCGTGTTACGGTCATTCTTTTTTATTAAATTGTTTTGGAAACTTGTGCAAGCTCTAAGCCCCTAACGAACGATCACTTGTAGAAGTCTGCATCGATTTGTACGGGAAAGATATGGGACTGATTCGGATCCTCAAAAGATGCTTGGTACAGAGAACTACAGAAACACAAGATCTTGTATCGGTTACATAACAGATACAGATACTACCGTGGCAAACTGTGATTGCTATGCATTTATAGAATCCGGCAACAAAAGATCATGATTGTTGCATTATTCGCAAAAAAAGTCTGACAACTACATTTTATGTACTCCTAGTATGGTACAGTCAGGAGGGGACCTTTATATCGAAAATGACTTACAACCCGACAGACACAATGAGGTGGGTCCCACCCAAAACTAAAAATTATTCGGTCATAATCAGAAAATTATAATGGTTTTCCTTATTTTCCATCCCCATTTTTCCTATTTCCTGTCCTGTTCACAATTTTTAAAACCAATTTACTTTTGAATTGTGGTTTTTCCTATATAGCACCTACAAAAGTCAAATTGACCTTGACTATAAATACTACCAATCTTATTTATCTTCTTCTTCACTAATCGCTCCATTTCATTTAACAAAATCAAAAAAACGATAAGTTAGAAACCCTAGGGCCTAGATTAGATTCCTTTAAATTATAGTAGGATTTTAATACACCTAACCTAATTAATCACCCAGACTTTTTTCTTTTTCTTATGAAGAACAGAAGAACTAGTGCGACAATAATTATGAACCCTAATTTAGCGGGCGTGTTATTACGTATAGCATTGTAAGAGATACATACGCAAGATGCTTTGTCAAATTTGAAACTACGGATGCCATGTTACTCTCGGTAACATACATGAGGTCTATCAAATACTAATTCATTAATGACACACGCATATATTAACAACTCATCATTAGCCATGATCATTGTTTATCTCAATTGATAATCTGGCTATGTAAACAACCCTTGACTAGCTTAATATCCATTTCCACAAAACTTCCAAACTCTTCCTATTTCGACAACTATACCAACTCTCTTCCAATCTCTAAACAACCATCAAGTACCAAATTTAACTTAATTGTCAGTGGACTTCTTAAGAAAGCTCATGGATCATAAAGCATGGTGCACATTTAAAAATTTGCAATAAGGTTAGATATAAAACCAAAAACTATAAGCGAAAAACTGAAGAAAGATTATTGAAGTCGGTGGTGGATTGTGGAGATGGAGGAGAAGAAGTAGTGATAGGTGGTGGAGATGGAGAAGAAGAAGTCGTGTGTAATGTAACTTAATACTATGTTTTTTTCTTTTTTTTTTCTTTTATTATCGGGTGTAGATAAAATGTCAAATGGATAGTATTTAGGATATACCAAAATATATATGGATGGTACATAGTGTTATTGGGGATGGGAATTAAGGTGGATAGGAAATAGTGAAAGTGGGGATAGGAAATAGGGAAAACCATTATAATTTGTAAAGAAAAACTAAAAAAATGCAAACAAAAGAAGTCATCAAATTAGAACGGAGGGAGTATAACTATTTAAGTCCTAATTAATTTATTTTCCCTTATATTTTATGTAGATTATATACGGGTCCTAGATAATTATTTATTATACAAAGAACTCCAAATATAAAAGATATATTTGGTTGCCCTCCATCCCTTGTTGCCCCAAAGCCCCACTTGTCCTGCTTACCCTTCCGGCATGGCCCTGCTTGCGGCATGGACGCGGGATTCAACCGCGGTCAATGTATCATCCCATGCTTTATATCACTTTCGTCTATTTGTGTGCCAACCCAGCGATGTGCGGCCGATAATCATTCCATATCTTTCCATATTGGTGGTGGAATAAGGATTTGGCGGGAATACACGTTTATCATTCTAAGAAAGTCACCATCAAAATGATAGCGAGAGGAACGAACTCAGTGGTCGGGAAAAAAATGATTGTGTATGTAAGAAAGAAGTTGTGTAAGCACAATCATTTACCGGTAAAATACAATTATATAGATTCAAAGGAAGTAAAAAACCTAGCGTGAAAGAAGCCATGGAAAATACAAAAAATGGAGGAGAAGAAAAATGAAAAAAAAAAACATTTAGACTAAGAAAATTTCAATTGGGATGTAAATAAAAAAGGGGAAATGTACAAAAAGGTCCTACTATTAAGACCCGATTCACAAAAAGGTCATACTGCTACAAACAATTTACAAAATAGTCACACTTCCGTTTGTAACAAGGTTAAGTCGCCGGGGCCCGCAAAATCAGAGTTAAATCAGGTGCTTAATTTACCTGTTTGCCCATCACAGACTTAGCCTCTGGTCGGGTTAACGACCATCATAGATATATTGACATCTCGGAGAAAAATGGACGGATGGATGAAAACCCTAGGAAATTATACTCTTTTAAACAAAATCGATCACATTCTCCTTCTATTTTCACTGCTTCTTCTCTCTCAAACTCTCTCTCAAGAATCAGTATCTAATTTTCGTATGATGATAAAGTCTTATGATGATGTTGTTACAATAATATTAGTGGTTTTTTGTGTTTTACTGAAAAAGCGTAAAGAAAGCTAGTTGCTATTACTTTCACACGGAGCAAGCGGGGAGATAGGAGATGAAAAGAAACCGAAATTGGGGGATATAAAAAAGAATTGGGGGGATATAAGAAAAGGACAAAAGTGGATCCAGATATCAGTCGGGGTCACCCCTTATCTAAGTATTTTACGTAATACCTAATCTACCCATCACTAATCGGATTAGTGATTAATAATAGTAGTTAAATCATAAGATTTTTTTATAAATGATTAGTGTGTGTTTTTTATTAGATTGGGTTAGTGAGTTGAGAGTATGCATAAAATACGATGCACTTACAGTATCGACTTTAAAATAGCAACGTTATTCAATTGAAAAATGACCCATGTTATCTTCGTGGATCCACGATCCCCCATTCCAGAGCATCAATGTGTCACAGGCGGGGATACTTATGCCCGGGGTATTGGTGTGGTTACAGTGCGGCGTGCAGCAGCGCCATTACAAACGTGTTAGGGGGCTCATGGACGAGTTAGAGATGAGCAGGAGAAGTGGTAGGCTGGTCGTGTATACCATTACACAACTCCTCTCATTCCTTCCTCCCACTTCCCAGAAACGTGAATGAGGCTCAATGACTTGCCTCATAAAATGGGTTACCAGCCCTATTTAACATAACAACAACACAAGTCCCGGGCAGAAACGAGAGGCAAGTGTTAATACAGCATTCAACACCCAGAATGCCCTTATGTATCAACCATAAGCCTACTCATCATTCACCTTCTGCGATCATTCCATAGCCAACACCTTCACAATCTGACACATAGCCGACTTCCTCCACCCCAAGATCAACCCGTCTCCTTCACTTTTGGCAATGGAAACAACAAATGCAGGGCCAGCCATTTCTTGGTTTAGGCCGGACTTACCTGAGATTGATCTCTCGAATCTACAAGCACTCACCCCAGTGCATTTGTTTAGGAGTTTTAGATTCATTCCTCATCCACACCCCCAAATTACCAAATTCTGCGAGAGTAGTTTTCACCCATAAACAATATGACATCGACATAATCTTGTATATAGTGTTATGATTGTTTGAGCATTGCCTTTTCGGTTGAACCCACCAGCGTTGGTATGTCGAGTTTGGTTGTCATATTTTTAGTTAGAACTCGAAAACTCACATTTAAAAGAAATAGCTTGATTATTTCACCAGAAGTGACTTGAGTGGTATGAGGTTAGCTAGAAAGTTACTAGGATATGAGACTTCTAGAGTATTACGTGAAGACTTGAAAGAATGTGAAGAAGTAAGAGCTATATGCTTCACATCGTCCTTCCTCTTGAGGTTATTAATATTTGGATTTAATTGTTCATTCTAGCATTATCTTTCAGTGGTGCATATTGAAAACACTTGCTCAGTACAATGAATGATTATCTCTAGTTAGAGCATAGTATTAAAAAAGGAATTCATGAGTATAAAAAATCTTTTGAACTTAAATATAAGACATTCGACATTATCGTTTGAATGCTATTGTGATTATGTATGGGTATGGGGTGAATATTTTGTCTTAAACAATATTTTTACATTACGTTTTAAAGAAATCATTCATAAACTTGTTTGTGAATGAAAAGAAATGTTAGCTTATTGGTATTGTTATTCATTGCAAATCTTTGGATTACCAATATGTGTGTTTAGTATAACAGCTAAGTAACTTGTTTATGTATCTTGTTAAAACAATTAAGGGCGACTTTTGTATTGGTATGCCTTTTATTAGTGAAACCGATCTTAAGTAATCACTGAAGAGATGGTATGATCGATTTGTTGTAGTGGTATGACCAACTCTAGACATTGAGGTAGATCCTAGTACCCAAGAGTTACACTTCAGAGCTGTTCAAATATATGGAATACGATCCTTGCAGGGTACAACAGAGTGTAGTAATTGTGTGGAATCCTGTGACTTGTCTGTGATTACAGTAAAATGCCATAGTATGTGGTAACCGATCTAGTACCTAGTCAGCCAATTTTTGGAAAGCTAGTGTGGCCAGATCTAGTACCTTACATGGAGTGAATAGAAGATTTGTGTTTTTGGTAGAACCGTGAAAACCCATTAATGGTGATTTGATAGGATAATCAATCACGTAGTTCACAGGGGAAGTCGGGATGAACCCGATTACAAGCTCGTTTGGGGCGTGGAAAATCGGTTCCAAGGTTGTAAATATGAAAAGGATTTACAAGTGAAGATGTTGACATACTCTCGGAGCATTGTGCGATAATTCTTATCTTTTGCGACAAAGATATTCCTTATCCCTTTCAAAGAGAATCGGATGAAATAAATTGAAAATCTTTTAATTAAGTTTTTAGTTTTATATGCTTTTTAATTTCCGGCAATGAAAATGCATATCTTTAGAAAATAAAATTGGTAATGTGCATTTTATTAATTAGAGATTTTCTGAGATTTGATCCAATATTTAGACAGAGCATTTCAGGTTTATGGAAACGAGATTTGGAAATATATTGCATATCTTGAGAATATTTTCGGTTTGGAAATTCCTTAATTGTCAAACTTCCTTGATCTATAAATATTGAATTTTGCATTCAAACAAGTAATCTGAAATGAGACAAAACTACCTAGTTTGTTGTTACGGTGGAGTCGTCTATTCGGAGAGGAAAGTACCTAATTGGCGAGAATCTAAATACAGTAGCTCATTTAAAGGCTTTGTGATTGGGAAGCTCTCAGTACCATTGGTGGGAAACTGAATTCTTGCGGTTTATTATTAATTTTAGATTGATTTGATTGACTAACGGTTTGTTTGAAGTTTGATTGCTACCTAGTTTGTTTATTCTTGAGAATCTTCTCTTGATATAAGATTCACTCAGAAATGAATCCCAGTATTGACGGGGATCTTTAGGCTGTTTGTTGATCTAAAGTCTTGTGATAATCCATTATGAGACTCTATATTACGTATGTGATTGATCACAAAGAGATTCAAGTTGATTGTATGCGGTGTTTATTGAAGATCTAAGAAGATTTGAAGACAAGAAGATTTCCTTATTTGTCTCCGCCAATCTTTGGTATGCACAAAACTTGATGGTGGGATCCAGTATAATCGGTTTATGTTTGTGATAACCTTGATTGATTAGTTGGTGGATCAATCAATGGGCCTTCTGCTTTGTGATTAAAAAGTGATTGCATAGTCTAAAATTACTTTTGGTAGTTGTTAATAGATTGAATCTAAGAACTGACAAAGGTTTATTTAGGATAAGCGGAAGAGCCTTTTGTCAAACTCATATCACGTTATTTGAAAAGAGTTGTTCTGGAACAGATTTGTTGCTCCTTTAATGTTTTGGAATACGAGACCAAGATGTTTCCAAGTGCGTGACTTATTGCAAGTTGGGTAGCGGGGATACAAGCGGAACTAGGTGAACTCTGGGGTTTGGTTGCTTGGTCTCAGCTATCGAAGTTAGTTTAGATTTTGTATAACTTAATCATGAGGTATTCAATTGATGGAGTCCGGGGTTTTACGCATTTGTGGTTTCACCATTAACACACAAAATCTTGGTGTGTCTTTTTACTTTTCTATTTCGCAATTATAATTATTTTATTATAATTAGAAATAAAATACACAAACTTAATTCCTAATTACTTGATATGCAATCCTATTGTGTTTGGTTAAGTCGACCTATTATCAAGTAATCATCGCCGTTGTTGTATTGTCTCGATCTAGTGGCTTGATCACCGCGAAGTGTAGACGATTAGTTATGCAGCATCTCGACTCAAGTTCATAGACAATCACT